>CM018696.1:89324214-89924214 GCA_009363875.1 Mikania micrantha
CAAAGAAACTCAACTATAAGGTTCTGTACATTGAGGACAAACTGGTTGGAATAAATAACGATGTTGCTAAGATCGAATCATGGTTACAAGATCCATCACCTGATGCAGTTATCCTTTTTATTCACGGGATGGGAGGCATTGGAAAAACAACCATATCCAAATGCATCTATAATTCGAATTACCGTGAGTATGATGACAGTTGCTTTCTTGGAGACATTCATGAGACATCAAACCAACACAATGGATTACTTCGTTTACAAACTCACCTTCTCTCCAAAATTTTAAGAAGTAATAAGGAAGAAGTTATATGGAATCTTGATGAGGGAACTGTTAAGGTTTCAAACGCCTTATGCAATAAAAAAGTACTTCTCATCTTAGATGATGTCACAACAACGCAACAATTAAGAGCACTTCTAGGGCCACAACAGTTTTATCCAGGAAGTAAAGTGATCATTACAACTAGGCACAAATGGTTGCTAAATTTTTTCAAGGTACATCCAAAGGTCCATACTGTTGAAGAATTAGATCCTAGTGACTCAAATAAGCTCTTTAGTTTGTATGCCTTTCAAAGAGATCACCCTATGGAACCCTACATTGTCCAATCAAAACTTGTAGTTCATCACTGTAGAGGTCTTCCTTTGGCTCTTAAAGTATTGGGTTCTTTTCTAAATGGAAAAACCATCGATGTGTGGGAAGATGCAATGCGCAAATTAGAAGCATTTCCTGATCCCAATATCCAAAAAGTTCTACAACTGAGCTATGATACTCTAGAAGATACCAACGATAAAGATTTATTCCTACATATTGCTTGTTTTTTTGTGGGTGACGATAAAGAATTTATTGTGAAAATATTAGCCCAATGCGATCTTTACCCGATAGTTGGGATACATAATCTAATGGATAGATGTCTAATTTACATTGAAAATGGGAAGGTAATGATGCATCAATTAATCAAGGAGATGGGCCAAGATGTTGTTCGCCAAGAATCACCAAAGGATCCTGGGAAACGAAGTAGATTGTGGCACCACCAAGATTCGTTTAACGTATTGAAAGAAAATGGAGTAAGCAATGCATATCCCATTTCAATATCATCTATACTTAATTTGCCAACGCTGACCTTCATAAATTTTTTAAATAGGGTACAAAGAAGGTAGAGGGACTTACTCTTGATATGCAAATGATCAAGGGAATAAATTCAACGTGTATGTTAAATATGGACAATGGAAGAAAACGCAGTTATGAAGATTTTAGTGGTCGTAGCACCCACAAAAATAAAGAACACTTCAAGGTTGGGGCAATAGAAAAGATGAAGAACCTAATGTTACTTCAACTTGACTATGCGACCTTTTCTGGAAGCTACAAAAAATTGCCCAAAAAACTACGATTGCTCCGTTGGCATGGGTTTCCTTTAAAATTCATACCATGTGATGTACCTTTACAGAAGTTGGTAGTACTTGACTTGCGTTATAGCAAACTAAAAGAAGTATGGGATGGCTTCATGGTATATATTATACTGTCATCTTCTAATTTTCCAATGATATATTACCAATTATGAATATTATTTTGTCCCGCGGGTCCATATAAAAGTTATTTATATATCTTATTTTTCATATCACAGGTGGTTGGATCCCTAAAAATCCTTAATCTTAGTTATTCTGTGGAGCTTGTTAAAACCCCTGATTTTCGTGGATTCCCTTGCTTGGAGAGCTTGCTCCTTGAAGGATGCGTAAGTTTAACTCACATTTGTGAATCCATAAGGTGCCTTGAAAGACTGGTCTTGTTAGATATAAGTTTTTGCAAAAGTTTGAAAGATGTTCCATTCTTACCAAGATCTTTGGTATCACTTAAAATGAATGGTTGCTCAAACCTTGGTAGTTTTGGACAAGTTCAATGCTTGGATTCATGTTCACTATCTTCTCTTTTAGTAGATATTGATGTCTCAGAATGCAATCTCTTCAACAATTCTTTCCCAGAGGATTGGAGTAACCTCTTCTCACTGAAGTTCTTAAATATAAGCAGAAATCATATAACTTCATTACCAGGTTGTGTCAAAAGCTTACCAAGCCTTGAAGTACTAGAGGCTAGCAACTGTTCACATCTTCAATCAGTTCTAGATGTCCCAAAATCTGTAACAGAACTAGGTACCTATGAGAATATGTCCTTGGAAATAGTGCAACCACCACCAAATCCCTTAAACTACTTGAACGGTAATAAGTGTGAAAAACTATGTGTTGTGGAGGGTTGTTTTAAACTTGTACCAATTCAAAAGGTTGACAGAAAAGTTAAAAGATATCTTGGCTTAAAATGGATTTCAGATAATGTAATGGGTTCCAGAGTTGATGAACAAAATGCATATACAGAAGACGACTCCATCAAGGTCTCTTAGTCTTTATTGTATGTGTTTTTCTTTTAACGGTTGATGTTAAGAAAAATAAATTGACAAATGGTTTGTGCTTCAGGTATCATATGAGTTTGGCATATTCAGTACATATGTTTTAGGAAAAACACTTCCATGTTTTAGGTATAAAGAGACTGGATCAACAATATCTTTTAGAGTTCCTTCACATCCTAATGGTTCAAGTATAAGTGGTCTGAATGTGTGTTTCATTTCTACTTCAACTTATGGAGATCCGCAAATTTGGGATGCTGAAGTAAATAATAAAACCAAGGTATTGGTATGGAAATACACTCCTACAATACATGTAACACGTAAACAAAAGGGTGTGTTTAGTTATGTGTGGCTAAGCCTATGGCGGATTGGCAATCTTCTGGATGATGGGGACGAAATTGTTGTAAGTGTCACACTATGCTATAGCGATATAGTAGAGGGGTGTTGTGTAAACTTGGTGTATGATGATGATGATGATAAAGTTGGGGAGCATAACAAAGAAGAAATAGATGAAGAAAAAAAGGATACCCATTGCATGTTCAATCAAATTTCATGGACAGACAGATTGCAGGTAGAGATATCAGATTATGTTCATAGAGGGAAAACATATTGCTTTAAGATTGGGAGTTCAACAGATGTGCCTAATATTGATGGTAATTCTGGTAAGCTCTTAAATCATATAATCTTTTTTACAAGGTTTAAGAGAGAACCCTACTTATACTTTGTATATGAAAATGGTGTTTGTAATAATTAGATTTAATTGTGGATTGGTGGGGCCTTAGGCAAAACTGGAAGTGCAGACAAATTGGTGTCGGGTATGTTTTTGTTTCAATTTCCTTGCATAAATCTTGATATGTGCATTGATGATTGTTTACCTTCTTTTGTCATGTTAATGCAGTGTTCCAAGTGTGATTTGAAGATATCAAACATTAATTACTGACATCTTGTCAGCCTCGATAACCATCTTATTTACCTTCGATTACGCATCACAGTGATAGCTGCCTCAATACGTACATTCATATATGCAGTTAAGGTGTTTCTTTGAACCAACAAAAGTCATTTTTATGCGTATTGATATTTATTAGGATGTTAATTTTGTTATTAGCCATAATGGGATACTACTCACTAAGATAATATATTCCAAATGCTAATATAAATTGGTGATGAGACAATTGATCATTCAAATATCACTTGCCTCATTGAAAGTTTGTAACATGCTCACTCAAAGCCTCGATACTACATATGAAAGCCTTTCTTTTTGGCCCAATTTGGCGATTGGGATCTTGATGTGGGTTGCGAGGCTTATTTTGTTTTGGTGAAAGGCCCATTATGGGTTCCATCAGAGTTAACAAGGCCGACCCTTTTGAAGTCCTCGAGCCCATTGTCCCTTGTTTCCCATTAACATGGATGCCTTAAACCTTTGCATTGGTGGGTTCTAGTTTATATAGTTTTTTAGGTATATTCCTCTATATTCTATAACAAGGTGTAGGCCTGGTTTGTATATTTTATGGATTTGGGATAGCATATCCTGACTCCTGAGTTTTCATTGGTTTTTGTTTCCCCTGTCTATGGTTTATGTCTAGGCCTGGTTTGTATATATTATGGATTTGTCTTATTTTTTTTGTTGGTATTCTATTTTTAATGTGAGCTCTTTTATCAGAAAACTATATGCGTATACAATAAAAAATAAAAATAAATAATAACTACATACGAAAGTTAATGTAAAAGTCCGGGAATAGCCAATGTGGGACTAGCCCACTTGGTAGAGGCTTTGCCTCTTAGAATGGAAGGTCATGGGTTCTAACCCATGCAATGGTGTAATTATTGTGGAGTAGTTTAGGAGGAGATAACATTTGCCGTTCAAAAAAAACAAGTCCGGGTGCCGGCTACATAATCTGGCCAGTTATTTATTGAAAACGTCAAACTTTTCAGTGATGTTTTTGGTTCATCGAACCGGCAACCGACTACTTAACCTATTTTGTTGAACATCCTTCATTTAATCTGCCCGGTTATAGGTTGGACTTGTGGTTGGATTTTCATTTATTTTACTTTTAAAAAAAATCCTTTAAAAATTTCATTTACTATTTCATGTTCTACATATTTTCTTTTATTTCACACTTCATATTTTGTGAACACTACTATTTCACACTACAGGTAAAGTGTGATGTCATCCGGTTTATTTTTTGAAATAAGTGATGGGCTTTTAAAAACATGCTAGTTATGATTACAAATTTTATAATTATTTTAATATTTGAGAATTCAACCATGATAAAATAAGAACTTTTACGTAACTAAAAAAAGTTATGATAACAAATTGGAATCTCATTATAAAATTTGTAAAGGTTACAAAAAAAGGCAGTATGCTTTTGTCTCAGTTGCAAAGCAGTGTTATAAAAATCGGCCTAGTCGGCCGATTAATCGGGAATAATTGGTTAGGTGGCGCCAAACCTTGTAATTTTTTGAGAATCGCCTTTCTACGCTAGGTAGAAAAAATCGGCTAGCCGGCCACTAATATGATAAAATCGGCAAAAAAAAGTTATGTCTTATTTTGGAAAAATCGGCAAAAATCAGCCAAAAACATTAAAAATTCTCAAAAATCATTAAAAAAAATAGCCTGAAAAATAGAAAAGTTGGTAGTTGATATAATTGTTATAAAAATACATAAAAAATGTGTATATATATGTTTAACTTAAAAATTATACATAAAAATTCGAATCCGATTAATCTGGATTAATCCCTAGTCCACACCCCACCACTCAACTAACGACTAGCAGTTTCAAACAACCTTACTAGCAAAGGCTACCATGACCAATTGTAAGCATGTTAACACTCCGGTCAAAGTGGGCTCCAAACTTGGTGCCACAGATGGTTTACCCTTCCCTGACGGGTCTCTCTATAGTAGCCTAGTCGATGCTCTTCAATATCTCACTATTACTCAACTGGATGTCTCATATGTGGTTCAACAGATTTGTCATTTCATGCAATCACCTCATGAACCACATTTTAATCTCTTAAACAGATTCTATGTTACATCAAAGGGTCTCTCTCTTAGCGCCTTGTTATTTATCCCTCTCCATCCATGTAATATACTGCGTACTCGAATACAGATTGGGGCGCGTACCCAAACTCATTTTGGTCTAATTCTGGTTACGTGTGTACATGGGTGGCAATTTAATCTCCTAGTCCTCCAAGCGTTAACCTATGGTCTCTCGATTTAGTGTCGAAGCTGAATATAAAGGAATGGCTAATACAACAGCCGAAGTATGTGGGATTTGTAATCTTCTTCTCGAATTGCATTTTCCTTCTACACATGTCCCTATTATCTACATGACAATGACTTAGCAGTGTATCTTTCGGAAAATCCAGTACAACATCAACGCACCAAACACGTCAAGCTCGACATTTATTTGTTCGAGAAAAGGTTCGTCTTGACACTTCTAAAGTTCTGCACGTCCCTGCCGAGTATCAGTATGCAGATATCATCACCAAGGGTCTTTCTAAAGTTCTGCTCGTCCATACGTGGGTCACTCTTTTTATCTCCATCACTAAGTTATTGCGCTCAACCTAATATATCTTTATAATACTTTTGGGATATATGCCTATTGGTTTTATTTAACTTACTTTAAGGGTGGATGAGGCACTATAGTAAGTAGAGTAAGATTTAATTAGTAAGATTTAGTCACTTCAACGTTACCATCAACTACCCTAAAGAACCTTTAGACCATGCGCAGTTGCCAGGCTGGCCTTGCGGGATAGTGGGCACCGGTGGGAATACCGCCCCCTCCCTCGGCGGGAACGAATTTGTGGGTTCAGCGGGTACCGCTCCCCGCTCTACCCCTCTCACACAACCGGCGGGAATCTCTCACAAATGGGGAAGTTTCTGGTAGGGTGACCACTGTGGAGTTTTAAGATTTTCAGTGGGGTGATGACGTGGCAGGAAATTTCGGTGGGGAGGGATTTTCAGTGGGGTGACTGCTGTGGATAGTCTTAGAGCATTTACAATAGATATACCATCATCATACTTGTAGCTAATAAACAATACGCCTTGATCGGTACTTTTTAGGTATATACTTACTATGCTTAACAAAGACAAAAATGCATTACTTTTCGTATCGAATTAATACTTGTTGATGCCATTTTATAATTGTGACGGTTATGTTTAATTGCTTGTTAATGTGATAATTTACTTAATAAGAATTACCATTATAATATTCCAATCCCACGTTTTGTAAATGATGATGCCTCGATGGACTCGGATACTGGTGAGTCCAATGAAATGTAGCTTTCCGGTAATAACTCGGACACGGTAGCTGAGCCATCTCTAGAAAATCATTGCACCTTATGAGAGTGCCAGATTCAGAATTTTTTTTATAGGGGGCGAAAAGTTTTAAGATAGTTCAAGTATCACCATATAATATTTTTTCTCTTTCTTCGGACGGTTTTGGGTCAATTCGGGTCGGACCATGTTAATAAAAAGAAGAAGAAAAAAAGACCAAGATAATCAAAACTAAATTTCATATAAAAAACATAATTCGGGTCCAATGGTGGGCTTAGTTTAACTCATTAAAACTAATAATAAACTTTATATATATATATATATAGGGGAGGGTTCCTAAGAAAACCCCTTGTTTTAGAGAAAACTTAGCAAACCAATCAAAATCACTAGTAATCAAAAAAAAATTTTCGTTTTTCATTTTTCAATTCTATTTATTATAAGGTTAGAAATAAAATAAAAAGAAAAAATTTAAAAAATTTTATGTATTTCGCGTAATTACATATATGTAACTCTTACGCTGTATATTTATTTATTTTGTGAGTTGCATATATAACTCTGTAAAGGTACATAAGTAATTCCTAAGTTACATATACGTAACTTTGTGAGTTACGTATTGATTTTTGTTTTGTACACTAATAAACTTATAATGATTAATCATGAAAAAAAAAATTGAAAAATTTTCATTGGTTGGTATGGTTTTCTATGTTTTCTCCAAATTTATGGGTTTTCTCATGATCTCTCCGTTATATATATATATATATAGGGCAAGGTATAAAAAATAACCCTCATCTTTTGCTACAACCACATAACTCATTTCAACCAATCATAAACTTACACATAAGCATTTCATTAAAATATTAAAAAGAATATCATAGTCATTTTACCTTTATAAGTTTGCCCCCCTCCTCTTTTTTAAACATTAATAACTTTTTTATAATGTATTATTTTTTTTAAAAAATTGCACCATTATATTCGTCTCATTTTTCTCTTTAATTCCGTTATAGTCTCGACTAATTTTTTTTACTTTTTTTAGATGCCCTATATTTACATCATTGTAACGAGCTTAAATATAACAAATTTATTTGAATTTTTTTAAAAAATGATAAATTACAGTGATGTAATTTACATTGACGTAATTTATCATGATGTAATTTACATTGACGTAAAATTCGGTTTCGGTTTTGGTTTTTTCGGTTAATTTGGTTCCGGTTCGGTTTTTCGGTTAATTCGGTTTCGGTTCGTTTTTTTGGCTTTTTGCTCATCCCTAATTTGTAACGAGCCTAAATACAACAAATTAGTTTGAATTTTTTTCGAACAATTATAAATTACATCACTATAATCATCATTGTTACAGAAAAAAAATCAAAATAATGTGTTATATTACATCATTGTAATTATCATTGTTAGAAAAAAAATAAAATAAAATAATGTGTTATATTACATCACTGTAATTTATCATTGTTAGAAAAAAATTCAAAATAATGTGTTATATTTATGCTCGTTATATCGATGTTAATAATGGACAATGAGAAAAAAAAAATAAAAAAACTAGTCAACATTATAACGAAAATTAAAAAGAAAATTACATCACTGTAAATAATGTGTTACGTCACCGTTAATTATGTCATTGTAAATTACTTCATTTTGTGTTACATTACTTCATTTTATGTTACATTGCTTCATTTTGAGTTACATTACTGTAATTTACCATTGTTAGAAAAATTTTTTAATTAATTTGCTATCGTTAAGCTCGTTACAATGATGTAAATACATGACATCAAAAAAATAAAAAAAAAAAACTAGTTGAGACTATAACGAAATTAAAGAGAAAAATGAGACGAGTATAATGGTGCATTTTTTTTTTAAAAATAATATAGTATAAAAAAGTTATGAATGTTTAAAAAAAAAGAGGGTAAACTTTACATAAATGACAAATGTCCTAAATGCCCTTCATACTAAAGACAAAGGAATTGACACGTGGCACGATCATACACACTTACCTTTTTCAAGTAACCATTGGATGATGGTTAATGGGTTGTAGCAAAAGATGAAGGTTATAAAAAATTCAATCCCCTATATATATATATATATATATATATATATATATATATATATATATATATATATATATATATATATATATATATATATATTTGGTGTCTTTGATTAACATATAATATTAATAATGAACTTGAACTTAAGATAAATTGGTTTTATGTTATTAGTTGAACCTTTTTCAACTTAGGTTTTACAATAACATTTAGAAATAAAAGATGGGTTGGGGGCGGATTAGGGCCGACAGCAAAATTTTAAAGGGGGTGTCGTGATTTTAGTATATAAACACTACTAAAAAAAATTTTCAGGGGTGCAGCTCCCCTTTGGGCTCAATATACATCCGCCCATGCTTAATGCATTGCTACCGAGGCCTCGGAATTCGTTTTCACGGCTAAAAGCAACCCCACGGTTTTGTTGTCTCAATGTCTTGGAACCTGGAGTCCCCAGTGAAGCCCAAACTTTCTTTGGGCCGCCCAACACAGGATATGTCAAGAAATATTGGGCTTCTAGGAAATGGGTCCGTATGCAAGAATTTGATCCATTTACTCCTAGGCCTGAGCCCTTACCTATCGCTGGAATTGTGATTAGATGGAAAAGACGTGCGGCCGATCAATCTGGTTGATCACAACAAAATCCATAAAAAAACTGTCCAATTGGAGGTGATTGATGACACCTTTGTTTTCTTAATTGGTTGCCATAAAAACTCAACATCGAGGGCTGATATAGATTGATTGCCAACAAGGAATAGCAATGAATGATCCAGTCGGTTATGTCTATCTTGATGGTGTTTATGGAAAGCACTTCTTGGTTTCAATCCCACGACTAAGGAAATAAAAGCTAATAGGTCCATGTTTAAGTTCCTCAAACAATTAGTATAAAATGTTTTAAACCAATTTCATGCAATGTTATAAAACAAATTATATGCAACAAGATTGATAAGTTAAAGCTTGTTGATGTGCCATATAGGGATGTGCAAATATCGGTTTGATTCGGTTAGTAGGTTCCGCCGAAAACGACAGTTCGGTTATTAGAATTTTGGCAACTGAAACCGAGCACCGTTTTGGTTATTTTGGTTATAGAGGTAAGTTTCGGTTATTTTCGTGATTATTATTTTGAAGTAATAAATTTGGTTATTGAACTCGTTTTTACTGTTTTGAAGTGTTTTGAATGCCTTTCAAGCATACATACATCAAATACATGAAAAATACATGAAAATATGGTTCAAACACATGAAAATATGGTTTAAAAACATGAAAATACAGATATCGGTTCGGTTTCAATTATTTTTGTTATTGGAGATGGATAAACCATAACCATAACCATAACCCAAATGATTCGCTTTTTGCCTTGTCTAACCGTAACCAATCGGTTAAGTTGGTTTCGTTTATTTTTCGATTATTGGTTTTGTATGCTCAACCCTAGTGTCATATACTTGCATTAGAAGTGCACAAAAAGATCGGGTTCAAAGCAGGGTTCCTGGTTCAAACGTGAACACAAACCGATTCCAACCCGGTCAACAGTTTAAATGGTCCATACCCTTGTAATTAGAAAGTCCTACACTGTCCTAACATTTTTTTTGTTTTGTCGGTTCCAAATTGGAACTAGTTCACGTCCAACCCAAAAAAAAACAATTTTGGAACCAGTTATAGTCGTTATATTTTTATTTTATTTTATTTTGTATTTTCTAGCGCCCAAATTTAGTATAAAAATATGGGATGAATTGGGTTGATACCGTACATGGAAACACAAAAGCAAATGAAAAAGCGCTTTGTTATTCTTCTTTTTTCCTTTGCAATTCTTACTCTTTATTTTATATATTCTTACACAAAAGCAACTGAAAAACCGTTTTGTTATTCTTGTTTTTTTCCTTTTGCATCACTGCTCATTGGGTAGATCATAGTTTGTCACAGGTGATGATGATATAATTGCCTTTGAACTTTTCTCATATCAACATACGCGAGAGATTAGTTGTTTCAAATTTTATGTTACGCAATAACAACGATTTAATTTACAAAATAAAATATACTCAACAACATTTAATAATGACTTAAACAACACCACATGTGAAAATTTTTAAAAATATATATCAACCAATTTACAATGGCACATTTTCCCACACTTGATGTGTTATACAAATCATTAATTTAGTTGTGCAAAATGAGATCTTTAATGAACATGTTGAGGTGTTCAAAATCAGTTTTATAGTCATATTAACGATGTTTTTCGGGGAAAAAAAGAACATATATACAACAGCAAAAATTTTGTAAATTTACAAGAAGGTTTTGTTTGCTTTCTAAATGGGATACTCTTGCTTGGTATAACTAAACTTATAAAATGTTTTGAAGTGTTTCATGTCAACAATAACCATATGATCTTTTTATGGAATAAGAAAATATTCAACATCTAACTTATTTCTTTATGCTTTCAAAATTGTCATTACAAAATTATCAAGGCTTTATTATCCAACTAGTAATATGATGCTTTCAAAAGTTTTATTTAATGACAGAAGATATAAATAAATTTGAAAATAAAAAACCAATGTTTCAACAAGTAATGAAACTGATAAAAAAATTATGAAATACCTTTATATAGATACCACTTGTATTTAATTGTATCACCGTTTTAAACCAGATTTTAAATTTTACGGCGGTTGCATGTTTGATAGATGAAACATATGACGACTTGGATACGAACGAAGAAGAGGTAAAAGATTTAAAAGTCGCTTAATTATATCTATATTTATTGTTCTAAAAAATCAGCATATTTATGTGATGATATCAAGGACCCCTAAAGAAATACTTCGATAAATCTAATACATTTAAAATTGAGCATATAATTTATTATCTTGCTTAATATGAATATCTTGTCTCCGTGATGGTGATCTAGTGGTAAGGGGATGAATTTATATAATGGAGGTCTAGGGTTCAAAGCCCAGCACCACGCAATTTTCTCTGGGTCATGAGATTTACTTTCCTCATATTGGTTGTGTGACCAGTGAGATTTACTTTCCTCATGAATATACGTCGGGAATAAGTGTATATTTTGAATGCCATTATTTGAAAAAGAAACGAACACGAGACATTAAATTCCGTGCAACCATATGTTTTTTTTAACGGCATTTGATCTCAACGTGTGAACCACTGATTTTCAGGTCACGTCACCAAAGTATAGTTACCATGACCTCCGTTGAGACCGCACCACCACCCAGGAGGAAACTGCACCAGAAAACCCCCTGATCTCTCAAGGACCCCTATTTCCTTTTGGGAGGGATTTGAACCCATAACCTTTCATTTGAAAACCAAGTGGTACCGCTAGGACAATGCCCCTTTGGTCCGTGCAACATATGTATGTTCAATGTTTTTAACCTGGCGCGTCATATGCACAAATGCGGGCTCGGTTCCCTCCAAATTTTAATTTTGTTCAAAATCTTGTTGTTTTTGGTTTCCGTTCAAACAGTTCAAACTTTATCTGATGCATTATCTTTAGAATAACTCGCTATAATGATTCTTTTTTATAATTAAATATATCTGGTAATCCAATAACAAATCTATTGTTTTTAACCGACACACTAGTATAAAGAGTAAGAAACATGTTAATCATAAATAATAAATTATTTATTAGTTACTTAATTTAAAAAAATTGGTTATATCATGCTCGTATCATACCTTACTAAATATTAAGGCCATGTGTAATACCTGTGAATGAAGGGTCGGTGTAGAGGTTCTTACAAGCGTGAATGCCGCCCTTTCATACACATTGCCAAATTAGACGTAAGTATATTTATAGAATGAAAGGAGAAAAATGTTTTTTTTTTTCTTTTCTATTTATTAGTTAATAGTTTAATTTTTTTTTTGAACGTCAATAATTTATAAAAACCAGGCTAGCGGGAAACTAGCAAGACACACCCGTTTACAACCACATTATACAGCCCTGGACTAGAGGCGGGCAAAAAAAGGGGCCCAGAACCGGAACCAACAACTCGAACCGGAACCGGTCATACCCGAACCGGTGGGTACAAACGGGTCCGGTTTTTCAGACAAATTAGAACCAAAACCGGGAAAACCGGAACCGGTTCCACCTATACCCGGCCAAAACCCCAACCGGAACCGGTCGAAACCCGGAACCGAAACCGGGTATTGACTTTGTTTACCGGAACTGGAACCGGTTTCAGAGAAAACCCGATTTGCGCACCTCTACCCTGGACAACTTCATTTATAAGATGCTCCAATCAAACAAACAATCCATTGCACCTATAATTTTATAACACCTTCACATGGATCATTCTCCCACTTAGCCCTAGGGGTGTTCAAAAAAATCCGAATCCGAAATCAAAATATCCGAAAATCTGTATCCGAAATATCCGGAGGTCCGGATATCCGGACTTTTTGATTCGGATAGTAATTTTGAAAAATTTCGGATAGTTCGGATATCCGAACTATCCGAAATAGTTATTTTTTTCGGATATTTTTCGGATATTCGGATTTTTTTTTTCGGATATTCGGATATTTTTCCGGATATTCGGATAGTTTTTCGGATATTTTTCATATTTTCGGATATCCGGATGTATTTTTTTATATTTTTAATTTTTATTCTTAAGTTCGGATATCCGAAATTTCGGATTCGGATAGTAAAAATCACTATCCGAATTTGAACACCCCTACTTAGCCCATTCTGTTGCTATCTTCTTGCCTCTGTTTGTCACCCAAATGAAAGTCTGCACTTTAATTTCTTCCTCCAAGCTATCAATCGAGATTCTCATTTTATTGAAGGTCCAATTATTTCTGCAATGCCAAATAAACCAAACGGTGGATAATGTTATGGCCATGTTCACCTTTTTCTTAATCCCCGCCACCGAGCCATCGACTAATGAGGTCAAAATGTTGTGTATTGAACCGTGGAGAATGAAATTGCTCTTTGTCCACCATGAGATCTGCCTCCAAATCTCCTGCGCCACAGGGCATCTAAAGAATAGATGTTCTTCATTTTCATCTTCCAACAAACATAAAGGACATATTATTGTTTGCATTTGTAATCCCCTTATCCCCAAGTTAACCCTCACAGGGATGCGATTTAGTGCTAGCCTCCATACAAAACAATTCACCTTGGATGGGATCCATCTACACCATAATATCCTACTTGTGGGGGTTATACTGTGATGATTATCAATCCAATTCCGACAAGACTTTGTAGTGAAGATCCCATTATTATCTCCTTTCCATACCCAACTATCCCTTCCAGCTTTGAATTCGTAATTCTGGACCATCATTTATAAGTCTTTACAGTCTTGAGCTAGCTTAGCATTAAGTGTTACCCGGTTCCATTCCCATTTGAGACTAGTTGATCCATCTCCATCTTTGTGTATCCTTTATGATATTGTACAATTTTTATGCCTCTCAGTTGAAAACAAATTAGGAAATAATTGTTTAACTGTGATTCTCCCGAACCAAGCATGCTTCCATAAAGTTGTTATCCCCATTCCCTATTTGTCTTCTTATCATATTACCAACATTCTTGTTCTCGATTGACAATTCCTTACCAAATTTAATGATGCTTGCCCATGTGCCACCTTTTGACATTTTCCCCAAGTCATTCAAATCTTCAAATGAAACTCAATGAATGGATTTTATAACATCATTCCATAGACCTTTGTCACCTTTCAAAGCTGTGACACCCCGTAATTTCCAGGTCAGCTTGTTAATTATTTAAATGTTTATTTAAATGCTTTATGTACACGTGGCACTAAAATTAGTTTAATTTAGTGTGACACGTGGCACGACAGTACAAACACTAGCATATGACTAGATAATTCGATGATTATCGACAAACAGCACACACGTGTCAAAACACGCGAACATTGGTGAACGTCAAGCACATTGTGTAGTACAACACTCGAAACTTCACGAAACACTCACACATTGAACTTGGAAGTTCAAACGAGTCCTAACGACGCTAGAACAATGTTTTACAGTCAAGAAACGGGTGAGAACGGGCCCAGAACAACAAAATAGGCTTGTTGGGCCTAACAATTGGGCCAGGCGGTACGCCTGACCCGAAGACCTTAACCTCAGGCGATCCGCGCGGATGAAGAAGATGGTGCCTCATCCGGCTCACCCACGCGTAACGACTGGCGCCAACACCCTCTCGTCAGGCGATATGCCTGGGGTGCCAGATTCGCAAAATCACCTTTTTAAACTCCCAAAACTCATCATCACACTACATATTCATTTTAACCAGACCCACACGCCATAGCTCGGCTATTTTCCTTCCTACACAACTGAACTGTAACATCAGTGCCAGAACCGTCACCGGAACAGTGATCGTAAACAGTACATGAACAGTAATCAAGTACAAGTCTTATGTAATTCAGTGTATTTCATATTCATATCAAATTTCAGTATCATTTTATGCTATCAAAACAGAGAATTCATAATCAATTCAGAAAACTCAGTCCAGAACAATGGTTCTTGAGTCAGATAATTATCTGGCAACATAGAACCATCATGTGATTTATTTGTTAGGATTTTATTATGTATAAACGTATGTGAGGCTTTACAGAACAAAACAGCATGAATATCGTTACGTGAATGCTAAACCGACGGATTTTTCGTATAGGTGACGATCTGTACGAATAAATCTGAAAGTTTAACGTTCTGAATGATATTCAATAATTAGAAAACAATATTGAAAAGTGTAGTTATCGTCGTGTTTGATCGGGTGACGATTCGAACAAATACGCGCGATGACCGCGCGATTCGATTTAAACGTTAAATAAATATTTTGTAAATGAAAAATTTAAAAGATATTTAGTTAATTTATTAGGAATCACAACCTAAAATAATTTTATGATTTCTATTTTAAAACCGAGTCGTTTCATAATGAAAACGGCGAGAAACCGGCGTTTCTACGCGAAACCACGCGAAACCGAACGAACCAGAACGAACCCGGTTTAATTTGAAACATTTATTGTGGCATTTACAGCCACAACCACCTCCCAATCACCAGCCATTCATCCCCATCGTTCACTCTCTCTCTACTTTCTCTCTCTAAAACCTATCTCTACCTTCTCTCTTCAAGAACTCACTCAAATCTCAACCATTTTTAGTGTTTTTGGTGTCTAAACGATCCTCTCAACACATAGAACACAGAAGTACAGTGGATCTAAGCTATCATCCATCTGAATCAAGGTAAAATCACCATCTTGGTTCGGTTTTAGGGTTTTCAAAAACCCTAGGTTCGAACCCCTTGAAACCGGTTTAAACCACTTCCAACCTTAGGGAAATCACTCACAAACACACTAGAAGGGAGTAGGACCAAGTGGGATTGGGTTAGATTAGCTGGTTGATCGAAATCGAAGGACTGCCCTAGAGGCCTTCGAACGGCCGAATGACCACAGCAAGTGGTCGAATGGGTGTGTGTAGGCCGAATGGCCAGGCCTCTTTCGCCACCCTATGCGCCGAATGACTCCCCATCATGCCCACAACCTATTCGCCGAATGGCTATGCCGAAGGACCCCATTCGACCAAGTTCAGTCGCCACTATCGCCATTCGGAACCAGCTCAATCGGCAACATCTCATTCGGCCACATCCTCATTCGCCGAATGTCTTTAGACAAACCACACCACCCATTCGCCGAATCAAGCTTCGTTCGACTGAACCTCATTCGGCAGACTCCATTCGATCGGCCATGCTTCTTTCGGCCAGAGTCATTCGACTCAACCTATTCGGCTGGGATATGGTCGGGTCACTTTACTCCTTGGGCTGAACCACACCCCAACCATCCATGCACAATCAAAGTGCCACCTTTGCATGCATGTATAATGTGTATGCATGGGAGAATACTAGGGTTTTCCCATTTTCATGTAATATAAATTTAGTTGAAATGGTCTCATCATGGGTTAGTAAACCAAGTAATGATCATAGTAACAACGCGGGTTAAACTAAAGTTCATTCAACTAATCGTAAGAGTTAAAGTTGAGATCTAAACTCATTGTCGTTAATGAATATTTTTCTTAAATCATGCGATCAAATAATGAAGGTTAGCAATACTTTGGAAGTTAAAACCTTTGAAAAGTCATGATGTTATCTAAATCTAGGGTGAGAATGTTAATTTATTCATTAACACCGGAACCCTGGAAAAATTCAATTTGAAACCACAAAGTCTATTGCTGGGCCCGAAGTTGGCCCATTGGGCTAAATCAAGGCCCAACATGTAAAAGTTCAAACTCTTTAAATCACATACGTGTTAATAAAAGAAAATAATATATAAACTTTATTAAATCATATTAAATAATGTTTTCTAAATAGTTAACCTAGAATGAAAAGATTCAAAATACGGTTTAATTAAGATCATGTAATAATGAATTGGGGGATAAAGGGTTACTAATGGGTAATTAGTTTAGACTAGATAGATGGAATCTTAGAAACACATTAGTAACGTAGGACACTTAGTTGCACCACCGAGACCAAATCCTAGACCCGATGTTTATTATAGATACGCATTGTATGCGAATTCTTTTAAAACAAATCAGGAGCCGAAGATACTTAGGCTACAACAACGAGCGCGCTTTTTGTGGTAATTCAGTACAGAGCAACACAGGTGAGTTCATTGCCCCTTTTCTAAACATTTTTGTTTTTTTTAAACGCGGGGCTGAGAAGCATGCGTAAACTGTTTTTATTTAAACTGTTTATCTAAATGCTTTTATTTATTATATGTTGTTACATATATATGTTTATTGATACTCCTAGATTCCTGTCTAGGAAATTATTAAACAGATCAAGTTATCAAATAAATTTAAGTACTCTTATGAGTAATACCTTAAATTTAAATTCTAAATCAACCCTTAGTCCATCAAGCTCAAAATTCAAGAATCTAAATTCAAAGTGAAATCAAATGAACAAAATCGATAGATCATATTCCAAGGAATCATAACTCAGTGTGTGATCTGAGATTCAAGAATCATAAACAAATTCAATTACCATTGTAAATCATGGAAATTCTAAAGAATCAAGATCAAGAGACTCGAGGAATCAGAAATCATAAATGTGTGTGAATCATTGTAATAATGAAATCATTATAATCTAATGAAATCATTAACAATCGAGCTAAGGTGGATGTCAGTTGTATATGGAATCAAGATCACGTGTAACACACATATAAAGTCCCTTCAGGTATAGAAGACTCTTGTAGTCAGGCTATACGGGCAACAACGTGAACAATCATTGAAATCAATATCAAAGTCTAAGAGAATCAAGAGATCAAGAATCAAAGGATATCCTTAAAGTCCCCGCATGTACAGAAGACCTTTGGGTCAAGCTGTAAGGGCAAAACATTAAAGTCCCCGCATGTACAGAAGACCTTCGGGTCAGGCTGTATGGGCATCATTAAAATCCCGTCACGCCCAGGTATACTCCTTGTGAGTTATGCCTGGTATGGGTCACGTGTGAGAGGTTACAACTTGGACAACCACCAACAACTAAGTCTAATTGATTGAGTAAAATTTTGCTCAATCATCATGTCTTAGTTGTATTTAAATGTTTTATTTATTTATTAATTAATTAAATAATTAACATTTTATTTTTATCATTGACTTTTGGGAAATCATGTATCTATGTTCAAAATCAAGAGAGTCAAAGGTAAACCAAGTTTTGGGAAATCATAATCTAAATCAGAAGTGTGTTAGGTAAAAATGCTTAATTATCATTAACATCAATGTCCTATGCGGATTAGTATGTGGTGGGATGGCGTCTGGGCGGGGTTGTAGCCTTGACCCAGGGGTATGCCCTATATATAAGCATACCGATCTGGATGATACAGGTGATGCTAATGAGGTTAGGGTCTTTACCGGAAGAGGTTTTCAAATCATTTTCATTTACAAAACTCTATGAACTCACCAACCATGTGTTGACTTGATCTTTTTGCATGACTTCTCAGGTGACGAACAGGTCAACTAAGGAGTTATCCCTTTTGGACTAGGACTTCAGATAGAAGGCTTAGTATTTTGGACCTGCATACTTTTGAAGACATCATTATACAATTTATTTTGTATATCTTGTGTAAATACAAGATAGAAATTTATGATGTTAATGATAGATTTACATTGTTAAATTATAAACAATACTGATGTAATTTAACTTTGTAATTCTATTATATTTAGCATTTCTCATTTGTATCATGTGCAATGTAAACAATCTGATCATCACGATTATCACTCACGATATCGCGCCCCGGGAACCTTCCGCCCGACGGGACAACCGATCCTATCCCGCCGGCTCGGGGTGTGACATGAACCACTTGATTCTACCTTGTGGAAGCCATTGGAGAACCTTTCTTGAAGCTTTGAAGCTTAGTTGCTATCAAGAACTTGAAGAAGAAGGATATTGTAGATTGAAGATCACCATCACTACCTCAAGGCTACTCGAACCTGCTGTCCAGGAGCTCTAGAGGCTGCTCTCATCAACATCTCAAGACCTTTGAAGCTCTAGAAGGTAGTACAACACTTCTTGTAGCTTAAAATCACCATTACACACACATGCAAGTGTTAGATCGCACATGCAAACACCTATGACCCATATGCACGAATTTCTTTTCTGGGTTTGATGATTTTACTATGTTTCTTGATGATCTAAGATGATTAGATGATGTTCTATGATGATCTAAAATGATGGGTATAGGCCATTGTGCTTAAAATGATGATTTGTGATGATATTGGTGCATGCATGTGTGATCTAAAGCATTCTAGATGATTTTAGTTACATTGGGATGATTCTTGATGATATATAAGTGATATTGCAAGATTAGATTGTGATTTGATGATTAAAAATGTGATTTTTTGCAAACCCTTCTATTAATAAAAACTTTGTACTTATGAAATGATAAAGTGAATGATATGTGGTGTCATGCATGTTTATGGATTGCTATTTAGATGTTATTAGGATGATGATAAGGTTTAGATTGTGATTTTGATCATGTTTATGGTCATTTTGACATAGTTACTATATTTAGTAACTTTTACTGATGAAATGTTGATAAATGATGAATTTGGTTATGTTGACATGTTTAAATGATGTTAGATTGGTTATTATGATGAATGGTGATGTGAAAATGATTTAGAAATGTTAGATAGTCATTTTTATGCAAAAACAACAAAGTTACTATTATTTTTTTATAAAAACCGACTTAGGAACATTTTGTGTGATTTGAGCATGCTAGGTGGTTTAATATGTTATAATATGATGATTAGATGCTAAGTTAGATGGTTTCCGATGTCACGTGTACTATAAATGGAAACTTTCTATTTTAGAAAACTTTTATGTGCTAACATGTTATAAACGACCTATGTGACTTCGTATGATGATGTGTTATGTGTTAACATGATCACGTAGGACCAACGAGCATGCTAGAACTCTAAAACCGTTATGATTTGTGAACTTTCCATAAATGGAAACTTACTATCAATAGTAAGTTGTCCATAGACGCGACTTGCACGTTTTGCACACGACGAGCACTTACACATTTGCTACACGATTCACAACAGTCACACGGTTCACCAATGAGTCGTTGACTTGACACGGTCAACTCTGGTCAAACACGGTCATTGTGGACCAAAACAGTCAAACACGGTCAATGTGGACCAACACAAGCAAACATGGTCATTGTGGACCGACACGGACAAACATGAACAACCGAAGGTTGTTGGACACAAACACGAACACTAGCACTGTCACTTTCACAAACTCACGTACGGTATACGATATAGGTTGCCGGTGACCGACACGCATTTCGACGCAGGAGCTTACGCTTGATTTACACCTACTTCGCTAAGGTGAGTTTACGGCCCCTCTTTACTCTTATTCAAACGCTTTTAAATAGGGGGAGAATACTAGTTACATCGAGTCAAACATTTATTACTGTACAAACATATTTGTGTATGCTGGTTTATTGGACAAACATTAAGTGTTGAACTCGTAACAAGTCCTCACAAAGTCTTACCGTTAATGTACGAACAACGTGGTAGGTTTGAATGGATCCATTAGGGAATGACTAACCCCACGGGGCACAATGTTGACTGGATGTCATAACCCGTGCAAACTCTGACCTAACTTGCTATGTATACGAGACATAGCGTAGGCAAGGACAAACAAGTCTAGTTCGGTAGTGACGCACTGACACTTGGAGCCTAGGGCTCGGTATTAACATATGATAAACAGCATGACACACTTTCTTACTATATGTATATCAAAACCTGTGAACTCATCAACCATTGTGTTGACACTTTTTCTCAAACTTGTATTCTCAGGTAATTAGCATGGCAAGCACTTGGGACAGGAATGCACATAGGGGATTGAGCATAGGACCCCGCATGCATTTTGTTCATCTTTTGAAAACTATTTCGTTTGGTTTATGTATTAAACTATGTTATGTCTGACAATTTAATTTCCGCTGTGTAAACAAGTATTTTCCGCTGCATGTCACACCCCTGGCCGGCGGGAACGGATCGGGTTTTCCCGTCGGGCGGAAGGTTCCCGGGGCGCGATATCTTGAGTGATAATCGAAATGATCAGATTGTTTACATGGCACATGATAAATAATGAGAAATCCTAACATGACATATAATATAGAATTACAAAGTTAAATTACACAGTGCGTGTTCATAATTTAACTAGGTAAATCTAATCAAAAGAATCAATGAGTTTATATCTTGTATCTGTACAAGATATGCAAAAGTGATTCACTGTGTCATCCCAAAAGTATGCATGCCAAAAATAAGCTAGGTCTTCTAAAAGTCCATTAGCTTAATACTTGCGTCTATGTATCTACACCTGTCCGTCACCTGAGAAAACATGCATTTAAAACAAAGTCAACACTAGGTTGGTGAGTTCATAAGTTTTGTAATTGGAAACCATTGAATTTATGTTAGTTATGTTCATAATGTTTCACACAAATTGTATTGATAATTGAATCCCATGTTCACACAATGTCCTCTCCATGGTTGGATGTACAGATAATGTCTCATCCAGTCAAGCATGCTTATATATAGGGGCATACGAAAAGGTCAAGCCCAGACGCCACCCCACCACATGCTTAACTGCACTCGACACTACCTGTAATACAACGATGGATACCCATTTCCTTTCACCCATGATTTCCCGGTATGTTTATCTACTCAGTAGTAGGAAAGAGATATAATTATCTCTGTTAACCATTCCTTATGGAACGGCCGGCATGTAAAGTAACCCAACGAATAAAATAAGAGATGTAATCATCCCTGTTAACTAATCCTTACGAATTAGCCGATATGTAAATAAACCAATGATGGAATAAAGAGACATAAAATCTCTGTTAGCTATTCCTTACGGATTAGCCCGGCAGGTATGATATAGACCCACAAACAAAGTAAGAGACATAATTGTCTCTGTTAGCTATTCCTTACGGATTAGCCCGGCATGTATGATAGCACCTCTCGTGCCCGGTAAGTAAGATAGCACTTCTTGTGCCCAGTAAATAAGATAAATCAACAACATAGTAAGAGACATAATCGTCTCTGTTAGCTATTCCTTACGGATTAGCCCGGCAGGTATGATAAACCAGTAACAAGTAAGAGACATAATCGTCTCTGTTAGCTATTCCTTACGGATTAGCCCGGCATGTATGATAGCACCGCTCGTGCCCGGTAGGTATGATAGCACCGCTCGTGCCCGGTAGGTATGATAGCACCGCTCGTGCCCGGTAGGTATGATAGCACCGCTCGTGCCCGGTAGGTATGATAGCACCGCTCGTGCCCGGTAGGTATGATAGCACCGCTCGTGCCCGGTAGGTATGATAGCACCGCTCGTGCCCGATAGGTATGATAGCACCGCTCGTGCCCGGTAGGTATGATAGCACCGCTCGTGCCCGGTAATAGTTCATTAAATTACCCCTAGCCCTGATGATTAATGTTCATGATTTACCCAACTGCCCTATGGTTAATGTAACCGGCACACTCTGACGGTTATAGGATGTACTCTAAATAGAGTACTAATAGGCAATAGTAGTACATGTAGGGATTGCCACCCCTAAGGTGTGTGCATGCGATATCATCCTCGATATCACAAGTAAATGTCTCAACTGTTATCTCAAGGTTACGTGTTCTAGTGATCTCGAACAAAGTGTCATAAGAACAAGTCTTATACACGATGTTAGTACTGTGTGAATGATCCTGTTATCATGAAATTACCTTATCATGATGATCATTCATGTCATTAGTAATTGTTATTGGCATACTATCCCATGGTTTTCCCCGTTACCCTATCGTGTAAGAATAATAATCAGTCGCAAGATATGTTCTTAACAACTTATATTATTCTATGGTGTTAATGGATCCTGATTCTAAGATAGCATGTAACATCCTAGCTATTTCGGTTATGATAAAGTCAATCAATCAAGCATGTAATGATAAATGATAATAACGATAAACAATTATTATCTAAATCATAAGATAAGCAATATGGTTAATGAAAACTTTTAAGTAAATAAAAGTTTTGCATGTTTCTCAGCCCCGAGCTTTGAAATCAGTAAAGATTAAAAGAAAAGGGGCATATGAACTCACCTTAGGTTTGAAGTGGTTGACTTAGCTTAAAGGATGAATGCACGCGCTCTTGAATTGTTCTTGTTATAATTTTCACGTTCCTGTATTGAGTGCATGTTATTGTAACTTATAAGTGTGAACTTTGAGGATTTAAGTGCGTGTAGGTGTTAGCCCAGGAGTTGGCTAACACTTGCGAGTCTCGGTATCGATCTTCATTCGGCCCTTGTCCAAGTGTCATGAGTTTCACAACACTTATCTATTTTTGTTTACAAGTAGTGTATGATAATAGGTTATGACTAAGGATTTGATCTACATCATTCCTCATTGTCTTTAACTCGATTCTTTTTGTAAACATTCAATGATTTACCACTCTTAATTGTTTCAACACAAATTAATATAAGTTTTATTTGAGAAAAGGTTAAAATTCCCATTTCTTTATAATGACTTATTGCAATTGCACATGAATGTTACCCATTAGTTCTCTTTTTGATTGCTCGTTCTCAACACTAAATATTAGGGCCGAATGATATCCGTGTGGACCGTGTAGCGTTATTGGGGCCATCGTTGGACCGAATTTAGTGCTAATGGGCTGCACCAATAGTATTGGGCCAAGACAAAAAGAACTAGGCTTGACAACCACATTGGGCCGACTAGTTGGACTTGGGCCAGAAATAACGAGATGGGCCTAAAGGATTGGGCTGTTGGGCCTATTAATGGGTGTGGGCTGCTCACGCATTGGGCCTAGGAAATAGTGGTGCAATCCAACGAGATTTAGTGGGCCAAAGAAAGGTGTAATGGGCCCAACTGTTAGGCTGAAAGAAATTTTGCTGTTGGGCTACGAATTTCACCAGCTATTGGGTCAAATATATGGGCCTTAGGCTGGGTAAGAAAGTTAGGCCGGCTGCTTCATCTAATCAATTGAAATGATTGGGCCACGAAACATGCAAGTGGGCTAATGAAATGGAATGGGCCAATTTTCACAAAGGTTTGGGCTTGTTGAACCATCATGGGCCGTAGATGACTTATGTGGGCCGAATCATTAGAGCCGCACATCACAGCCGGCTGAACAAGATTGCAGCGAACTCTCATGGGTATTGGGCTAGGTTCGCCTGTCCTTGGGACCTCCACAGGGTTCGTCTGGGAGGCTAGTTCGCTGCTCAGGGTTCGGGACTTCATGCATGGTGCAAGGTTCGTGAATCTGGTAGCTCTGGGGTTCGGCTGAAGCATCATCATCAGGGTTCGTAAGTCTATGTATCCATGCATGGTTCGGCAAGAGTGAGAAGGGTTCGGTGACTAGGAAGGGTTCGGCCAGAAGGCCACAGGTTCGTCTGCTGGTGGTTCGTGGCTGTACACATCCACGCCTGGGTTCGTGGCAACCACAGGGTTCGGCCATGGCTATCCTTC
The DNA here is from genome assembly GCA_009363875.1 of Mikania micrantha. Lineage (NCBI taxonomy): Eukaryota > Viridiplantae > Streptophyta > Magnoliopsida > Asterales > Asteraceae > Mikania > Mikania micrantha. The sequence continues at coordinate 89,348,903 of CM018696.1, forward strand.
TCACGAACCTGCAACCTTTTTCTCTCATCACCATCTGCGAGTTTGGTTGTTCTCACATCTGTGGTTGGGTTGCATAACATCCTTTGAACACATAGGGTCGACTTACACAGGTCATAGGCCGGTTGGGGGGTTTTGGGTCGATCACCCACCAAAAACCCTATTTCTCCGAATGTTTAAAGCATCATACCTTCAATTTGGTTGGGTAACTCTCTAGATCCGTTGTACTTTCATGTAGAGCTCGTCAAGGGCTTCGCGTGGACACCAAGAACACTCAAATCCGTCCACAAACGAGTGAGATATGAGACTTTGAAGGTGGTTTGTGGTGGTGGGAAGGTGGTAGCCGGAAATTGGGGTAGAGAGAGAAGGAAAAAGATGTAAAATGAGAAAACTCTTCTCATTTAGTGTTTTTATATCACGCGTGATGTTCGGGTCCATTTCGGTTGCTCGGTTCGCGGTTTCGTCGCGTAACCGGATTTTACGCGAAATTTAAATGTAACAAATAAAAGGATGTTTGTTTTAATTATTTGATGAGTTTCAAAATTGTAAAATGCTATTTATTTTATTTTATTAAATTTATTATCGTTCGTGTCGTGTTTCGTTTCTGTCTCGTCAGATCGCGTTACTTACGCGCGTTTTCGTACAGAGCGCTAACTGTACGAACACGATCGTATGTTTCGCTTTCTGATTTGGTTTTCTAATTATCAGTTATCGTTCAGAATGTTAAACTCACAGATATGTTTGTGTGAATCGTCACCCACGCAAACACGCTGTCAGTTTATTATTCTGAAACGACACTGCAATGATCTGAATTGTGTTTCCTCACTGTCGGACTCAACTAGACATCCTGTTATCGTGCTGCTTTCACACTGATTTGTCGGCCATCTGATTCCTGTCATCTATGGATATCAGATTGCAACCGATTTGTTTTCGTTATTCGTTTGTACACTATTGTTTCTCTTGAGTTGTTGTATTTACTGTATTTAAGTTTTCACTTAAGCACATACAACCGTGGTTTGTTTTCTGGTTCTGTTATTATACGATTGTTCATGTACGGTATTTACACACAGTAATTTGTGAAAGTACACACATCGTACGGACTTGCCGGACGGTTCAGTACTAGTTGTCACACTGCATGTATCAAACATCTTTATTTCCGCTGCTATGATTTAATATTCCGCTGCAAACTATTTTGATTTAGTGTGTGTGTCAAACATTGTATTTGTAAACGCATATAGAGGTGTTCTATATGACCTTGAGCTGTGATTCTGGCCACGTCACACCCACGTGGACTGACACCACGTGTGGGAATTTGGGGGTGTGACAAAAGCCCTCCACCACCACTTTACAATTAAGGCATTGTTTAGTGATTTCAATTCTCCAACACCAAGCCCCCCCAATTTTTGTGGTCTACTTACTTTGTCCCATGCTACCCAGTGTATCTTCTTAACATTTTCATTTCCTCCCCACAAAAAATTGCGCCTTATTGATTCTAGTTTCTACAATATTTTCTTCGGCGCCCTAAATATGGAAAAATAGTAAAGTGGCAAACTCCCCATAACACTCTTTATAAGTGTTAACCTTCCAGCAAATGTCAAATGTTTCGCATTCCACAAGCTTAATTTCTTTTTAAACTTGTTCACAATTGGAGCCCAATATTTGGATAGTTACATATTCGTTCCAATCGGCATCCTCCTGTTCAGTGATTTTAAGGCCTTGTTCAGTGATTTTAACCAATGTAATAATATCATATTATTATTGTTTGCAATAATTTAGTTAAAATGGTATTCATCCTCATGTTCTTCCATCATAATTACTTGTCAACACCTCTGACTATCCACACACCTGTGGTTTCACACATAAACTTAAGTCTTAAGATGTTCACCCACTGGTTCTTCCATCTAAGACACTTGCTAGCACCTCTAGCTATCCACACACTCGTGGTTTCATACATAAACTTAAGTCTTAAGATGTTCACCCACCAATTCTTCTATCTAAGACCCTTGCTAGCACCTCTAACTATCCACACACATGTGGTTTCAACAATTTAGTCCCCGGATTAACCGGTTATCCACACTCTAGTGGTTCAATTTATCAATTTCACCAGCTCATCCGGCTATCCACACTCATGTGGTATCATGAGCTAATCAACCGGCTCATCCGGCTAATTTTATGCCAATATATTACGCATACAACTCAAGCATAACATTCATTTTGAAACTAAGGATGCCTTCTCATAGGTCTTTTAACTACACTAGTTTCATTAGTCAAGTTATGCACAATCATTATATAAACATCAAAATCATGTAGACTCTTTCTACTACTTATATGTAATGTTACAGTAAGTTGTGTAACTTACCTTGTTCAAATGGTTGATCACTTCCTACAACCTCTTTTCCACTTCTGTGACTTGTCTCTTGACTTCCACCATCAACACCTAGTTGCAATTCGCATACATACAACTAGTTTCAATACACACAACACCTATACATATTGATTCAAACTCATTTGAATCTCATTCATCACTATGTGGCATTTAGGAGTCAAGTTACCATTTTACCCATTATATTTATGTCAAAATCATTGACTTTCAATTCTCAAGCATTTAATCAAATACTTGACGTGCACTCATTAACTTGACTAACCTTGGTGATGTTTAAACACCAATCATCCTCCTTTTAAACTCCAAACTCACCCATTCATTACTTTATACAAGATTAGTCAAAATTTGATGCATATCTCATTCAAAACCATGATATAATCATCCTACTAGTTATCAAACACAATGATGTGGATTTCATTACCGTTAAAATATCAAGTTCTTCATTTCTAATTATTCTTAGCCATCATCTAGACAATAATCAAAAACAATAATCATTGTATTATGTTCACAACTCGATTAAATCCATACAGTATCAAATCAGTAGGATAAAATGAATCGTTACCCTTTTGAACGGATTTCTCGGACAGAAATGATGATCTAACGTCGTGGAATCGCTTACTAGCTCCAAATTTACGATCCGCTGGCTTCAAGATCAAGATTTTGAGGTTAAAGATCCATATTTTTCGTCTGTGGTGTTAAAAATTAGAAAGAAGAAGAGTTTAGAAGGTTTGGATGAAATCTGATATTTCATTCATTTTTTTCAAACCGCCACAGGCCTCGCGCACCACTTAGCGGGGCCGTCTGGCTTCAGGCGTACCGCGCGGGGTCTCGGAGTCTCAAATATTTTTTACACCCGCGCGTACCGCCTAGCATGGATGTCTAGGGCTAGGCGTACCACCTGGCATCATGGATTTTGATATTTTTATAATTTCTTCGTTTTGCGATTCCGGAGAATCTGAAACTCCGTTTCGCTCACGGTTTTCTCCCACGTTCATTATTTCTCTCGTATTTTCAAATTGTAACAATCACAATCGTTCTATTAACACCTATTTCAAACACATTTGACCGTTAAAACCGGTTGTTACACATTAAGAGACTTTTGAAAATACGTGAAGAAGGTTTGTCATTAAAATAAAGTTGTGGACATGGGGAGGACATTTTTAAGCATATTAGTATTTTGATATTAAGACATATTATTTATTGTTTCATTTTACTTATCTAAGGATATGGATTTTATTTATAACTTAAATTACATATTTACTTGTCTTTAATAGAGTATCTTGTGACACATCATTATAATTGGGTTGGGGGTTAGATATATTTTTATTATATTCAAACATATCACTTACGTTTCATTCATTCACTAGCCGTTTCATCTCATCACATCTAACGTCACATGATTTAATGTCTTTACTTTATTTCGATGCACCGAGTGAGTTCTTTCTACATTCCCTCGAGAATTAAATTCTATATCATCTACAAATGACCGGGTTTATTATTTTGATATTAAACAATAGAGCTGATTTATTACACAATATAAATAAACTAAGCTATTGCTATCCCATTGTATAACCATTCATATGGTCTTCTAATTGTATTTATGAATATATAGTTTTGTTTTCAAAAGAATGATATAAATAAAACATATTTGAATTCTTAGTTACTATTTAATCATTTTTTTCTTCTAATAAACTTGACATGGGAGGTAGCAACGAAGAAAAAATATCCATTAATTAGTAAATAGGTTTTATAACTGTCTAAAAAGTAAAACATTAAAGAATTACGAAAATTATAACACTCTTGAGAACTTCATTGTTTAATATGCTCGGCTCACAACAATTTGAGGACATGTGACCTCATTAGAAAACTTTTCATTCATGCAATAGGAACACAAAGACATGAGTTATTATCATGCAAAATAAATAAGATTAATGGTATGAGAGGTTAGATATTTCAAATTATATTAGAGTTACTTATATATAGTTAGAATGGTAGGGCAGATCTCGTATAATGTGATTATGCCTAACAAAATAATCGGGTTGGGTAACGGGTCAAAACATGTGTTTGGGTCAGGATGAGTGCTGGTCATAACGAGTTTTAAACAACAATTGTTTACACATCTTAACCCATTTCATATTCATTGCATTCACATAGTTTTAAGGTTATCCATCTTGACCCATATTGTGTTTAAGTGTTACTCATATTAACCCATTTCATATTATGATGTTACTTATTTTAACACATTATACAACAATTGTTTACCAAAACCAACTCATTTCTTTTGATTTGGGTGAAAAATTACCACCTCTAAATGTGATAAATCCTTGGGCCTTAGGGTACTTAGAGGGACATATGAAACAAATATCAGAGAAGATGGCGGAAATCTCTAAGGACAAATAAATAAGACAATGAGCCCGAAAATAAGAGAGGACATATTTATAACACATTAGACAAATCTTAAATTTGTCATGGACGAAAGAGATGTGAAGTTGATAAGAAATTATCCAACACAAATAACATCAACATGTTTTGATGCATTGACCATGAATGATAGGATAACCACAAAGCTAAGCGTGTTCATGTGATATTAATGCATGAACATGTGAGTTTCTTAAAAAAATTTCATTTATGCAACAAAAAATAAAGTGGTGTATGAATGAGAAAAAAGTTACAAAAATTAATGTGAATTTATTTAAGGAATCTATCTTTATTTTATTTATAAATTAAAACATTGATTAAAGTTGAGTAATTAATATTTTTTTCATAAAACACTTAAAATTTGTTACTACTATTAACCACATTTTTTTCTAATAATAAATGACAAAAATTAGGTAAAATTAAACATGTTTTATTTAAGCAATTTAGTGTTCAACTCTTTTTTAAAACCTGACCTTTGATTAAATCGAGTGAATTTAAAAGGTTCATTTAATAAAACAATTTTTTTGTTAATAATAACTCAAGTTTTTTTCTAACAATATTAGGCAAAACATGAAACCATTAAAACAAGACATTTTTTTTTTAAAATTTTAACCTTTTTTAGAACGGACTAATTTTTGTGTGAATTTAAGCCATGAAATATAAAAAGACCACGTTAGTCGTCGTTATTTATCACTGCTAACCAAAAGCAGATCCTGCGATTTTCAATTTTTTCATCCACCTGCTACTTTCAATTCACCCTCTCTCTCTTCACCCCCTCGACTCCTCGATACACATTCACACAAACACAAGCAATTTCACACACGAGTCTATGTTCTTGTTGGTTTTAGCTTTCAATTTCTCTATCTAGCAGTTTGGTCGGTGGAATGCTTTTGTTTTCATAGGAAAATCGCGGGTTTCTGTATGTTGCAGACTCTAAGATTGAGTTTGGTTGATTTATGATCGTATGTTTTGATTGTCTTTGTTGTTTTCACTACTCGATTCCAGTCGTTAGGGTTTCTCTTGTTATCGATTAGCTAGTTATCTTAAATCGAGTTTGCGGGATTCTTGGCGGACAATTTGAGCAATCTCCATTATATCGGTTTGATTCGGGAAATACAGGATTTGTAACTCTCTATTAATTAAGTTTATCCATTTGATTGGTGCACTGTTTCATCGGATTGATTACGCGGTTGCCGCAAAATTTTCTGTTCGTCCCATCTGAATGACTGATTTGATTGTTTGGTGTGATTCTAGGGTTTTCTTTTGGTATTAAAAGGGGGTTTTCATGAACATCCGAAGATGGTGAAACAGACGGTGACATCCAAGATGCCGAATGTAAAACGCTGCAAATTGGAGGAAGTAGACAGCGAAGAAACAGAAGATGATGATCATTCAGACGTTGTAGTGGCAAATTGCAATGATAATGATGACGGGTTCTCAGAGTATAACAATGTTGTTAATTCTTGGCGCACCGGAGTTCCGTACATACCCAATGAGTTGAAATCAAATATGGCTTCAGTTCCGCTGCTGAAATATTCGCGAAGTCGTGTTGCTGCTCGTCCGTCACTGTTTAACGATTCAGTTGCAGGTCTGAAGAAGCGTGAAAACGCGTTTGCTGACAGTAAATTGTTATCCAAGAAACAGCGTTTAACGGGCAAGAATGTTGGTAAAATTGAAGAGAAAAACAAAGGGTTTTATAGAGTTCAAGATTTTCTTAAGGGCGATATTGTTTGGGCAAAATGCTCAAATCGGTTCCCAGCTTGGCCTGCTATCGCGATCAACCCGATAACAGAAGCTCCCAAAGCTGTACTGAAGGCGTGTGTTCCCAATACTCTTTGTGTGATGTTTTACGGGTATTCAAAGAAAGGTCAAAGGGTAATCTTCTTTCATTCCTTCAATATTTATGTTTCTTTTCATTCTTTTTTTTTTTTTTTTGAAATATTTAACGAATTAATGAAGATGTTAATATAACTATATAAGTTGGGTTTATTGCTTTTGTCTAATTTATGTTACTTTTGCGTTAGGATTATGCATGGATTAAGGATGGAATGATATTTCCGTTTTTGGAGTATATGGAAAGGTGTGTACATACATTTGCGTATGAGTTTTATTTTAAATAAGGTGGTGGTTGGGCCATTGGAGTTGATGCTCTCTTGAGGTAAAGTTGAGCCCGCTGAAGACGGATTGGTGTAAAAACATGATATTAAAATGATATTTTAAATGAGACTGTAAAGCAAAATGTATTTGGATGTAATTTAGGAGTGAGACTTGTTGTTCAAAAAAAATGAGACTATAAAGATTAATTAATTAATTAATTAATTAATTGTTCAGCTTTCGTGGACAAACACAATTACATGGTTGCAAGCCAGATGATTTTCGCATGGCAATAGAAGAGGCGTTCTTAGCAGAAAATGGGTATCTAAATTCTTGCTATGTGGACAAGGAGGAATGTTCTACAACGCCTGATGTTGTAAAGATCCCGGTGGATAATGTTTCTGATCGGATTCAGGAATCTTGTCACCGTAATCAGGCAAGTTGTTTTATACATGTTTTTTTCAAATATTTTTTAGAAATTTATATAATTTTACAAAGATAGATTATATGCATCTTATATATATATTTTAAATTCTTGTGAAACTTGATGCTTTTATCTATATATAATTTTTAAGTATATTTTATTGACCAACACATCATGTACGTGATGCGCTCGCATTGGATTTTGGGGCCAATGGAGTTGATGCTCTCTTGAGATAAAGTTGAGCCCGCTGAAGATGTATCGGTGTAAAAACATGATATTAAAAATATATTTTAAATGAGACTAAAGCACATTGGAGCGCATTTTACAATTTAAAACCAAGGTAGAGAATCACGCAATAGCTAAATATAAAAATACCCGTTCGTATGTCAATACGTCAAAATTGTCTCGTCTAATGTATATTAATTAAATATGTTATTATGTAGACAAAAAAAGGCCAAAAGTCTTGCCTTTCTCCAATTCTCTTGAAGAGATTTATGAGCAGCCCGTAGCTTGGAATCATTTATTTTATAATAATAAATCATTCCCCAATTATAAAATAATTATATTTTATAATTATAATAAAATTGGGGCCTTAATCTTAAGGGACCTGAGGGTGGGTCTTGAAGTAACTGATAAGGTTGTTGCTTTGTGACTATGGTTTCAAGCCGTGAGAAATAGTCTCTTGTACAAATGTGAAAGGGCTGCGTACATTAGATTGCAAAGTGATCCGGCCCCTCCCTGTTCCTTGTGCAAAGCAGGAGATAAGTCAAGCATCGGATACGTCTTTTAAATCTAACCTCAAGCAAGGAGTTTTACTTGTCCTGTGTCTGAGCCCACCCATGATATCTGCAATATTGAAATGGCATTATCTTAACTAAAACTGTGCTATATAACTATAACTGAATGACAGTGGGGGTAAGCTTACGCTGATCAGAAAACCTGAAAGAACAAAAGATCTAAAAATCCAAGCTGAGGCAATAATGTGGATGTTCAGGACTTCAGGGAAACCGTTTGTTTATGGTTACTATGTTAGTTAATGAGATATCTTCTTTTGTCCATAAATGAATTTAGACAAGCTGAAATAGTCCTAGCCATGAGCTGCTTATTTATGTTGATACAAGGTGTTATATATTGCTGCCATAATTACATTTTTATGTTTTTAGGAAGTTTTTACATGACATTCTCTATATAGGCCCATGTTTCTTCTCATTTGCATATTTGCAGATAAATGTTATTTGAAACACAGTGATAAACATTTGGCATGCGAAGGGGTAGCTTTAACCATTACTTTGGATCATGTTTAATTTAGCACACTGCTATTTTTTGTGTAGAAAGTGTTAACTACTAGGTAGTTTTATAGATCCCAGGGGATATTGGGAAGTTATTTGTATATATATTATTTGGTTCTAAAAATCAATGCCTTGTTAAGTTGAGCCTGATTGTTGCCAAACATTCAACCACCTGATACGCTTGTGGAAGTCTACAACACCCCATGGAATAAACTTTTATATCCTAAGCCTAATCAAACAAACGAACTTACCTAGTATATTCCCACTTTCAGTAGGGTCTGGGGGGAAGGATATTTACAAACCTTACCCCTATCCCAGTTGGGATAAAGAGGCTGCTCTGAAGGAGTCCCCGGTTCAAAGTTATCGTTTGAAGTTAATCATTCCGACGTTTTTAACGTTATTTTCACAAAAAAAAGTAAAATAACGTTAAAATTAGTGCTATTTTACTTTGCCCCTTAAGGGCCCACACATATATCGTGAGCCTGATCCTTATGGACATTTTGGCCCATTTTTCAACTTTTAAATACATCATTTTTAGTTGCGAAATCCTGAGACAAAACAAGAAGCAAGACTTACTGGTACAGCCATTTGACATGTCATTCCTGAACCAAACCATGTAATCAAATATTTATGTGTTTTTACATGTTCTTTTTTTCTTCCTCCTTCCTGTTGTGTTTTTCTACAGCTAAAACAGAACATTATCTGTTCTGTTTTGATGCCTAGAAAAATTGTTTATATTAGTTGGTATTTTTTTTTTGCAGAATTCCCATAATAAGAAGGATAAACAATCTTGTGGCAGTTGTGGTTTGTTTTTTCCAAAGAAGAAGTCAAAAGGAATAGCCTCTCAACAGAACACTTTATGTGAACATTGTTTTAAGGTTTATACCCATTTTATGATGATGTCACTACCCATTTTTTAGAACAATGCTCTCTTTTTTGCTCATATAGCATTTTTACTATAATGAGTTAAATGGCAGTTGCAAAAATCAAAACAATATTGTGGCATTTGCAAGAAGATTTGGCATCATTCTGATGGTGGAGATTATGTGAGATTATATGTCATTTGTTTAAATTATATCTTTGATTGTATATCTAATGCATAGCATTTAATGGTTTTTGTTTGTTTATGTTTTTTTTTTGTATAGATACTCTGTGATGGTTGTAAAATGTGGGTACATGCAGAGTGCGCTAAAGTTTCCAGCAATCTGTTTAAGGTATTTATCTATTTTTTAATTTTTTTAAACTTTATTTACATGATTATGCCAAAGTTCAAACGTGAAGGATCTGGAGATGATTGACTATTACTGCCCAACATGCAAAGGTGAATCTACTGTTGAGCAACCAGTTGTAAATAAATCAGAACCAAAACTCAGGTATCGGTTTTTCATGATATTTATGTTTCCATTTCTTTTATATCTGAGGATGTCATATATATTTTGCAGATCTACTGAGAATAGCAACTCGGATGTGTTGCCTGACAAAGTACCTGTCATTTGTAATGGCATGGAAGGAATTTATTACCCAAAATATCATCAGTAAGACCTGAATGACTCGCTGAACTTGTTTCTGACTTGACCTCATTTTTAATTTATTACGATGTTACTGGCTTTTATTAACGTCCCATTTGCGGTGCACACATAGAATGTATATATGTGTTGGCCCTTAAAGTGGCAAAAGTAAAAGTGCACTAATTTTAACGTTATTTTAGTTATTTGTGAAAATAATGTTAAAATCATTGGAATGATCAACTTCAAACAATAACTTTGAGCCGGGGACTCTTTCGGAGCAGCCTCTCTGTCCCAACCCCCCAGACCCTACTGAAAAGTGGGAATATACTGGGTAAGGTTGTTGTTGTTACTGGCTTTTATTAACTTTTGAATTAATATGAAATTATCTTTTATATTTTCTATCAGAGTAGAATGTAAGTGTGGTTCATGTGGAACAAGAAAGCAATCCCTCGGTGAATGGGAAAAACATTCTGGTTCTAGAGCAAAAAAATGGAAAGTCAGCATTAGAGTCAAGGGTCCTATGATAACACTGGAGAAAATGGTTTTTACCATTTATTCTTTTTAATACATCATTACTGATGCTTTTGTTATATCTGTATTAACTTTCAATATTTCAGCTTACAGGGCATAATGTTACATCTGTACCTTTAGATGAACAACAGTTGTTCTCATTTCTTCAAGGTAATTATATTCTGTGTTAGTTCTTAAATTTTTTATATCATTCGTTATGTACATAATTGTTTACCAGAAGCTGAAAGCTAATTATATAAATAATTCCCAAACCCACAGAGAAATACGAGCCTGTTGATGCAAAATGGACAACCGAAAGATGTGCTATCTGTAGATGGGACGAGGATTATGATATCAACGCAATGATTATCTGCAACAGGTCTTCCTAATTTTTTTAGCTTTATTAAATAGCATCAAATATAACTCAAGCTAAAATAATATATTTTTAATCATACTATGATACTATGGGTTTTTTTGTTCTTTGGATTAGATGTCAAATAGCTGTTCATCAAGAATGCTATGGTGTGAGAGATATCCATGATTTCACATCTTGGGTTTGTAGAGCATGTGAGACACCTGAGATTAAGAGAGAATGTTGCCTCTGCCCAATCAAAGGCATGCCATTACTTTTATATTTATTACCTTAGTTTATTAATCATTTTGTGCAAATGTTTATTTTTGTTACTCCATCCTATGTTACTACAGGTGGTGCTCTGAAACCAACTGATATAGACACATTGTGGGTTCATGTTATCTGCGCATGGTTCCGGCCTGAAGTTGCTTTTGCAAATGTTGATAAAATGGAACCTGCAACTGGACTTCTTCGGATCCCATCTGATTCTTTTGTGAAGGTAGGAATACTAGCATTAAAAGTTAAGATGATGAATAATTTAAAACAATCATAATACAATATCATCTAATTGTTTTAGTTTTTTTTTTGGTAAATTTCAGACATGTGTCATTTGCCAACAAGTTCATGGTTCTTGCATACAGTGTTGCAAGTGCACTACTTCCTTTCATGCAATTTGTGCTTCAAGAGCCGGGTACTGTGTGGAGGTAGGTTTTAAATTTATGATATTAGCTTTATTTATGTTTATATGTATATAACCATAGTTGTTATGATACCACTAATTTTATTGAACATTTTAGGTGAATTAACCAGTTTGCTTTTGTAGTTACACTCTTTTGATGTATAGAACTTTTGGTGGATTGAATCTTTTACAAATATATGATTCCTCCATCCCACAAAAATTAAGATCTTATGAAAAATGCAACATATCTTTATTGTAATGTTATCATTATAAATTAATCTGTATGCTCATTATCTTCCTCAATTATGCAGCTGCATACATCAGAGAAGGGTGGGATATGTAGCACCACATGGACTCCATATTGTGCTGCCCACAAGTAATGCTACAAGCCTACAACTAGGGGTGTAAACGAGCCAATCCTAAGCTTGCTAAGGCTTGGGCTCAAAACATTTTGATTTAAGAGAGCTTGAGCTTGGCTCATTTAGGCCTTTTTTTAAAGCTTGAGTTCGGATTGCAAGAAAAATTTTAAGCTCAAGATTGGTTGGGCTTGGTTCATTTATTATTAATTAATTAGTTTATTTCATCTTATTATAATTAACGTATATTTATAAGTTTACTTTTCATATATACATAATATTTATGATTTTATTTAGTAGTTTATTTCATTTTATTATAATTATTTATACAAGTATACTTTTCATATAATGTATATGATTTTATTAAATTTTATCATAATTTTATATATAAAAACAATTATGTATATAAATATACATTTATCTAATTAAGTAAAAATTTCATGAATAAAATCTAGTTTAGGCTCGGACTTGTTTAAGCTTGGCTCGGGCTTGTTTAAGCTTGGCTCGTTCTAGTTTACACCCTTACTTACAACTCTTTATTCCCATTTATCTTCCTTTTTGTATCTTATGTAATTCATTTTTGTTGCATTTTTGCACAAACTCTGCTCAGAATTTAATATACACATTAGATATGGAACTGAACCAAAAATGATAAATCATTGGTTGCTAAATGCATGTGTTATACACTTTCTTTTGATGCAGAATACCAGCAGATACTGGTATTATCATCAAGTCACCTTCTGGGGTATTTTGTGCAAAGGGGTTGCTTCAAAAGCAGCATCAGAAACAGAGTTTTAGGGCTTCAAGATTCTTATTGGGTGCAGAAAGGGCCCTCTCTGATTCATCAATGGCAGAGAATGATGAACCTGAACCACCATCTTCTGCCAGGTGTCACATTTACAGTAGATCTCGTACCAAGGTGATCACACGAAACATGTCATTTTTTTACATTTTGATTTTATTTTTTTGGTACCCATTTATTAAATATTCTATGTTTTCAGAATGGTGTAAAGGAGGCAAGATTTCACCGGTTAATGGGCCCAATCCAGCATTCCATACATGCAATAGATGACTTAAACTCACAAAGAGTAATAATAATACTCAACATTTACACTGTAGGTTAGACGTTTACCAGTTAACTCTTAAATCTGGGTTGTTTGTTATCTGCAGGAAGTTGAAGATTTGAGTAACTTCTCTACATTAAAGGAAAAACTTGCCCGTTTGCAGGTATACCCTTCCCCTTGGTCAATATTATCTTTTGGAGGTTTGTGTTTCTTTAACAGATTTGCTTTAATCCAGAGGACAGAGAAACATCGGGTTTGCTTTGGTAAATCTGGAATACATGGGTGGGGCCTATTTGCACGACATAAGATTCTTGAAGGAGAAATGGTACTTGCATCGATCTTTCAAAATATCTGTATAAGTGGAGTTCATTGATCTCTCCCTCTGTTGAACTAGTGAAATCAAACATGTTCAATCTTTTTATAATGCCCCTTTAAATTTCCATAATTTTTTAATTTTTGTGGTTATGAATATAAACCACGTATTTTCATGAAGGTACTTGAATATCGTGGTGAGCAGGTAAGGCGTAGTGTTGCAGATTTGAGGGAAAAGCGGTATCGTTCTGAGGGCAAGGATTGTTATGTGAGTTAACTTTTTATGATTGTTGTTCTTAATGTTTGATTAATTTAAATGCCTAATTTAACAAAAAAATAATCACTTGTATAAATCCATATGATGTTTATGGGATAGCGGACTTTTTGTTGCGACTGAATTATGTTTTTTCTGCAGCTCTTTAAGGTCAGTGATAACATAGTAATTGACGCCACTAACAAGGGGAATATAGCGCGATTGATCAATCATTCGGTATGGTTTGACATATATATAAGTATTACTAAACTATCTTTTGGCCACTTTTTGCTCACATGACTTGCAAAGTATTTTGGTCGGTAATCAAGTCTAAAGGAGTGAAAGTTAAATTTTATCTAATAACAAAAACGATTTCCCGTTACTCATTGCAGTGCATGCCAAACTGCTATGCAAGGATTTTGAGTATGGGTGAAAACGAGAGCCGAATAGTTTTGATAGCCAAAACCAATGTATCAGCTGGAGATGAGTTAACGTATGTGTTTCTCCAACGCACGGGTTCTATCACTTTTGCTCATATTTCTTTCATTAACTTTACTTTTCAACACTTTTGTGACCAAGAGGTTGCGGGTTAAAGGTTAACGATTCAATTAACTATCCCTTAGAGCACTACCATCCCATTCCCTGTCCCCAACCTCATATTCAAAATCTAAGACAACTTAAAAACTCACTCCAACTCTTTTCCTATCCTCAAACCCCATCCCCATATTTTTAGGTAAAAATAAAGTATTCCCTTATAATCGGGGTTCACATCCCATCTCCTATCTACATAATTTAATTAAAACTCACATTTATTTATATAACCTTAATTACGAATGTCGGTGGTGGGCCTCTATCTTTTTTACTTTTAAAAGTTATTTATATATAGGAAACTAGACAAATTGTTGGACAAACTTTCTTTGTAGTCAAGCGGTAAGCTTGACGGATAGCAAAGAAGGGGTTATCGGTTCTACCCTTTTGCTTGCCATAAATTTATAATATTATTATTAGGTATTACTTTTTTACTTTTATATATTTCATATATGTAAGAAATCATATAACCAATGATATATATCTTGAATTGTTGGTGGAATCCCTTTCTTTTAAAAACTTGTATATATATATAGAAGAAAAATAATTTGAAAATCTTTTTTTTAATGTGCAAACTATGAAAAACACGTAAAAATGATGTAAAAAAACGTTTTTTTCTGAATTTTTTTACAGATTTGTAACATCATTTGCCACGTTTTTATAAAAAAAAAAAAAAAAAAACATCGAGTGAATTTTTTTTTTAATATTTTGTAAACCGCGTAAAACATATGTAACATCTGGGCGCATTGTTTTAGGTTTTAAAGTTTAAAATATATAATTAATCATACATCTGTAATCAAATTTTTCTTTAGCACGTTCGTTAATTTTCTTCATTTTCTTTAGACTTTATTTCCTAACACACCCCCGCTTTAGCCTCTTAGGTTTTTTAAATTTAAAGTTTATCTGTTGTAGTATATATATAATATGATTTTTCTATAATACATATGTTCGTTAATTTAAAAAAAATAATCGTAATTGGAATGATGTGAAATAAGACAACATCGACTGAAGAACATCCATACACTTGTATAACCATTTTGTATATATGTTTCAGTCTCTATAATCAATTCATTGTACGTAAGTTTCGTTCACGTACCTAACCAATGTAATGTTATCGACACAACATGAGTCATGAACTTTGTTAACATGCTACAAATCACGTAATGTTATTTTTAAGTTTTCTTGAATTTTTCTATTAAATTGTATTTTTATGAATTTTTATACCACAACGGCATAATCAAATTTTTTATCTACATTCAACTATAAAACAATGAGTTGATCATTGTGTTCCGTCGCAGCGTGTGGGCATGTTCCTAGTTTATTCTTAAAATTCATATCTATCCCTGTTAAATTAAATAATGCTTGTGTATTCTTTTTTATTATAATTTTTAATAATTTTTTTCACTTCCACTCACATCTACTCACAAAAAAAATATAAATAATTGACATGGAGATGTATAGCAAGAACTCAAATATGAGGGAATACTTTGCTTTCTCCTAAAAGAATGGGTATAGAGAATAGTTTAGAGTGAGTTTTTACGTGATTTTCCTTAAATCTTGAGTATCAAGTTGGGGATAGGGAATTAGTTGGGAGTAGCTGTTAATTCTGTTATTCTTGTAATAGGTATGACTACAAATTTGATCAAGACGAGCAGGATGAACCTAAGGTCCCATGCTTATGTAGAGCTCCCAATTGTCAATATTTCATAAATTAGCTTCATACCAACAACATACCATTTTTATACAAAAGAATGCTACACACCTCATCTCTGAGGCATTTGGAGATCTTAAAGGTTTTTTTTTTTTTTTTTTTTTTTAATGAATGAACATTGAATGTAAAACTCTTTTTAAATTAAGTTTAATTGAAATTAAAAAAGGATTTGCAGCATTTGTTACATATTTATCTTATGTTAATGGATTAAAAGGGGTTACTATTTGAATTGGTGATTTGGTGTGCATGGTTTTAACACTGACAACTGGGCATGTCTTTGGATGTGTGCCCGTTTGGGCTTAAATCAGTCGTTCAGCCTGAAGCTGTTCAAAAAAAAAAACATAGATGATCCAACAAATACCCCATTATCAACATCTTGTCTTTTTTTATGGGGAGACTCTAGAAAATTAACGGGATCTCCTCTTGCGTGCCAGCAGCCAGCAGGGGACTTGCTTTTTATTTTTTTTTTATTCCCGGGAAAAAAACTTGACTTTTATTTTGATATATATGTTGTTGTGCACTTGTGCGTTTATTTACCAAAAAACCTGAACACCCGGTTTGGGCTTTGGCCAATTGGCCCTCAAACAAGCCAATACGGATTTCAACCCCACTTTTGCCGGTTACACTTCTATTTTCCAACTTTTTTTTTCTCAAAGCTGGGTGCTTATTTATTTTAAACTTTTAAAAAATATATATATGTACCTATGCTATATAATAAAATAATAATAATAAGTCACATGTCGTCTTTCTTACCTATATACATCACACTTGCAATGAGACTTCTTTATAGGTTACATGCTGTATTTGACAAATTTAAAGATTAATTTCATTTAATACAATTAAGTCAAACTTTTAAATTAAAGAAACCTAGTCAAACTTTTAAATTTAAAAAATCCTAATGGTCATTCTCTTTAAATATTAATAAAAAGCTAATTATTTCAAACACTCTATTTTCAATATTGTGAAATTCAAAATTTACAAATCTCACTTGTATTGTTTAAAGATTTATAAAATGCAGTTTCCTTTTTTTTAAAATTTAATTTTATTTGTATATCTAGTTTTTATCAGTGATTGCTTTGTAATATTTATTTTATTTATAAAACTCTATGTAATACAAAAATTAGTAAGCCAGTTTTGGACAAATAAAGAAACATATATAATACACCTGTGTTCAACTATTGCGTTAATTTAATATTTATGTCAAGCTTAAACACCAACACACTTTTTTATTTAGTTTGATGAATTAACTAAAAAAAGGATAAAACCAACTCCACATAATGAATTCGTATGCACATAACCTCTCTAGCTAACTTCATTTTAGTAAATATATTATTATATGTATTATATTTAAACTATTTTAGCATGTTATTAATAGACTTTAAAAATAAATAAATCATATACTTGTTAATCACCCTAATCTTATCGATGTCAATTCAACTTATATACAATTTCTCATCTAACTCCCTGCTTATGTAATGATATTTACCTACGTTACAACTATAAAATATGTAAAAACAAGTAAAATACTAAAATGGAAGAAAATTGACATGTCCATACACACTAATTGTTGGATTTTATGAACGGATTCGATAAGTTAACGTAACTAATCGAGCTGTGACCCGTAAGAGTTACACCGTGGGCAACGAACATTAAATCCACTTAATTTGATTAACTGGTAATCACGAACAGTTTTATAATTTATAAAAGTTATAAATTATATAAGTTTAATTATTTATTTATTTAATTAAACTATTATTATTATTATTATTATTATTATTATTATTATTATTATTTTGATAATATTTAATAAAATCAAGTGCCATCATTAGATATCATGCAAGATCTTGTCATAATCTTTGCATGCCATCATTTGAGATAGATTTACACTCAAAAGACATATCTTGCATGTCATGATTGTGTGAAAGATACACACTCCAACTCTTGATCTCATCTCCATCTATATATATGGTTGAATGATCAAGACTTGAAGTAAGGAGAGCTTGATGGTTCTTTGAAAGATTGGTGCAAGAAGAAACTAGTAGAAGATTGATCATCTTCATCCTACTTTCATACCACCCCCTGCTTCCGTTGAGAACCAGGAACTTGTTCGTGTTTTGTTCTAGCATTCGTTCGTTGAACCTCGGTGTCTCAAACGGTTAACTATTAACCAAAAGGGTATAATCTTTTCTCATCGGTAGATTAGATTAGTTATAATTATCTGTGTTTGCATGTTTTGTAACCTTGATCCTGATTGGGAATATTAACAGTGAAAATTTTGAAACCGTAATTCCGCTGCGTTAATATTAAATATGGATTTAATATACTAATTGGTCAAACTCGTTTTTACCGAAAAGTCAAACCGAATACCACTACGATTCCCAACAGTGGTATCAGAGCCACGCTTACAACATGCAAATCGGATCCGGTCAGTTTAACCGGTTACAGATCACAAACTCTAAATTGTTTAAAATTTTGAGTTTCTGATCCAGATTTAGATCTGTCTAATTATTTGGGTTAAATTATTTATTTGGTCAAAGTTATAATTGACCAAAAGAATTACCCAGTTTAATTATAAAGTTATGATCGAATATGTAAATCAGGCCCGACCTTGTGTTTGTTTGGTTGTTTATTTTTCAGTTTTGGTTTATTATGGTTTGGCCCATTTTGATGGCTCAAAGTTGTAATAGAATAGGGTTTATATTTTCTCGTTATGTATTTCAATTTCTTGTAAATATTGTAATGACAAAAGACCTGAAAACAAAACTGAAGAATCAAGATCAAGAAGCACGGATCTGGAGGTCAGTAGGAGCAGCTCAAGATCACAAGATGCACTAGATTCATCATTGTGGTTGATTGTGTGTTGTGACCCCGTGACCTAGTTTGTTTTGCTACTTGGCTCTAGCAAAATCAAACACAATTTGGCCTTATGATTTACATATTTATTTAATTTGATATTGTGGTTGCTTTATCTTATAAATGTTATAACATACCAACCAAATACCAAAAAGGTTTTAAAAGGAGTTTTAAAAAAAAATAATCGCAATAAAATGTAACAAGTTCAAAAATTAAACAATTTTACAACTTGTAAAAGTTTTATAAAACAAATGGTTTGTTTTGAAAAATATAACCAATGAGTTTTTACAATCTAAAATTGTTTTAAAACTCAGAAACTTAATATATTAACTATTAACTTTTGAATGGTTATGCAAGTCGCGACAAACTTAGTTTTAATAGGTTATTTAAAATTAAGTGTCCTGAGAGATGAAAGGGTTCATCACAAAGTCACGACATTAAATATAGTAAAACTGGTTTTACAACGCACGTATGATTAGATCATTCGTTGTGTTTGACCCTTATTCGGTAAACACTAAAATGGATCCCATATATATAAAATCAATAGTTTATGCTATCCTATTATAAGGGACACTTGGAGCATAATGCGAAACACCAGTGTTTGGAGCCACAGCACCGCACTTGGTGCGTAGTTTGTCCTCTAAGGTGCAAGAGTTTTCGTTGACACATCCGGCTCTTCCACATGTACCTGTTTTAGGATGACTATTACTTTCATATCTTGTTACGTGCCACAGCTGTCTGGAAATGAAAGTGAGCATAGATGAGGCTAAACGTATCACTAAATAGACAAGTTGTCTTAGTGGCCTCATACTTGAGAGTTGTGCATTTTTCACAATTGACAAACGTTGTTAGTCTACCTACTATCACTTACTAATGTTGCGTGCCACAGCTGCCTTTAGTAACTGATACTACTAGATTCTCAATCCTTATTCTTATTACTGTTAATGGGTCATTAATTAAATAAGGAATTAAACATCAAAAAATACTAATTATTTAATTTTGCTTACTTTAAAAGGATGTCTCACGAAAATAACTCCTCATTTGCTCTCAAGTCCATACTTGAGAAAGATAAGCTGAATAACACCAACTTTCTCGAATGGCACCGCAACTTGAAAATTGTACTTAAGTTTGCCAAAAAGCACTATGTACTGGAAGGTCCAGTTCCTAATGAGCCTGAAGGTAATACGGCTGCTGCCCGTAAAGCCTGGGAAAAGCATAACGAGGATGCCATTGAGGTAGCCTGCCTTATGCAAGCCACTATGTCTTCTGATCTTTAGAAGAACATGGAAGACATGGGTGCCTTTGACATGATCCAACAACTTACAGGCATGTTTCAGAAACAAGCCCGTCAAGAACGCTATGACACCATGAAGCAGCTTATCGGCTGCAAAATGCAAGAAGGCTCGTCAGTTAGTGCTCATGTGCTTACGATGAAAGGGTACATCGACCAATTGAATAAGCTTGGTTATCCCCTGTCAAATGAAATGGCAGCGGACTTCATCTTGAACTCTCTCCCAAAGTCTTACGACCAGTTCGTAATGAATTTCAATATGAATGCTTGGGAGAAGACTGTGCCTGAACTGCATGGGATGCTGAAGACGGCTGAGATGAATGTACCAAGCAAAGTCAATCAAGTATTGACAGTTCGATCTGCTGGTGTTAGAAAGCCCAATCCCAAGAAAAGGGGTTATAACATCAAGGGCAAGAATAAAGCTATTGTTGCTGCCAAGCCTGCCACCAACAAAGCCAAGGCAATTACTAAAGCACCACCCCCTGAGGAGCGTCAATGTTTTGAATGCAACAAGATGGGGCATTGGAGGCGTAATTGCCCTGAATATTTGGCTAAGCTGAGGATGAACAAGGCCAATGGTGCAGGCCCTTCAGGTATCTCTATTTACGTTATTGAACTTTTTACTGTTTCCAGCAACACATGGGTGTTTGACACCGGATGTGGTTACCATATCATTAATGTCTTGCAGGAACCTGAAAAGTGGAAGAAACTGAAACAAGGCGACATGGAACTCATCGTTGGTGATGGGAAAAGAGTACCAGTTCTTGCAACTGGAACATATTATCTTTCATGTCCTTCTGGCCTTGTACTTATGTTGAATAATTGTTTGTATGCACCTGGTTTAACCAGAAACATTATTTCAGTTTCTCTGTTGTTTGAACAAGGATTTAAGTACGTTTTTAATGGTATTGCTATATCTGCCTGCTTAAATGATGTCTTTTATTTTGAGGCTAAACCTCGAAATGGTATTTATGAAATAGATGTTCAACCAAACAATAATGTATATAATCTTTCTAAACGTATCAAATCTGGCATTAATGATACATATCTATGGCATTGTAGACTTGGCCACATAAGCAAATCCCGCATAAAAAGGCTCCAGTCTGAGGGGATTCTTGAATCCACTGGACAGGACTCCTTTGATGATTGTGAATCTTGCTTAGCTGGAAAACTCACTAAAGATCCCTTCACCCATGTTAGTGAACGAGCAAAAGATCTGTTAGCACTTATACATACTGATGTGTGTGGTCCTTTCAGAACTATGTCTAGAAATCATGAAAGATACTTCGTTTCATTCATTGATGATTATAGTCGATATGCATATGTTTATCTAATGAAGCATAAGCATGAAACCTTTGAAAAGTTCAAAGAATTCCAAAACGAAGTAGAAAACCAACTCGGTAAAACGATTAAGGCACTTCGATCGGATCGAGGTGGCGAATATCTCAGCTTAGAGTTCATCAATCATCTGAAAGAACGTGGAATTATTTCACAACCCACTCCTCCTGGTACACCCCAACTTAATGGCGTAAGCGAGAGGAGAAATCGTACCTTACTAGATATGGTCCGATCGATGATGTGTAGAACTAACTTGCCTCACTCTTTTTGGAGTTTTGCTCTTATGACCGCAGCCCGCATTGTAAATCTGGCACCGACTAAGAAGGTAAACAAAACACCATATGAGATATGGTTTGGCACTAAACCAAATTTGTCTTATCTTAGGGTATGGGGATGCAATGCATATGTCACTAGGGATTCTAATGACAAGCTTGATCCTCGAGGCGAAAAGGTTGTTTTCGTCGGATACCATAACAAAAGCGGATATTATTTCTACCATCCTGATGCAAACTTGATTTCCATCAAAAGGAAGGGCCACTTTCTCGAGAAAGAATTTCTAGATCGAGGAACTGGAAGCAATATTGTGAATCTCGAAGAAATTCGAGAACCGCAAACGACCGCTGACGAAGTCGGAACGTCTGATCAACAAGAAGTTGTTGCTAATGAATCAGACTTAAACACAAGCATTCGTAGAAGTAGCAGGACTCGCAATGCTCCTGATAGATACCTTGGGCATCTTGATGGTTCTGAAGTCCTGTTAGTAGCTGAGCCTGATAACGAACCTACTAACCACAAAACTGCTATATCAGATCCAGAATCTGCGAAATGGCTCGATGCCATGAATTCCGAGATGCAATCCATGCGTGACAATCAAGTCTCGGACTTGGTTGAGCTACCCCCGGTTCACGGGCAGTATGGGAGCAAATGGATTTTCAAGAGAAAAACCGACATGCATGGAAATGTTCATACCTACAAAGCACGGCTGGTTGCAAAGGGTTTCACTCAAACTCAAGGTGTTGACTATGATGAAACTTTTTCACCCGTTGCTATGATCAAATCGATCAGGATATTACTTGCCATAGCTGCATATTATGACTATGAGATATGACAAATGGATGTTAAAACCGCTTTTCTTAATGGACATCTCTCTGAAGATGTCTATATGGTTCAGCCTGAAGGTTTTGTTGATCCAAAATATCCTAATAAGGTATGCAAATTAAATAAGTCCATTTATGGGCTTAAGCAGGCATCTCGCTGCTGGAATCTTCGTTTTGATCAAAAGATCAAAGAGTTTGGTTTCATCAAAAACGAAGATGAACCTTGTGTTTACAGAAAGGCTAGTGGGAGGACTATATCATTCCTCATCTTGTATGTAGATGATATACTAATTATTGGAAACAACATCCCTATGCTTAACGAAGTTAAGCACTGGTTGGGAAATTGTTTTGCAATGAAAGATCTTGGAGAAGCAGCTTACATTCTTGGAATCAAAATCCACAGAGATAGATCTAAGCGGCTTTTAGGGATGAGTCAAAGTGCATACATTGACAAAATGATGACACGCTTCAACATGGAAAACTCCAAGAAAGGGACTATTCCCATGACTAAAGGAACTGTGTTGAACAAATCGCAATCTCCTTCGACAGACATTGAAATTAGGCGAATGCAAGCAATTCCATATGCCTCAGCGATTGGTTCTATCATGTATGCTATGTTATGTACCAGACCTGACGTCTCGTATGCTTTAAGCATGACCAGTCGTTTTCAGCAAAGTCCTGGCATTGCCCATTGGACCGCAGTCAAGAACATTCTGAAGTACTTGAGAAGAACTAAAGAAATGTTTTTAATATTTGGAGGAGTGGAAGAAGAGCTCACTGTAAGGTGTTACACTGATACTAGCTTCCAGACTGACCGAGATGATTCTCGCTCACAATCAGGTTTCGTATTCACTCTCAATGGAGGAGCTGTCTCCTGGAAAAGTTCCAAACAGAGTGTAGTGGCGGATTCAACCACCGAATCTGAATATATTGCTGCATCGGATGCTGCAAAGGAAGCTGCTTGGATAAAGAAGTTCATAGCTGACCTCGATGTGGTTCCAAGTATTCGGAAGCCTATCGAAATCTTTTGTGATAACACAGGTGCAATTGCTCAAGCCAAAGAGCCAAGGTCTCATCACAAATCCAGGCACATTTTAAGAAAATTCCACTACATACGGGAAATAGTGGAACGTGGAGACATCATAATAAGCAAAGTGGACACAGATCAAAACCTAGCAGACCCGTTCACTAAGCCCATGACTCAGGACAAGTATGATCAGCACAGGAGTGCGATCGGGCTTAGATTAGCTAGTGATATGTTTTGATTTAGTATTTGGATGAACGAACAAATAAGCAGTTGTACTTTGAATTCAGAATTGATTTACTGGTTTAAATGCAAATCTGAATTTTATGACTGTGTTCGATTTTAATACGTTTAATCCTTGAATCTTGTATTCTTAATTATCCATAGTCGGTTAGACTCGTGGGAACGACTCTGAGTTAAGACTATTCTGGATTTGGTCTCAAGTAGTTGACTACCAAATTCACAGACATCATTATGAATGATGTTGGATGTAACTCGCTACAAATCATCTCCATGGATCTTAGTCATGAGATGTTTTTGATATTGGTAAACTCATCTTGTATCCTCTGACCTGAGATGTATACTAGAACTTCCGTTTACTAAGGGACATTCTTTAATCATTGTCAACCGCTGTCGCGTAATTGCCAGTCATAAAGGCTTTGATTGGGAATGATTCTGATGTTCAGTGGGAGTTGTATATAATCAAGATTGGGATTCTGTACTCTTACATATTTCATGTAACAGTTAGACATTGTGGCGCCCTCGTTGATTCATACTGGTGAAGTGTAAGGCCTTACCCAAACTGACTGTGTGTTTGATTGGACCACTCTGAATCTAAATCGAGAACAACAATAATTGAACACCATATGAGAATGAATTAGATCCATGTCTCATTGTTTCAATTGATGTCTTTTACAAAAAGGATAGATGACTACGATTATCATAAGTCTAGTATCCTGCTATAGTAGCATGATAATTTGGTTAATGACTTTAAAGTGTCATACCTTGTTAGGAGCAATCATGTGCAGCTAGAGCACCGCTGACTGTTTACGTTAGCCTTCTATCGAAATCCGTCCAAGTGGGAGATTGTTGGATTTTATGAACGGATTCGATAAGTTAACGTAACTAATCGAGCTGTGACCCGTAAGAGTTACACCGTGGGCAACGAACATTAAATCCACTTAATTTGATTAACTGGTAATCACGAACAGTTTTATAATTTATAAAAATTATAAATTATATAAGTTTAATTATTTATTTATTTAATTAAACTATTATTATTATTATTATTATTATTATTATTATTTTGATAATATCTAATAAAATCAAGTGCCATCATTAGATATCATGCAAGATCTTGTCATAATCTTTGCATGCCATCATTTGAGATAGATTTACACTCAAAAGACATATCTTGCATGTCATGATTGTGTGAAAGATACACACTCCAACTCTTGATCTCATCTCCATCTATATATATGGTTGAATGATCAAGACTTGAAGTAAGGAGAGCTTGATGGTTCTTTGAAAGATTGGTGCAAGAAGAAACTAGTAGAAGATTGATCATCTTCATCCTACTTTCATACCACCCCCTGCTTCCGTTGAGAACCAGGAACTTGTTCGTGTTTTGTTCTAGCATTCGTTCGTTGAACCTCGGTGTCTCAAACGGTTAACTATTAACCAAAAGGGTATAATCTTTTCTCATCGGTAGATTAGATTAGTTATAATTATCTGTGTTTGCATGTTTTGTAACCTTGATCCTGATTGGGAATATTAACAGTGAAAATTTTGAAACCGTAATTCCGCTGCGTTAATATTAAATATGGATTTAATATACTAATTGGTCAAACTCGTTTTTACCGAAAAGTCAAACCGAATACCACTACGATTCCCAACACTAATACTATATATCATAGCGTGGTAACAAAATTTATAGTGTCTTGTAACTAATCCATGAAGTTTATGTAAACTCATGTCCACACTTAGTGAAGATAAGAGAAGTGTTTTTTTTTTTTTTTTTTATTTAAATTTAAATTGGTCTGGCCTTATTAAATAAAAATAGTTTTGATAAGATAACTCTAGTATTTAAGGTTCATTTTTATATTTGGCAAACAATCCGAAGAGACTATAACTCATTAGTCGATAATAATAATTCATACTAGTTTGAACAATGTTACTTCTAAATTTCATTTCCGTTGTCAAAAGAAATATTTGTAGCATAACCATAATTACACATAATTTACGCTTAGTTTCACTCACATTTGAACAAAATGAGGAAACATAAAAGCAAGATCTAATGTGTAAATCAAATCTAAATTTATAATGATTATTCCACTGATTGTTATCAGTAACAAAAAAAAATTAGAAAGTGTTATCATTAAACTGCTAGTATATATTATTAACAACTAATCAGTCATTTTAGAAATATCAAAATCTAATTCACCTACGTATTTTAATGATTGTATTTTAAGATTAAAAACTTTTGAACGGTTGATAATTGATGATTAAATTACCTGTATTTACACATAAAATGATATCTAAATGAATTGTAGATTTAAAAAATACGATTAAAAATAAATGGGCAAGAATTTCAAGACATTCAAGTTGCAACCCGATACTATGCGTAACCGGGCCGGGTTTTGAAAGATGAGTATGACCCATCAAAACTGTTCAACGGATAGTTGGATACATATAAATATATAACGAGAGTTGCAATTCATGTTGAATCTTCCCGCGTTAGGATATCTAAGCAAACTCTTTGCAATTCAAACATATCATTTGAACATTTGCATTTGAATTTTATTGATAGAATGGGGAAACGATTGCGTGTATCCAAGTCGATTTGCAGCTGTGCATCTCCTCGATTTTCATCGGCATCACTGACTGCTTTCTCACGGTATAATCTCTCGATTCAAATCTACGTGCGTGTTTTTGAACTAACGTTACGCTAATTTCCGTTCATTTGAAGATTTATCTGTGTATAGAATTTGTTTACTTATGATCGATGTTCATGCGTTTGATTGTTGTTTATCGTGATTCCTATTTCTCATTTCTGGTTAATTTTAGTGCTAGTTAGCCAGTTAAGTGAAATTATCAGTGGAATTATAGATTCTAGGCCAAAGTTTGATTAACTAGTTCAATGAGCGTGAGACTTTTATAGCATTCTCTGATTCAGTTGAGCATTGAGCAGCTGTCATATAATATTTCCGTATGTTTGACATGATTGATTGAGTTCTAACCGACTATTGTTTTACTGTTCGTCGATTTATGAATTTGGTGTAATATACAATTAGGTATATATGTGCTTTTGCGTTTGTTGTAATGATACACAGACGGTGCTTCATAATTCTAAACTAGCTTAATGTACGTTCTGTTGCTTTTCATTTCTATGGAAGCAGGCTTGACGCAGATGCATGGACAGAAATTGCCAAGCATTTGGATGGAAAGTCTATAGTGATGCTAGCAGCAACCAGCAAATGGTTCTTCAGCATTTTAATGGACGATAGCATTTGGAAATTTGCTTGTTTACGTGATCTTCGGGTTCCCGATTGCTCTGAAACGAGATTTAAATGGATTAAGCTCTATGCTTCATCTGTAGGTAAACATAGAACCTCCAAACGTTGACCATATTGTTGTTTTCTAGTGCTTATACAAAAGCTGTATATCATATAATCAAAAATTCATTATGCAGATGGAAGTCATTCTTATTCATTCCGTCAGAAGGAGAAGCATATTGGTAACCTTCGAATTTAAATAGAATTACATTACTAGATAAACTTGGCTAACCTTACAAAACATTTTAAGACTCTTGCTTACCACACATTTTAAATGTTGATTTCCATAGTTCTGTTTTAATCTGCTTGCCACAGGCAAATGCATTAAGCCTACTTTAACAATGCTTTATAAACATTCATTCTAGTAGGAAGTTTGGTTTTCATATACACATGATAGCTAACTGTAAGACTTTATCATCTAAATTTTGATTATTTATACAAAAGATAATAGTAAGACTGTTGTGTATCACATATTTAAATATTAAATTTCAATACTTAAGATTATAATATATCTGCCATTTGTAAATCAAACTCAGCCTTGATTAGTTCCCATCTGTTGTTAGGTCAGACCAATATATTATTCTGACAATCAGAACATAACATCACCAATTTCGCATGCTAACAAACAATAACTTATGCCGAAGCTAGTCAAATTACAACATAGATCATTGGAAAAACTAAAATTTTAAGTTCCATATTATGGATAAGCTAGGTAAGTACATATGGATATCCATTGGATTGATTCATCATTCTCTTGTTCATCTTAAATTTGCATATCAGATTGGATGAGAATTGGTGCATTTTCCTTCAACTCATCAGATGCATTCCTCATGGAGAATCTTATCTGCCCTCCAAAGCTTCCAATGGAAGATGCTACGCAAAATATGCTGAACTCTCATGAGTCTTGTTTTTTGCACAACATCAAAACAGGAATATGGATTGCAGGTAATATCCTGTAAAAGTCTCTTCAAAGGTTTATCAGTATTCATATATCCTTTTCTTATTTTTCCAAATGCAATTTTGTGTTCAGATTTACAGCTTGTTCGATGCCCTGTCTGTGACCTTAACGCTTGTGATGGTAAGAACATAAAAAAAACAAAGAGTTGAAGTTAGAAAATTAAAAGCAACAAGAACCAGTGCTTTCTTCTTAATTATATGCTGTATCTATTTCAGGAACAATGCAGGTATTGGATGTCAGACACTTGGAGCTGTTCCACACTGAAGGATACAAGGATGGAAGCTGGGAGTACAAGTTGGTTGGATCTCATGATGTCAAAAGACACGTAGACAGTGCTTCTAGTGGCATTTTTGACATCAAGCATTTGAAGAGTCCATCCACAACTGGTAACTGGTTCCACAGTTCTTACAAACTAATTTCATTATCCACAACTTCAGTTGAAATAAGAACTATATAATGCTTCTTCTTTTTTTTTTGAACAGTTTATTGGTTTTCAAATGAATGCATCCCTATATATATATATATATTAATGTGACTTGGATAAATTTTGTGCAGATCTATTCGATCTCAAGTCATGGGTGGGGAAGTCCAACGACTGGACGCCAAAAGCTAAGGTATCCTACAATGCAGTTGCTATCAACACAAATCTACAAGAAAATGACGGTACTTAAACACACCTTCAAATCTCTTATAGCAACTCAATATTTAGTTCAAATTTCAAAACAACAGAAGTTACATACACCAACCCAAATCACCTTAAGTTTTTTTTTTCAGGCCTTCACATTAAATACCATGTAATGACATCTGGAGAAACTGGTGAAATCATGTCCATACGTATCTCCCAACAACTCCTCTAAGTACTAATGACATAGATGTTCATCCTTACAGCTCTCATGTAAAGGTCGGTATAACAAACTTGATAGTCAGTACCACAGGTTTTAATCAGGCATTCACATACATAACACAACCCCACCCCCTCCCCTCTTCTATCTCTCACATACTTACCCACCTAAACAAAGAAAAAATAAAAATAAAATATTTTGAAAGTATGATGAAGAGTTTTGTAATTACAGCACACTTATTAGTTTCTGATAAAATGATAAGGTTTCTGTGAACAAGCGGTATTGACCTTGAGGAACAGATGCACATGAAATTTCAGCAGCATGATTAAATGTGGTTCATTTGTAACACTGTTATTGTGGTTTTATTAATGGTTTGATTTAGTACTGACTCCAGAACCACAGTCTAAAACAGCCCCAATCAGTTCCAGCTTATTGAACAGGGCCTTTGGTTTGATGGTTTCATTTTTATTTAATAACAATACTTGTTAAATAGGTACAAATTCCATAATGTCAATATTGACTTGATAAACATAAGGGGTGCAAGATTTTGTTTATCTTGAAATCAAACTAAATAAGATTTGGCCATAACCAATATGGGTGTTGTAACATCCATGTTTAAAAAGTTGTCACTTTTCAAAATTTATAATAGTGTGTAAAATTAAGTATACAAGGCCCATCACACATAATTACCAATTTGCCATCTTGTACTCCTCTTAGACATTACGAAGATAATGTTATGTCTCACAACTCACAAGTTTCTCTTTTGTAAGCCCAATAAGCTTACTAATTCACGAGTTTTACACACAACGGAAAAAGTGGGTCAGACATTACAACAAGCTTGATGTGCATTATATATTAAAAAAAAAAAAAAAAAAAAAAACTAAAATTAAACACTTTGAGATCCTTCATATCTAGTACCAAAATTGTAAATTTCACAACATGATTTTCATAAAACACTAACCATACTAGGAACACATTTTTCAAAATACTAGCTAAATAGCATTTAGGTTTATCAAAGATTAATTTGGCTAAACACCCACTTAAATACGCTTTGCATGTATAATTGCTAAACAGTATACATTTAGGGTAATTTAACATTTTCAGAAACAATTATCTTTTATAGCTCTGAAATCATTTACTCAGATAAAAAAAAAATTAATCTAGTTAATTTTTTATACTAGGGTACAGAATATAAAATTAAAATTGAATCCAATATTTATTTGGGAGTTGGGAACTTGGGACACCACTGCAGCCCACGAAGACAATAATATAGCCCAAGAGCCCTAACAATGAATGGGCTTCTTCGGTTCTTCCTACGCGTCGCCCCTCTAACTTCGCCAATTGAAAGTAGTGGTGCACAAATCAAGTTTTTTTGGAACCGGTTCCGGTTGCAATCGGTTTTTAGCCGGTTTTGGTTTGGGTTTTGGCGGGTACATGAGGAACCAGTTTCGGTTTTGGTTCTGGTTCTAATTTGTCTAAAAAACCGGACCCGTTTATATCCACCGGTTCGGGTTGTCGGTTCCGGGTTTTTCCACACCTCTACTTGGAAGTTGAAATTTCAAAAGCATCTTTCAGTTCTTTCCCGTCATTTTTCACAAAGTCAAAAGATTACTTATCTTGCATGTATGATAATAAAAATTCGGTATTAGATTTTTTATTATTGTCGACGTAATCCTTATTTTTTATTATTGTCGACGGAATCCTTATTTTTTAATATTGTCGACGTAATCCTTACTTTTAAATATTTTGTCTATGTAAGTATAGTTTAGGGTGTTATATGCAGGTGTGAATATATTAAAACTGATTATCGTTTCTCTTGTACCAAAATAGTAACTTGTTTGATTAAAAACAATTAATTTGAAAAAAAAAGGCATTCAAATAAATTCACTCAAATTCCAAATGTAAATTTAATTAGTATTAGTATTCATTATTAATTGTAAAGAAATTTAAACAAAAGAAATTGAAATCTCCGACTCCCTGTGAAGAAATTTAACCAAAGAAATTGAAACCATGACCGCCCCACCGCATTGCTGCTTGTCGCCCTCATCACAGCGGAAATCATGATGAAAATTGGAATCTATCACTGCTGTAACTATTGGTCGCCATCATCGTGACAGCAGCAACAACGGTAGGGTGATGACGATCGGTAGTTGGTGACAACAGTAGTGATTGCTTTACTTCAAACTCTAAACATTAATTTCAGTTCCAATTAACTAACTTCAAATCTGATATGTACTCACCAGGGGCGGCTCTGGACGAGCCAGAAAAAGGCCCTACCGAAAACCGTTTAAAACGAAAACAGAACCGTATTCGTCACTAAAAAAATAGAACTGAATTCTGAATTTGGTTTTTGGTTGGGTTCCTAACTGTATCCAGATTTTGAATTCAGTTTTTGGTTCTGTTCGTAACCATATATGAATTCCGAATTTAGGCTTTCGTTTCGGTTGTCAATTCCAATTTTTTGGATTCGTTTTGTTTGGTTTATTCGGTTAACCAATTAAACTGAATTCATATTTAAATTTATTATTTTATAAATAATATATAAGATTGAATTCGGTTTATTTGGATCGGTTTATTCGGTTTCTAGCATGTTTATTTGGTTTTTAATTGGTTTATTCGGCATAATTTTATTTATTTAGTTGAATACGGTTTATTCATAATAGTTTTTAACATGTTTATTTGGTTTTTAATCAGTTTGTTCGGTAACCAAACCAAACCTAATCACCTCCTGAATTCGGTTTGGTTTTCGAATAATGGAAAAAAATAGAAACTGATTATTGTTATATAAATTGTATAATTTTAAATTATATAAATGATTATCTCAAATTATTGATAATAGGAATGTAGATTTTTATTATTTAAATAATATGTATTCGTTTGCTTTCGTGAACAAGTTCAATTTCTTAATGAACAAACACAAACAAGAATTTCCGTTCGATTAGCGTAATGAACCGTTTCGTGAACAAGTAAAACAAACAAGCACGAGCAAAGGTTCGTTTGTGTTCGTTCCGTTTGTTTACTGCCCTATCTATATATACATATATATCAAAAAAATTTGTGACTCTTAAAAAAATGGCCAGCCCTGGTACTCACATTCATATGCAAGTAGGACTAGTTTAATTCTTGTTCCATGTTTAATGACATGCATAAAAGTAGTGGGGTGAATCTTCTCATGATCACCATGTTTAGACTAAGTGGTAATTGTTACTTGTAATCCTTGTTTAACAAATTTTTAGTTTAATAATGAAATATAGAGAAAAATTGATTCAAGTTCACTTAATTTCTCTCTAGCTACTTTCTATTTTCTTGGCCATTTGATTACCCAATCCGTCGACCTCAAAATCCCAATTTATTCAACAAATTTCGGTTGTTAAAAGTATGCAAAAGAAACAAATGAAAAGTATCCTATAATACAGCCAATTTGCTTCGTAAAAGATGGGAAACTGGGCCATGAAAAGTAGGCTTGGGTTAATGATCAGGCCTGATATGGTATGGATTGTGAACTGGCGTAAACGTAGTGGCTCAGATATAAGTTTTTTTTGGGCCCAAACAGGTTGGGTTCTCAAATCTCAAAGTAATTCGGGTTTGGTCAACAGAAGCCTAATCAAATTAAAAAAAAAAAAAAAAAGAAAGAAAAGGATCCGGTTGTCAAAGAAAACTAGTTTTGGGGCCTTGGGTGACAAGTGATCGGGTTTAAATCAATTCGGTTTGGGTTATTATCTTTTTTATACATTAACTTATCGAAGAAAAATCAAATAAAAATAGATTTTTTTATAAAAAAAGTAAAACCTAATAGAAGTTTGATATGTGACATGATAATTTAGGTATAACATCTTATTTTATGTAACAAGTTCTTTTTTTTTTCCTGTAATATTTTCTACCAAATTTTTGTGTTTTTTGTACAGTATTTTTATTGTACTACTTTTTAATTTTTTATGCTATATTTTATTTTTTTTTATACTAGATTTTTGTGTGCTAGATTTTTTATTTTTTTGCAAGATTTTGCTCTTTTGTATTGGATTTTGTTTTTTGTACTACATGTTTGTTTTTATTTTTATTATGCCACATGTCAAATTCGTGTTGGTGTTTACAGTTCTTACGAAAAAATCTCCTAATAGATGATCCAACCCCTTAACTTATAATAACACAACTACTCACCTGTAAAGTTTAGAATTGTTGTATTGTATAAAAAAATTTGCATGCAATTAAACTTTAACGTATATAGAAAATTTGCAAGCAATCAGTGCCCTAATATTTTAAAGTCTCAAACACTAGCTTTAATCTTTAAACCTGCCACCCAATCACCCATGAATATACAGGAAAATCTCAACGGTTTGACCATCAGAAAGTGATTTGAATGATCAACTGTGTCGTAATCAAAGGAATAATTATTCTAAATACAAACCTTTAGGCGTAAAAATATAACTCTGTCACCATCTGCTTCCTCACCTTCATTTTTATATCTCGTGACCTGCAATAAAATCAAAATTAAAATTCAAATTAAAAAACTAAATTAGAACATTGAACAAAATAAAAACTAATCAAGTATACACATGACTTTGACCAAAGTCAAACAAAGCATTATGTAAAATATAACGATGAGATGAGAATGTAAACATAACTTTCAACAATCAAGAAACGACTACACGTAAGGTCAAGCACAGGTCGGATTTGATATTTCGGTTCGGTTTTCGGTTTTCTGGGCTTTGTTTAATTCAGCCCAACAAAGAGACAAATCTCATTCATAACTGCAGACTTTTGACAATATAAAACCAACAACTATTTTATAAGACGTATAAAAACATGCCTCCAAACAAGAGTAGACTATAATAAAAAAAACTTGCACCGAATACGCTTGGATTAGCCATTGACTTTTGATAGATTTATAAACAAATGCAACTTAGCTTTTAATAGATTCAAAAAACCAAAACACATTTGACCTCAAAAAGTCAAATATGTTGATTTATTAGATTGATGTTTTTATTCCCATTAACCTTCACATTCCATCCTTAGAATGAACATCAATGGAAGATTTCAAATTCTTCCTTCACCTTCTAACCCTGACCCTAACCCTCCATCTGTTTCCTATTTCATTAGCATCGTCACCATACAACTGCCCGATCGCCTTTTGTGGCTCGAATGCATACCCAATTCAGTTCCCGTTTCATGTGTTAGACCAACAACCCGAAATCTGTGGCTACCCAGGTTTTAATCTAAGGTGTGACAAACAAGGGAACACGCTATTAAACCTCCCAAATTCAGGAGAGTTTTTGGTTAGAACCATTGATTATCGAGCTCAAATGATCCAAATTTATGATCCATCAGGCTGTACTGCTTCTAGGCGTATGACTTTGAACCTGTCAGGCTCACCTTATTTAGGCTCTCCAAGCCGAAACTACACTCTTTTGAGCTGCCCGGTTGAGGTCACAAGGTCTCGTTACATCCCTGTTGGTTGTCTAACCAATTCTACATATTCAACTTTAGCTACTTCTTCTGTGAGTTTTGCTACACGAATGGCTAGCCAAACAGCTTGCCGGATCATCGGTTCTCTACGGAGCCCGATATCGTGGTATCAAGATCAACAAGGGTTTACATCAGACCTAAATATGGATATATCTTTGACATGGGATAGCCCTAATTGTCAAGAGTGTGTAGCTGAAGGCGGGTTTTGTGGTTACACAAATACCACTTTGCAAGATATTGCTTGTTTTAAAAATGGCAAAAGGAGTAAGACAATCTTTCTCAATAATCAACTTTTCTTTTTCTTGTTGTTTTTAAGCTGTTTGGTTTCGGCTAGAACTACAACCGATTAACCAAATGGTCAACTGTCTCAAAATAATTGGTTTGGTATTCTGATTCTACCCATAATATGCTGCTCTCAGCAGTGGCATACCCATGTATTAAAGTGGATGGGCTGCCGCCCTCCTATATGTTAAGCTTCAGACCGACCCTTTTAATGTTTTGCAATCGTCTCCTTTGAATTTAAATAATCATACTTGTGATGAGATTTTAGGTGATACATGTACTTGTTTTTTTAAATATAGAGTTACTTAAAAAAGTGTTTATAGATATTGTTTTTGATAGATTTTAAAAAATACAACCCGCAGATAACAAATAGGTGTGAAAATCCTAACTATAACAAGATGAGTAACTTGTAAACTATGTGAATATAATGGATTCAAACTAGTAAGAATGATCAATAATATATTTGATGAGAAATCACTAAAAAATATTCAATTAAACTATTTGTTTTGTTACAATTCTTGTTAACTTTGAACAAAATTGATGTTTTTTAAGATGATTCATTTAAACTAAAACTGATTTTGCTTAAAATTCATATTCACCTGCATGGTTGCACCCATCCTAGCCCGCACCCGACTCGTCCTGTTACCTAACCAAACCCAACCTGCTCATATTGTCAGGCATAAAAACAACTTTAAATGTATTGTATTTTTATTATGATGTTATACTTTAGTTTAATTGTCCTTTTTTTTAACATGACCCAACCCACAGTGACGGAGCTTGAAAAAAAGCTCGGAGGGGGCCGAAATATTTTTAAGAAGAAAACGGAGGGGGCCGAAGGAATTTTAGGATGAAAACGGAGGGGCCAAGGATTTTTAGGAAGAAAACGAAGGGAACCGAAGCATTTTCCGACGAAATGCTATTATATCGACCCTTCTGAGCGAAAAAACAGCGGGGTACCCCCGGGCCCCTTCAATCCTCTGTCCCTACCAACCCAACCCGATTCGATATAGCCCGATCTGAAAAGAAGAGAAAAAAATTTATTATGTATCAGTCCTTAAATAACTTTAAAAAGAAAATCAAAACTAGAGTAATCTTGGTTTCAATCATACATACCACACTAATTTACATTTATATTTTCATTTTCATTTTCAGGCAGTAAAAAGACAACGATAGCTCTGGTAATAGTATCCATAGCACTAGCTCTTCCAGCGGTAGCAGCCTCTATAGCCATGGCATGGTACGTCTGCAGGGACTACAGAAGCGTAGCCGAATGGGTTGCAAGACCAAGTGTCACCGCAGTGACACCAGAGACCGCCACGATCCCACGTGACGATCTGGTCATAGGTCTTGACCAAGTGACCATAGAGTCATACACAAAAGTGGCTCTAGGAGAAAGCAAGCGCCTTCCAGGACATGAAGATGCAGCATGCTCCATATGCCTATCAGAATACAATGCTAAAGAGATAGTGAGATGCATACCTGAGTGTAGGCATTGCTTCCATGCTGAGTGTATTGATGAGTGGCTAAAATTGAAAGGGACATGCCCGGTTTGCAGAAACTCACCTTCTCCGGCTCGTGTTGATTTATAACATTTTATTTATTTTCTATATACTTAACATGTGATTATAGACGGTTCCTTTTTTCTTAATGAAACAAGAAAATTGTAAAAAAAAAAAAAAAAACCCAGTGAAGTTTCATTTTTTCATTTATTTTACTCATTTTAAACAAAAACAATGTAAAGGATAGGAGAGTAATTTTTCTTTGAAGCATAGAGAGGTTATTTATAATCTTTAAATATGTGTATATAAATAGTTATTTTAATTCTCAAATAGTATTTGTACTTAATTAAACATTAGTATAAAAATAACTTCTCTGTTTTTGTTGTTGCTTCACGCAATATCAATATCAATATCAATCCAAATACACTCTTGATAGGGAAGAATTCTCGTGGTAATATATGTCATATATTGTCTGTGAGTGTTTGATAAGAGGAGTTGGTAGGATTGATGTAAGGTTTTGGATTTGAGATTTGATGGATGGCAATGGGACTTTGAAATTTAGGGTTCTAGATTTACCATCCAAGATTTTCGCGAAATACTTGATAAAATTATGATTGAGATTGATTCATTAGAATCAATCAATCCAATTCCAAATGATGATTGCTTCGATAGTCGAATTCCAACCGAGTATATTTTTGATGGAATGAAAGTGAAATGGTTTTAAATTGCTAGCAGTAACTGTCTTTACAACAACAGTCAGGTTTAAATTCATACAAAGACATCATTAAAGCAAGTTAGAGAGTAGAAGTTATTTAAAAATAAAAAACAACTATAATACGAAATATAATTCTTAATATAATACGAAATACATGAATTATATTTCGCATTAAATCACTTTGTGTGGTTATTCTTGGCTCCATAAATTGACTAGAAATAGAACTTAGCTTTCAACTAAACATTATTCTAACACCTTCATATGATTGTCACATGTTACTTTGTAAAGGTGGGAATCTTCACCCAAAACAAATGGGTTGTTTTCGTTGAACAATTATTGTATAATGGTTAAAATTTGTAACATCATAACATGAAATGAGGAGAGATGTGTAACTCCTTAACACAATACGAGTCAAGATGAATAATCTAAAAATTATGTGAATGCAACGGATTCAAATGTTTAAGAATGAATAATAACATATTTGATGAGAAAAACACTAAAAATTATCCTAATAAACTATTTGTTTAGTTAAAACACGTTTTAACTTAAACTAAATTGATGTTTTTCAAAACAATCCATTCTGACTCTAACTGGTTTCGCTTAAAGCTAGCTTTGACCTGTACTCATCATAACCCAAACTCGTTCTGACCTATTATCTAACTTAACCCAACCCCTATTTTGACAGGCTTATTAATTTGGTAATAACTAATTAGTAACCAATCATTATGTATTGATGCAATACGACCATATAAAGCATATGATTTGTTGTTATGTGCCCTTATGTTTATATGTTTAATTTACATCACTTAATTTAGTTATAAACTTTTACAAAAGTAAAATTATGGTTAAACCATCTACGATCAATACGTCGACGTTTAATCCATTCCGCAAGTCGTATAAGTAAACCTTATCTTGCAACATTGCCGATCTTAAACCCTCGTTATAGAGGGCCTAAAACCCCATTCACGCCTTATCTCCGTCGCTTCTGCATATTCTCCGGCCACCATCTCTGTCCATACTGCCAGAGCATGCCAGTTAAACTCTTATCGCTGCCTGACCGTCATCTGCTCAACCATTCTTCACTTCCGGTAGCCCTTCTTACCATGAAAGCTCATCCCTCAATTTCCATGCCGGGGCCTGTTGTCAATTGTGCAATTACCCGTGGACTCAATTCCCAATCTCTATCATCTTTTAGTAATCTAGGTTTTCAGACACTGACCATACAAGTCCAGCCGAAACAACATCTTTCCATTAAACACAGGTCTGAGATTAGGGCTGCTAAAAGCTTAATTGAGGATGAATCTGAGCTTGATGACTGGTTCAGCGAGGTAAATTCTGATTCGTTTAAGAAAAGAGATGTTTATAGGGAAAGAGATGACGGTGGTGGTGATAGGAGAGGTAGTTATAGGGGCGGAAGGGGTGGTTCAGCTATGAACAGGAGAAATATAGATTATAATGACGGATATAGTAACAGAGAAAGAAGAGGTAGGGGGAATAGGAGTACTTTTGGTGGTGGATCGAGGGGAAGAGGGCGAATTGGTGGTAGGGATGAAGGGTTTGTGTCTAGAAGGGAGAATGGGTTTGAAAATGGACGTGGAGGAGGGAGGGGGTCAACGGGAAGAGGGCGAGGGAGATTTGGGAGTGAGTTGCAGAGGAGAAATGATGGAGTTTCTTGGGATTCGGATACTGGGAAGGGAGGTTGGGGTTCATATTATTCATATCCTGAAGGGAAAGAACCATACGTGCGTGATACAGATCGGTATGCTTCAAATAGAAGAGATGATAGGTTTTTGAGTGGTCCGGGTGGGGGTGGTGGTGGTAGAGGGAGAGGGAGAGGAAGAGGAAGAGGCGGTAGTGGTGGTACTGTAACAACAGGTGTTAAAAGGAGCATGGAAAGAGGAAGATTGATGGTGTCAGATGATGAAGATGACGATGACGATGACAATGACAAAGAGGAAGAAACAAAATTAATGTATAACTATAGAGATTTGATAAGTGAAGATGATGATGATGGTGATGACGGCAAAGACGATGAAGAAGATGTTGAGGGTGAGGGTCTCTTAGAAAGGGGACAATCTTTGAATTTGTCAAGAGTTTCATTGGAAGGAAACGAATCTTATCTAAGTAACACCAGGTGCGTTTAATGGATCTTTTGTGTTAGTATTCTAGTTTTAAATCTACAATGTGTATTTTTTTTTTATCTTAGATTGCTTTTAATTTGTATGTATCAATAAATCAGAATATTACTTGTTATGTTTCTTTTTTGCGGTCATACAAGATAATTTATGTTTCTGATAAAGCGATAAAGGGATATGACAAGGAGTAGAAGCACATCTGCTTTCAATTGTCAGATAGTGATCCTGTATCTCATTAAGCTTGTGAATTGTGATGCTAAATTCTATTATATTTTGCTTTGGTGATGTAATAGATTGTGTTATGCTGCATTTGATTAACAACATTACATTGTGATTTATTAGTTCTTGGAAAGTTTTGAGTCATTTCTGAATATATCCATTTGAATTTTAACAGGTTTGATGAATGTTCAGTTTCACCTCTTTTGTTAAAAGCCATTAAGGATGCTGGATATGAGAAGATGACCATCGTGCAGGAGGCAACACTTCCTGTCATCCTCAAAGGTGTCATTCCAAAAAATTAATAATAATGTGGAATTATGAAGTCAAGCTTTTTAGTAATCTGTATTCTGTCATGCTTGTTTTGTGTTCAATTACCCTTATTAAGATAGGTTTTTTCTGATATTTAAGATAAAAATGAACTGTTTTTATCTGATAACTACAATAAACATTGCAACCAATGTGACAAATTATAAGTCATTGGTACATCTTTTAATAATGCCTGCTGGAATTGTGATTTTAAAACAATAGTCAAAGTGTACGTCTCTTTTCCTGCAGTGATGAAGCGTTGAATGCCTTCTGATTCATAGTTTTCCTTTTTCTAGGAAAGGACGTATTAGCCAAGGCAAGGACAGGTACTGGAAAAACCGTTGCATTTCTGGTAATATATTGTTATCTAGCATTAGATATACAATACCTTCTTTTAATAAATGTCACTTTGAGAATGGAATTTTTATATCAATTTATGACTTTCTTGAATTGGCAGTAAGTTCTAATTCTAATATTATTATATTTTTAATTAAAGCTCCCATCAATAGAAGTGGTGGTGAATTCGCCACCTATTGGGCGTGATCAAAAATGGCCATCAATTCTAGTACTTGTCATTTGCCCCACTAGAGAGCTTGCATGTCAGGCAGCAATGGAAGCTAACAAATTGTTGAAATATCATCCATCTGTGGGTGTTCAAGTTGTTATTGGAGGCACCAGAATTGCTACAGAACAAAGACGCTTGCAGACAAACCCTTGCCAGGTCAGCAGTTTGTTGATGCTCTACTTGATCCTTGTCATCTTATTTTGAGTTTCCAATAGATAATGAAATAGATATATAATTAATCATAATAATAAATAAATAAAACTATTATCACATATTTGAGATGGGGGTCTTTTCAAAGGCAGCTTCTTTTCCGTTGGAATAGGGGTAAGGTTTGCCTTCATCTCACCCTCCCAGACCCTACTGATTAGCGGGGCTTTACTGAATATGCTTGTTTTCTTGTTTGTTTACAGATGTTGAAAAATTATAACTTGGCTACTTTCATCACAGATCCTTGTAGCAACACCTGGAAGGCTTAAAGATCATATAATGAATACTTCTGGATTTGCCACTCGGGTCAAAGGGGTCAAGGTTTTGGTTCTTGATGAAGCCGATCATTTATTGGACATGGGTTTTCGTAAAGATATAGAGATTATTATAGCAGCTGTAGCAAAACAACGGCAGACGCTTCTATTTTCAGCCACTGTCCCACCTGAGGTTTCTTTCTTATTTTAGTGTGGTTATGGTTTTTGTGATGTAGTTTCTTGCAAATCCAAGTTAATCTTATTAGAATTTCTTCTGATGTGAAGGTTCGTCAAATCTGTCATATAGCGTTGAAAAGAGATCATGAATATATTAATACAGTTGAAGAAGGAAGTGAAGAGACACACACACAGGTAAGATCTTTTAACACTCTTATGGAAAGTTAAAGTATATATTAGATAACTGATTCATCATTTTACTTGTGATGAAAGCATTTTTTTTGGGGGATGCTATTGCTTTTGATTCGGTAGTGATTGCATTCCTTTCAGTTGAGCACTAAATATCTAGTTATTACCAGTGTTGGATATATAATTGTAGGTGTCTTGGTGTATCAGGATTAGTTTATCAAAATTTCTTGTATAGCTTTAGTTACCTTACAAGTTACTGTACTAAAACTTGTGTTTGTTGATGGTTTTTAAAAGGTCCAACAAAAGCATATGATTGCTCCATTGGACACACAGTTTTCCCTGGTCTATACGCTTCTGAAAGATCATATCACCAGTGATGTTGACTATAAGGTCAGTTTTCAATAATTCATGTTTTCTTGCATATTATGTCAAAGTCAGCTATTTGAGGGTATGTTTTGTAGGTTCTTGTGTTTTGCACAACTGCCATGGTCACAAAATTGGTGGCAGACCTACTCAGTCAACTGAAGTTAAATGTTCGAGAAATACATTCGAGAAAGTCCCAAAGTTACAGGACACAGGTTTCTGATGAATTCAGAAAATCAAAGGGTCTTATTCTGGTAACTTCTGATGTGTCTGCACGTGGAGTTGATTATCCAGATGTGACACTGGTTATTCAGGTATTACCTTTATTAGTCAATGTTTATACATTTATAGGTTGCAAAACAGTTTAACTGGGTGAAATGTAAATATCTTGCAGATTGGGCTTCCATCTGATAAAGCCCAGTATATACATCGGCTTGGAAGAACCGGGCGTAAAGGAAAAGAAGGGGAAGGGATCCTATTGCTGGCACCATGGGAACAGTATTTCTTGTCTACCCTTGAGGATCTGCCGATTTCTAAAGCTGACCTGCCTCATATTGATCCAGAAACAAAGAAAAAGGTCAATTCTAGATAAGCCTAGCAAAACGATGGGTTGTGTCGGGTCAACTCACGAGTTCTAGTAAAATAAGTTCTCGGTGAAAACGGGTCACTTTAAAAAAAGTATCACTTTGATTATGGTCGCAACATGTTGGACTAAAATGAGCTTGGGTTGATCTGAATCATAGAAAAATAGTATCAAAATGGTGTCACCACTGTGTTTATTTTCTAAAACGGCTCGGCCTTGGCTGTCGTGGTGTCTGTGAAGTTGGTGATAGTTGCATCCGCAGGAGGCGGTGGCAGCAGTGGCATCTATGGATGTGGTGGTAAACACTGATCATGGGCGTTGCTTGCCCATTTGGACTAATTTTATTTGAAAAAGCAACCTATTTTGCCCATTCTTTGATTTGAGTAGACAAAATAAGCCCATATGCAAAACTCTTTTTCACCCAACTCATACATAGATGAACGGTTCATGATTGCTACAGTAGTTCTAGATCATACTTTTTTACTACAGGTGTATTTTATAAAGAAAGCAAAGTGATTGTGTGTTGTTTTTGTTGACACCAGGTGGCTAGAGCGTTGTCTCATGTTGATGTTAAGATTAAAGAAATGGCATACCAGGCATGGTTGGGTTATTACAACTCTAACAAGACTGTTGCCAGGGACAAAAGCAAGCTTGTGGAGCTCGCGAATGAGTTTAGCCGAAGCATGGGGCTTGATCTTCCACCAGCAATTTCCAAACTTGTTCTTGGTAAAATGGGGCTCAAGAATGTTCCAGGTTTGCGTTATAAATAAGACGAAAGACGGCAACATGAAATTCATAACTTTTTATAAGATGCGCAAAATCACTTATATTTGTAGTTAGTGAAAATAGTTTGTCTTCCCTTGCTTGTTTTAGCTGGAAATTGTATGTTATATGTGTAATTTATGTATTATTTTAGAACTGGCAATCCATACCTGAAGTAGCAAAACATGGACCAGTCTGGGTAAAGTTTTGTAGTGAATTTGGGTTGATTTGGCAATTTGGGTAAAGGCCCATAAAAGAATGGGTTCAATCTTCAGACGGAGTACTCTTAAATCTGATGTATTATGCATGTATTAATGCTTGAATCGGGTTACTCTAAAACTGACATGATCAAATTGACGTTACAGGCTTACAGCACAAGCTTCAAAGGGTACAAGTGAATGCATATAAATAAAAATAATCTTTTCTATTATACAAATTTTTATACATTTCCTGTTTTTGCATATTTGAATTGACACTTCGATAAATATCAACATTTGTCACTTCGATAAATACCCAACCGGGCCAACCATTTCGATAGACCAAATATATTTTTTTTTTAATAAAATGAAGTATTGTATTAACTTTCTGACCACCTCCAGTGGCATAAAAGGTTCAGATCATAAACATGACAGATTTTCTCATAATTGAATTTAAACGCTACATGATAAAAGGGCCCTTGGAAATTGGTACAATGTTGTGTTTATGTACTAAAGACCCTAACCACCATCAGTAGAAAAACACAGCAACAATGCATAACAGGATAGAGCCCTACAAATTTCAACATCCCAACGAAAGTTAAGCACTCCAGGTAAAATAAACATATTCTGGGTGATGGCCCTGTATAACAAGGAAGAAAAAAAGGAATAAAGATATATCTTCCCTGTTACCATCATGCCCTTGAGTGAGAGCATACTTTTACATAAGCCAGTGTGCTTGTTTGATAATTTGAACTATCGGAGCAGCGAGTCCTTTGTTGGCATCACGAGCCGCTTCTTTGTCTATTCCCAGACATCTTTTGTAATTCTCATTGTCTTGCCTGATTAACGAATTTGAGATGGCGGGAAGACAATCATACCCTCCTGAGATGAAACAATTGATAGGCTTGAGATTCCACATTCAAGATGTAGTCAATGCTTTTGGAGTTCTTACAAAAAAAAAAAAAAAAAAGCAAAAACACGGACCTTTCTTAAAACTATAGTAATTCCAGGACGAATTTTAAAAGTAGCCCAAAATTTTTGTCTAAATGACAGTGTGTTCAGTGTTTTTATTAGAATTAGATACAAATTCCTATTAAAATCTAATTCATAACCAGCGTAAGTGCTTTTTGGATGTTTGGAAACGAATCGGTTTTCAATAAAACTAATATCAATATGTATTGCAAAAAGAAAAAAAAAACTGAAGATTGTATATTTAATGTTTATGAAACATTAAATACGATAAGCTATTTAAGAAAAACTAATTACACCTAAAACAAAATTGAAATAATAAAACAAGTAAAAATATGGAATCTTAATATTTTAAAAAAGAAAAAATGCATTTATTTAAAAAAAAAAATCTGAACTAAAAGAGTTCTAAACAACAAAATTAAAATGCACTTGAGAAACCTCAGAGATAATACCCTTTTAGCTTTGGTTTGATAGGTCTATCAAAGGATATGACTTACTTTCATACAAATATCTGAAACACTCTTCTGTAAAAATGAAAAAAAAAAAAAAAAAAAGGACCTTGTGGATACATGATGTTGCCATGAAGACATGAATTGCTTTGTATCACTTTGAAATATTTCAAAACAAAGAAAGTAAAAATTGCAACTCATTCGAGAAGCTTTTAAAAAGATAAATAATAGTGACCATGGTCCATATCACTGATAACGAATTATGCTACATATAAATAACATAAACTAAAACAAAACAGCAGTTAATCATCATCACAAGAATAATAAAGTAAAATAAATAAAACTCCATGACCCATGATTTGCCAAG
Organism: Mikania micrantha; assembly: GCA_009363875.1. Taxonomy (NCBI): domain Eukaryota; kingdom Viridiplantae; phylum Streptophyta; class Magnoliopsida; order Asterales; family Asteraceae; genus Mikania; species Mikania micrantha. The sequence continues at coordinate 89,393,499 of CM018696.1, forward strand.
TCCATGTAAAACTTAATCTGTAAAAAAATGTTAACTTTCATCATATATATGTGTGTGTGTATGTATGTATATATGTGTATATGTATTTATGTATATGTGTATATGTGTGTGTGTGTAGAACTTGCAATTTCCCACCAACCATACCCAGTCACCCACCAATTTCCCACCAAATGGTGAGACCACCATACACATGTCTTAATCTTAACAACCTACTGATTAGATTAATAACAAATCTGAAAAGTAGTGTTGGGTTAATCGAGTTCATGGGTCACACAGCAGCGGGTCAAACTGGCCAATATGGTTGCAGGTCAAGTGAAGATTTGGTCCAGGGGTAAACGGTCATTCAAGGCTGTTTTGGATGTGTGTTGCAGCTATAATTTTTCTGGATTATAGCTGGTAATTACCACCTAGTAGTTTCCTAGTTTAGCTTGGTTTTCCTTGTTTAGATTAGCTTGGAGATTAAGTTTAGTTTTAGTATAAATAGGGTTATTGGGTCTTTGTTATGTAGTAGTTCAGTTTTGATCAATAAACAAGTGTTTTTGTGTTTGATAGAGGGCCTGATTTTCCAACAAGTAGTATATAATAATTAGCTATTACCTTTGATGGCGGGGTGACGATGGTTGATCTGGTGAATATAGCCTATGTTCCTCTAGCATTCCCCGGGAACGACTTCCTTCACCATGTGGTGATGACTCATTCACAGCAGAAAACCCCATAGGACCCAACGACCCAAACTCAAGCTGCTCGTTTTGAGAAGCAAAACCCGTATTTTGCTCAAACGGATACATCATTACAACAGCAGGACTGTTTGACCCGTTAGGCGTGACACCCTGTAAAGGATACATGCCATAAGTCACATTAGCAGGACCATTTTGACTTGACCCAGGATGCAATAGACCATTTTGAATTTGGTGTGTAGATAATGAATCATGTCTGTGTGAATTCATAGATCGTCTTCCACTTGAACCCAACCGGTCCAACTTAGCCATTGATTTTTCCATTTGATTACGGTTATGGTTCTGGTTACGGCCCAAAGCACGTGATTTCGGGTTACTGTCCCTATCACCATGATTATTACTTCTATCATAGTTGAAATTTCCTCTCTGAGGATGATCCCTAACACCAACCTTCTAGTAGAACAAGGGCCAAAGAAACAGATTAAAAAAACATAAATGCAACAAATATTTTGTCAAAACAAAATAGAAAGCATGAATTAAAGGAGACTGCAAGTCCTGTATATGGCACATGGTTGTAAAATATTTAACTTTTTTGCCAATTTCTGCAAAATAACCTACAAAACAAGTATAAATAAAAGAATCTTACGAACCCGAAAGTCATATAGGTAACCCTAACTAAGAATAAACTTGGTTCCCAAACATTTTAAATTTAAATATTTTTTGGCCACGTACTTCAAAATTTTGAAGGCAACTAACGTCTTAATAAATATTTTTACTAAAATCAGGCATGGATTATAAATAAAAAAGAGCATATCCTTACAGGATTCGGTAAATATGTCCCGGTGCCACTACGATATCTTGGCATATCTTCACCATAATACTGGTAAACATTAGGTCTGCTGGGAGCAGACTGAAGAGGTGCAACTGGTACGAGTTGTGGTCCATAATTCATGAGCTGTGTAACTAGGTTCATATTTGGCATGGGTCTTCCAGGCCCATCCCATGGGACACGACCCTGTAAATACACTGGTGGAACCATAAACGGTGAAGGATGCCCATGATGGCGTGGACTTTGACATAACCGACCAAACTGCAGATTCTGCCAATAGCTAGCAAAGTCACCATTAAGAATATCAGACTTGTGTCCATCTGGTGTCTCACCGGGACCTGGACCTCGAGGACTAAAATCCACAGACTGGTCAACTCCTTCATGATGGAAATTTTGACCAATATCACCATTTTCTATGCTCTCAAAGCGGCTTGCTGATGCATCTGGTGACCCGTTTTCTGACGGAATGTTATAAAAAGGAAGCATCGTGAGGAACGGGACGGGTGGCCCAGTGGGATAGAATGTCAAGGGTGTGTCCCTCGAATTCTCCATCAATTGGTGCCTTGGGTTGGACCCGATGATCAATGGACCCATCGGGATCATGGAACTGGAACCACTTGTCTGGGCTGGTTCAATATCAGGTCCATGGGGTCTCAGAACATGCATTGGAGCAACAGTCTGAGATACAGACTCAGACCCAAAACTTAATGGTGGGACCCAGTCCTGGTCATCCCCCTCAGACTGAAAACGATAAGACATAGATGAGTCTATAGGGCTAACCATTTTCTTTCCACGTTTTTCCATTGTTGACTTGATGGCTGTTGATATATCTTCCCTGGAATTCTCTGAGGAAGTTTTACTTCTTACAGAATTACTGTGAGCAGCAGTTGAGAATCTTGAGCTTGTGACTCGGTCATCTGAACAAGCATTGTTTAGTTTATTTTCTTGAAACTGAGAATGATCAAGGTGATTACTTTCTCTTAATCGATCTCGTTTTTCTTTGTTATTCTTGTGTTGACTTCTTACTAATCCACCGGACCCGCCTACACGACGAGGTGGCGGAATGTAATTCATCCCAGTAGAAGATGATTGAGGTTTATTATCATCTTGTGGGATAATTTCAGAACTCACCTGATTGGGTTCACGCCGTATTTCATGGTTATAACTATCATCCACAAAATTAAGTTCCACCGACCGAAGATTATTTTTGTTAACTGAATCTTCAGGACTTGAAGTTACATTAACCCCAGAAAAGTAATGAGGAACCAAACCATGAGGAAACTGCATACCCGAAAACTGAGGATCAACAAACGGCATATTTGTAGGAATCATTCCGGCCATATTCCTTTGTGTGTATCCTAGTGAAGCTAGAAAAGGTGAGATTGGAAACGGTAAATGACCTGATGCTAAATTCATGGGCCCATTAAAACCATGAAATGCAGAAGATGTCATCATGTTTACTTGATCTTGCTCCTCTTGATGCATATCTTCATGGCGATACATATTTGATTCAATTGATGGCTCAAGACTTTGCTGAGGTGGCACGTGGTGTAAAGATAAAGGCTCGTTTTTCTCGTTTTCAGATTCAACATTCTTCTTTTTGTTATGGGTGCCTTGAAAAAGGACATATTGGTATGTATCAGTTAGTTCAGGGCTGGAACGTGTTCTTGCAAACGGGGACCGTTGAACATCATTGACCAAAAGACTGGATTTCAAATTCCGTTGACCTTGGTTAGCATGATCTGTAGTGACAACACGGGTCTTTGGTGAACTTCCTGACTGATGATTGGTAGAACGAGTATGGTCAAAGTCAGACACCTGAATGGATTCTGACTTTTTGCCAACTGAATCACTCGTACAAGTATCAATTTTCAAAATCGATTCATCAGTAGTGAGTGGTGCATCAGGACGATTACCATTACCATGTCGGGCCCACGTGTTGGTAAAAAAATTAGTTACTTCAGCCACTATGTTTTCCTTTGGGCAGTCCAGAAAACTTCTCAGCCTTTTAGCCCCAAGTGAAAAGGCACTACGTATTCTGAAAAAGTTACCTAGAAACATGATAATAACAAATTAATCCAGACATAAAAAAAAAATATTCAGACATCGATCCAATAATCGCAATTTAAAATTTTCAAATCAGATAATTTGTTGAGAGAGTTAGATAACTTTTAGTTTATCTTATTATTCAGTTTTCTAACAGCAACTCCTTGCTTCCAAAACTCTGATTATTTCAACCCAAAGTCATCAAAATCCTAGTTACTTTTTGTCACCACATACTGATTAATATGACCTAAAGTGCCAATAATCACCTCATAATGTAGTTCCTGAAGTCCCATTTCAAATGATGGAAATTGGGTTCTCATAAAATTGATATATCACTTTTTTTTACAAATATATAAACATAAATTAATACACACCTTTACTAACACTTCTTCCAAGATTATTACTCACACGTAGTGGATCAACAACATTAAAATGTTTAGATATAAAAGGTTGCCCTTGATTATCCTGACCGCTTGGAAAAACAGCATACACTGAACTACAAGCATCAAGAAACAATTTGTTAAGCAGCAATTCTCCACTGTCCTTACGAGGTGGCTCGGCTGTGAGCAGTACAAAAATACAACCATTAATACAAATACAAATTTGCAAATTAGTTAATTATAAAGTAAAACATGTTTAACACTATTACCGGTTACATCTGGAAGTGAATTTACAGGCACAGGGCCCCATAAACTGACACAGAAATTATCCCAGTCGAAATGACTGAAGAACTCCAAGAAACGGTAAAGCACCTGCAGTTGCAATGACAGCAGTCATACGTAGAAATCATAATTATCTAATTATTCGATTCTTCAATTACAATAACTATTTTTGAATGACAATAAAGTTATTCATCACAGTGACAACCTCAAGTGGACCCGCAAAAGAATTGTTGAAGACATGGAATATGTAAAGAACCAAAGTTTCAAGGGCATAAGTAGAAATAAGTCCATGATGAGCGCCAAGTATACGGCTCTCGTAATAACACCATGCTTTGATTAGTATAATGCTACGCTTAAACAAATGATTATGGTTTATCAAATGGTCAACCTGCATGATTAATAGTTTATCAAAATAACTGAAAATAAAATTTATGGCAGGTGTATAAGCATTTGCACTACACTAACCTCCTCAAGAAAACAGAGGGTACAAAGCCCTCCAAGCTGATTAAAGGATATATCTACCACAATATTCTCCACCAAGCACTTTATAATCTTCACCTGCAGTTAACAATAACTGGTGTTTTCATAAACTACATATGATTTTTAACAAGCAACCAATATTAATGCACTCTCTTTGTATAAACAAAAAAGATCCAAAATGAGAAGATTAGTGATCAGCCTGATATGTAAATGAAGGGAATATGACAATCAGCATGCAGAAAATAATAGGTAAAAACATTTAAAGGAAAAACATACTTCTGCCTGAATGTATTGAACTTCTTTTACATGAAATTCTGCATTCTCGTTCTTCTCTTCGGTCTTTAACAAATCGCATACCTCACTTGCCCATGAATCTTTCAAGTTTGGATTGTTGCTGAAGGCTGTTAAATCAATATCCCCGTCAGGTAAATATGTTTTAAGAGGCACAGACCCAAATGTAAAAACCTGCAAACCACGTAAATTTCAATAGGGACTTTAAGAATCAAATTTATTATAACCCTAAATGATCAGAATAATCATAATCATGATTGCCTTTTCCCAAACACTCTAAACTTAATATTGCATCTACAAGTTGTAATATTAGGCTTAAACGAATGCCCAAATACCCTTAAATCTAAATGTGTAAACCCTCTATTATTCTACTATGTTTGCAACACTACTTAACATCAGCAGATTCAAGTATAATAAACAACGTATGAAAAATAAAATCAACGGACTCAAGTTAGACAAAAAACATGTGATAACTAACTAAGATTCGCGTATTTCTAAATTAGGTTAATTGGAAAATCGTTAGCACATAAATGATCATTCATACTTCTTTTTAGCAGAAAACAAAGTTAAAATCAATAAACATCAAAGAATAAGGAACAACCTGACAGGGAAAACACTTCATAATAAGTCGTTGAACATAATCAGCAACAGCATTTCTACGTTCTTCAGATGGTTGATTTGGTTGGATGCAAGTAATAAGCTCAGCTGTTCTTTCTTCGGCTATTAACCACCTCTCAGAATCTAAACTGTCTATCAATGAACCTGCACTGGGCAACAGCCCATTTGGCAATAGGCGATCACCACCATCCATCTGTGACCATCCCTCAAACTCACCCATACACAACAGTTCAAAACTACTAAACTACACAGAGAAAGCTAGTCACATTAACACAAATCCAAGAACCTCACTTCTTGGTTTCTACAAAAAAATCAATTTTTTTGCTCTCCAGACTAGCAATCTGAGTCTTTTTTAGATATCATAGGCATACATACACACACACACGTATATATTTGCATAAACATAAAATAACTAATCGAAGCGATTAGTAGCTTAGAGGATGCAAACAATGATAAGCAATATAAGATGCTATCGATTGTGGCCCTCAAAATGTCAAACACGACAAAAGTTCCTTTTCTCAGGAACCCTAGAAAACAACCCCTGTGAACAGATGAATTTTAGATCGTTGCTTGGAAAAAAAAATGCTCCAAAAATCTGATCATAAGTATCGGTAAGAAGATTGTCAGCAAAACCCTAACACCATATAGGGTGATGCAAGATGATTATATCACGAAAACAAATTTGAGATATTGAGACAAATAAATTGTATTGAATGTAAGGTTAGGGTTTCGATGATTATCAAAAAAATTGATCGTGAAATTTAGTGATTGATTGTTGGATAAAGGAGGGTTTGAGAGAATCGGATGGAGCGAGATTAAAGTTGATTTGTGGGGGTTTTTTTCCTTCAAATTTAGAGAAAGGGGTTTTTGAAATGGCGATTGAAATTTGCACAAACGATTTTGCTTCCGTTGATGAGCAATGATATAGAAATAAATGTGTTTATATTTTAAGTTTTATTTAAATTATTATATATATTAAAGTTCATGATAATAAATAGCATTTATATCTATCTATTATAATAAATAAATGTGTTATCTTGCCACTTGTCATTCAATGAGATAGGTTTTGAGATTTTTTCCCGCTCATTTTTCCTCCTTACAAGACATGCGGGTCATGAACTATCCACCCGTTTTTTACAATTTATGAATTAATTAAGTGTTGGGTATTGATATCATAAATACTATTAAAAACATTTAATTTAAATAAACTTATTAAAGATAACCTAACATCTATCTATCTATTCTAATAAATCAAATTTTTTACGGACACGTGGTGTGTTTATAAAGCACATCAACTTTAATTTATCGTATCTATCTCCTATTAAATACACCTCATATGAAATATACGATTAAAAATATTAAAAATATTGATATTAAAAAAACACATTTTAAAAAAAAATGTTTAAAAAAAAACTTTGAAAAAATTAGTGTTTAAAGAAATATAACAGATATCTCATTACTTGAGGTAATAAACTATACAAATTTTAGTCATATTTTATATTAATCTTCTTATTATCTAAAATTTTGTTAATAATTATTTATTATATATATTTTTTTCATTCAACCCGTGTAATACACGGGGTATTAAACTAGTTATTATTATATATTAGTGGGTCCCATTGATTATATATATTCAAGATCATATATATTATGTTACTTAAGTGTCGATTCATGCAGTGACATTTTGAAAATTTATACTTGAATCATCAGAAGTTTTTAAGTTTGAAAAGTACTAAACATATATAAGAGTATTAAATTTGAGATTGGTTTAAAGATTTGAGATATTTGCTTAGAAATTTGAGTTTTTCTTTTAATTCAAACGATTGGTGAGACGGATTTTGTGAGTAAATTTTCTATCATTTTTATCACATATTTGTGAAAATTTTTGTATGATTTTAAGTTTTTATGAAAAACTTGCATAGAGTTCGTGATGAAAGATTTGATTTTGCTACGCAACTTGTGATTTTGTAGAAGATATATAATACCAGTTCTCGGGAGTGTACCGTGATAACCCGCTGCAACGCACGGGGTGAATAAACCTAGTTATATATTATATATAAATAAATATACACGTAGTGAGATGATCATATATTAACCCATGTTTATTGCGTTAACCGAATAACTACATCTTATTACTTTAGTGTCTACATTAAAGTAAATTTAAAAGTTTTTTTTTCTTTTTTAATTACTGTAGAGCCCACTTACATCAATAAAAAAAGATGAAAAAACCTAAACCTTTATATTTACTTTAATGTGGGGCTTAAAGTAATAAGATGCAATTATTCGGTTAACGCAATAAGAAAATGTTAACATTCGTACCATCCTCTGTATACATATATATAGGGAATAATTTTATCGTTAACATTATCTTAATACGTTAACCGAATAATTATATATTATTAATTTGTGTTCCACATTAATGTTCATCTAAGGGTGTATCTTTTTATTTTTTTTAATTAATGAAACAAAATGAATATTAGTTTGTGAACCACATTAAAAATAAAAAACTTACACCCTTAGATCAGTTTTAATATGAACCTCAAACTAATAAGATTTGATTATTCGGTCAACACATTAAGCTAAGGTTGACAACGAAACTCTTCCCTGTATGTATGTATGTATGTATGTTTTCGGCCCTGTTTGGAATTTTATCTAAAATAATTTATTAACTTATTGGTTTTTCAAAAAAAAACAATAAGTCAATAAGTTGTTTGTCAAACCTTAAATGATTATTGAAAATGACTTGTTGTAAAAGTACATAAGTTGTTTTTTAAAAGCTATAAATTGTAGCTTTTCAAAATGACGTAAAACTTATTGACATAAAATTTCAAATCTATCTCATTATTTACTCTTTGCCTAATAACCTTAAAACGATATTAATAAAAAAATGTATTTTTTTGGTCATTTTGAAAATCCATTTTGTAAAAGTCAATCTAAACATATTTCTAAAAACTTTATCTCAAAAAGTGATAAGTTAATAAACATTTTTAATTAAACATAAAACATATTGGTTAACGTAATTATAGAAGAACGTTAAGATCCTCTTTAACGATCATATAATTTCATGAGATTGTTCACTAAACCATTAACATTAATTTAATTGAAGGTTTGTTTTTGTTTTCCTGATAAATTTAAAATAAATAATTTTATTAATTGTTCAATTAAATGAACTAATATGAATAGAAATTTATTAGTTCATTAGTGCTACGGAATGCGTGTTTATTTTTATCTGCTTGTTTTTGTTATGTTCAATCATTTACCTTCATTTATATTTATTTATTTATGTAAGTTATATGTGTTTAGTTGTTTTCGTATACTTATCTTCTTTTCCTTTTTTTTTTAAAAAAAAAAGCTTAATTGTTGTTTTAGTCAATGTTAAGCCTAACTTCATAAAAATTAAAATAGCTTGACTAAAGATAGTACATTGTGATTATTTTTGTGATTTGAAAGATAGCCATTTAAAATGTCTAAATTGAATTGGATCGAAGAAATTTGGTTGGTTTAGCCGGTTTAAAACTTCATGATCTGGTTCATAGTTCTCATTCAGAAAAAATGGCTGGTTCGATTTGATTTACAATTTGGGTTTTTGATCAATCGATATAAACCAAAAAAGGTAGTGTATACATACATATGTGTGTTTATATATACACACACACACATGCAGTTGATTTTTGAAAATCAGGCAAGTATGGTTATAATTTAAAACAATAATCAAGCAAATTTTATGTGTGATAATGACGTAAAATTTTATATGTTATTGTAAGTGTTAATGTCCCAAAATATTAGATACTTTTGCGTGATAAATCTTGCTCCTTCGTATACTTAGCATTATAAAAATCCTTTATATTTTAAACTTTCATGATACATACATACATACATACATGCATGTATGTATATGTATTTAAGTTTGTGTGTGTGTATGAAGAAGCGAAAAATAGATACGTATTTAGACACGTATATGCATGCATATTTACAAATTTTGGACAATAAAAAACTAAATTGTTTTCAATTTAATTAATAGGATAACTTTGGGTCAAAACATAAAAAAAATTACATGATCTCTAATATAAAAGCAACCAAAAATACAATATAGTTTCATGTAAAAAACATAGTGTTCAAAAGTAAAAATGTAGTTTAAAAAATTGATGTTCTTATGTTTTTAGTTAAAGGTGTGTTCATGTGTATAAATATGTATACATATTTACAAATTTAGGATGATAATAAACTTAATTTTTTTCAAGTCAATTAATAGGAGAATGATGTAACATAATAATAATATTTAGAAAAAAAAAAGTGGAAAACTTTGAGCCGACTAAATAGATGAACTAGATAGATACTTGCTTAAATTTAAATGTTACGTTCGTCCGTATATGCTAAAAATTTAATGTTGATTGAATCTCATTGAAGTGATATTACGTGTAACATGTATTCTTAATATTTATTTGGTTTCAACTATGAAACCTAAACCACCAAACTAGCAAAATTATCAAAATCGAACCGTGTAAGCAGTTGTTTAGTTTGGTTTATGTTTATACCAATATCAAAACCACCAAAATATCAATTTGCCCAAATTATCGTACGAATGGGTTGAAATGAATATCCCTACTTAGTAGTTGATGTTTCAAGCTTTGTTTCAGATCATATTTAAGATGTATTTGTTTACTTTTTAAGCAACGGTCATGTTTGTATATTCACATTTACTTTTAATCGACACTTGTTTGTTCATTTTCGTTTATGTTGATCATTCAGTTATGCTCGTTTGTATGTTTTTAAATTGGTTATGTTCGTTAACATCCATATATTGATTATTTGTTTACACTATGAATAGATGAACATGAACAAACACGAGCATGTTACTTTCTTAAAAAAAAAACAAACACGAACAATAAAATAATGTTTATTGGTTGTTCGTATTCGATCGTTTGTTTGATTAAAGTTAAAAAAACACGTCTAACTCATGTTTGTTTGATTAATTTACATTTCTATATATATGTCTATAAAATTTAAGAAACTTTAATGAAATAAATTGCATATCATGTATTAACAAACCACATTACATTCATAAAAAGCAAATGATCATTATACTCTAAAGAATCTAACATAACTATATTTTGTTGGTTTTTAAACATGTTTTAAAACTCGGTTCCTAAATGATCATTGAATGTAGTCTAACACAGTTGTAGCAATAACTATGGCAATTTAATCCTAAAAATCTAAAATGTGCATGTGACTTAGACCATGGGTATGCGGCGTATGCCCCTGGTTGTGAACACTCAACCTAGGCGTCACGTAAACATCCATCACAACCACCCACTCAACCATTTGTGGTGGAAATGCCAAGTGGTTGGCATAACCGTATAACAAAAGGGCTACCAACAACCTAAATTAATTAGTCACCACAACCACCCACTCAACCAAGCCGTTGCCCCAGCCACGCCCAACCCAAAAACGCCCAAAAGGGGAGGTGTTCCACGCCCAGCCACGCCCTCACCACGGAGTATACCGCATGCTCTTATGTGCGTGTGTGAAAACAATGATGAAGCAAACAAATCATCATCCGGAAAATTTCAATGTCTATCACAATTAGCCGACATTCTCAATTCGGTTAAAACATATTTTAAGAAGCGAACAACTTTAGTTACAACATTTCAATCTTATGTCATTTGAAGGGTATAGGTCTTTAGGTATGTAGAACAATCTCTAAGTTTAAATTTCAATCGTTTAGTTTAATCTATAAATTCAAGCTTTCATATACTATTAACATGTAGATCTAGGGCCAAGAACAGACCACATATATACAAGTTATATATTGATCTTGTGATATATTTTTAGCTGTAGAAAAATAAACGTTTAACTGTCATGAACTACTGTTTAAAAAAAACTAGGATGTAGGACCCGCGCGTTGCGGAGGGTCCGATACACTGAACCGATATATCTCAATGTAAACGACGCATTATGAAAAAATATTGATAACATCATAATTCGCATGTAAAAAATGTGATGCGTACAATTGGAACTTCAGATCAATTCCATCTTACTCGAATAAAGTTGGATTAAAAATGAAATTTTCTTACTACCTGGTAAATTTGTGTCGCTACAGTTATGCCTCTTCTGCACCTGTTAGCAAAAAGAAACAAAGCCTGAATTATTCTTGCATAAATGTGCAAAATGATATTCAAAAAACATATGAGCCTCTCTGAATAAATCTAAGCTAATTCTGATTAATTGGGTAAAGTGAAAAATCTATAGATAATTATTCTTGTATAAAATGAGCTGCAAACCTATAAAGGAAATGAGCATAAAGTTATTAAAAAACATACGAGCCTTTGTGAATAAAGGAAGTAAAAGTTATATTTAATTTAACATGGCCAAGACACCATCTTAATTGAATACACCTAAAATGAAAAAAGAATTCAGAAACAATCCAGAGATGCACCCATATGACTGTCATTTCTGATCAAGAACACACAAAAAATCAGTATGGATGAAACCTTAAACTTAGCTGTAAACTAAACAAAACATACAATACAACGAAGAAAGAAACAATACACACACAACACCATAGAATCAGAAACACTTTTGACCTAAGCAGATGATATAATACAATAAAATAACAAATCAGTTCTAATCATAGAATCACACCAATTATTAATGAAGAACAAACGTATAACATACACCAAAATGTTAAGGAGAATCATGAGACATGCATAAGGTAGCATACCTATCGATACTATGCAGGCACATGCATGGGAGTGTAACCCATGGCTAAAAGAGAGAGAAAGAGACATCTTACCAGCTGGGGTAGCGAACATAGCTGCAGAAAATTAGCCGTAAATAAATCAAAGCAAAAAAAATATGACTGGCGTAGGATTTAAACTTCTGCCCTTCAACACATAACAATTAGCATTCTATTCTACATTAATGTTTAGTTAATTTTAAATTCATGTCCGGTAGTGGTGTCAAAATGGGTGGGTCACGTACCCTATCAAAACATGTAATATTTGAAATGACATATGTTGTATTTGCCTAGAACATGTTATGCACTAATTTTATTTTATTTTTTTACAAATAATTAGGGTATCAAGTATTAATACAATGACTATATTACAAAAATATGTATTTATACTTTTGCATTAACCTTGGGTTATTTTGGCAATTTTGACCCAATTGGTCATATTTTGCTACTCTAATTTTTCCAAAATCAAGAATAACTTCATTTGTCATTATACCTCTTAGTCGTGCATTTGAATTAGTGAAAAAAGAGCATCCTCTCTTCTAGCAACCATCAACATTAAGCCTTAAATGTGGTTTTGTTTATTTCTAGCAATTCAGAGCAGCCTCTCTATCCCAACTGAGATAGGGGTAAGGTTTGTGTCTATCCTTCCCCCCAGACCCTACTGAAAAGTGGGAATATACTGGGTAAGTTTGTTTAGTTTTTATTTCCGGCAAAGAATTTGGCAGATAATGAAAATAACTTCAAAAAATATAATGACAAATATACTCTTGACAATGGGTAAACATGTTATAGGTTGACAAATTGTTGGCAAAGTTAAACCTCTAGCCTTTCTAAAGACATATGTGCGTTTTTGTCATTTTATAATTCTAAAGCAACTTTGTGACAGGTATTTGGCATAAACGAAATCAAATTGATACCTGGGTTGCCTAAAATCCTGGTTTCAAATTTGGTGACCTTGGCAACTTCCAATACTTTAGTATCCTATGCATAGATTATTTCCACATTGAATTATTCTTAAAATTAACTACATAAACATAAAAACAGATGCACACATAGATTTGAATATGTACTCTCAACTTCAACTTACCAAATGCTCTTTTAAAATCCACAATTCCATCTTCCATGAATAAACATGTTCTCCTCTAGATCAGCATATTGTTCAAGCATTCTTGCATGACCTTCCATTGCTATTGTCACACCCCCAAATTCCCACTTGTGGCAAATGTCCACGTGGATGTGACGTGTCCAGAATCACAGCTCAAGGTCATATAGAACACCTCTATATGCGTTTACAAATCCAATGTTTGACACATACACAATTAAAATAGTTTGCAGCGGAAAAAGTATTTCATCATATAGCAGCGGAATATTCAAATGTTTGACATATGCAGCGGAAAATCAAAAGTTGTTAAACACTACGATGTTTGATAAAGATACATATTCATAATAAACAGTGTTTGCATGAAAACATAAATAAATGCATGTAGGTCCTATGCCCGATCCCCTACGTGCATTCCTGGCATCCATAGCCTGCTAGTTACCTGAGAATACAAGTTTGAAAACAAGTGTCAACACGATGGTTGGTGAGTTCACAGGTTTTGATATACATATAGTAATAAAAAGTGTGTCATGCTGTTTATCAATGTTAGTACCGAGCCCTAGGCCCAAAGTGTCAGTGCGTCACTACCGAACTAGACTTGTTTGTCCTTGCCTCCGCTATGCCTCGTATGCATAGCAAGATAGGTCAGAATTTGCACGGGTTATGACACTCAGTCAACATGGTGCCCCGTGGGGTTAGTCATTCCCTAATGGATCCATCCAAATCTACCACGTTGTTTGTACATTAACGGTAAGACTTTGTGAGGACTTGTAACGAGTTCAACACTTAATGTTTGTCCAATAAACCAGCATACACAAAAATGTTTGTAATAGCAATAATGTTTGACTCGATGCAACTAGTATTCTCCCCCTATTTAAAAGCGTTTGAAAAGAGTAAAGAGGGGCCGTAAACTCACCTTAGTGAAACGAATGTATGTAAGCGTAAGCTCCCGAGTTGTCGTGTAGCACGTCGGTCACCGGCAACCTATATCGTAGATCGTACGTGAGTTCGTGTAAGTGACCGTGCTACTGTTAGTGCTCGTGTTTGTGTCCAACAACCCTTGGTTGTTCATGTTTGTCCGTGTCGGTCCACAATGACCGTGTTTGCTCGTGTTGGTCCATATTGACCGTGTTTGACCATGTTTGACCATGTTTGACCGTGTTTGACCATGTTTGACCAAAGTTGACCGTGTCAAGTCAACGACCCGTTGGTGAACCGTGTGACGGTTTGTGACTCGTGTAGCAATCGTGTAAGTGTTTGTCGTGTGCAAAACGCGTAGGTTGCGTTTATGGACAACTTACTATTTATAGTAAGTTTCCATTTTTAGAAAGTTCACAAAGCATGACGGTTTTATAGTTCTAGCATGTTCAATAGTCCTACGGGGTCATGTTAACACATAGCACGTCATCATACGGTTTCACATAAGTCATTTAGAACATGTTAGTGCACAAAAGTTTCCTAAAATGGAAAGTTTCCATTTTTAGCATACGTGACATCGGAAACCATCTAACTTAGCATCTAATCATCATGTTATAACATATCAAGCCATTTAGCAAGCTCAAATCATTCAAAACGTTCATAAGTTGGTTTTTGTAAAAATAAAGTTACTAAATATAGTAACTTTCTAATTTTGCATAGAAATGACCATTTAACATTTCTAAACCAATTTTTATATCACCAATCATCATAATAAACCACTTAACACCATTTAATCATGTCATCTCATCCCAAATTATCGTTTAACAACATTCTAACTAGAAAAGTTACTAAAAATAGAAATAACACTACATATGATCATAGACATCATCAAAACCTCTTTCTAACACATCAAATCATCATGATATCATCCTAGCAACAATTCTATATACATGCATGTTCATCATATATCCCAAATCATCGATTTGTAACTAAAAAGTTACTAAAAATGGCAAGTTTGTCTACAAATCACATTTTAACCATCCTAATCACAATCTAATCTTGCAAGGACACTTATACATCATCATGAATCATTTCAACATCAACAAGACTATCTAAAATGCCTTAGATCATACATGCATGTCCATATCTCATCACAAAACATCATTCTAAGCAACAAGACCCATCCCCATCATCATAGATCATCATAGATCATCATCTAAACACCTTAGATCATCAAATACAGTAGGTTTATCAACAAACCCAGAAACAAAATTCGTGCATGTGCACTATAGGTGCTTGCATGTGGGTTTTGTGCATTGCATGTGTGTGTAGGAGTGAAGGGAGTAAGTTTTAAGCATAGAACTACCTTCTAGAGATCCTTGAACACTAGATTGATGAATAATCAGCTCCTGGACCTCCTGAGATTACTGATTTCGACAGGAAGGAGGGTGGTGGTGGTGATCTACAAGCTACAACGTCCTTATCTTTCGTGTTCTTGATGGTAACCAAGCTTCAAAGCTTCAAGAAGGTCCTCTAATGGCTTCCACAGGGTAGGATTAAGTGTTTCAGTGGTTTGGGAAGAGAAATTGCCGAGCTATGGCGTGTAAGAATGGTTAAGATAGGTGAAATGATGATCTTGGAAGTTTAAAAAGAAAATCTGCGAATCTATGAGTCAGGCGTATCGCCTGACGTGGGTGGTTTCACCCTGTCGTTACGCGCGGATGGGCAGTCGTGTGAGGCGCCTTTTGTGTCCCGCGCGTATCGCCTGTTTTGGGCGCTCCGGGTCTGGCGTACCGCCTGGCCCAAATATAAGGCCCAATAAGCCTATTTTGTTGTTCTGGGCCCGTTCTTGCCTGTTTCTCGACTGTAGGACATCATTCGATCGTCGTTTGGACTCTATTGGTCAATTATTAGTCATAATTGACTTGTGACAGTGTTTCGTGAGGTTTCAAGGGTTGTGCTACACAATGTGTGAGACGTTCACCAACGTTCGTGTGTTTTGACACGTGTGTGTTGTTCGTCGATAATTCCACGAATTATCTTGTCAGGTGTCTGTGTTTGTACTGTCGTGCCACGTGTCACACTAAATTAATCTAATTCTAGTGCCACGTGTACATAATGTATTTAAATAAACATTTAAATAAATAAGATGCTGACCTGGAAATTACGGGGTGTCACATCCTCCCCATGTTAGAAAGAATTTCGTCCCGAAATTCAACTCGTGTTGCTAGTATTTGTCTGTTCCGCGAACAGGTGTGGGTACTTTTGTTTCATCTGGTCCTCACGTTCCCACGTGAATTCCGGTCCTCGTCGCGAATTCCATCGTACTTTTACAATCGGGATTTTACTGAGTTTGAGCTTCTTGGTTTCCCGGTCCATAATCTCCACCGGTTCCTCAACAAAGTTCAATTGTTCGTCGATTTGTATTTCCTCGAGAGGAATAACAAGTGTTTCATCTGATAGGCACTTCTTGAGGTTCGAGATGTGGAATACGTTGTGTACGCTGCTCAGTTCAACTGGCAGGTTTAGTTCGTAGGCTACAGGGCCTATTCGCTTTGTAATCTCGAAAGGTCCGATGTAACGAGGGTTCAACTTTCCTCGTTTGCCAAACCGAATGACACCTTTCCAGGGCGAGACCTTGAGTAACACTCTGTCCCCCACTTGGAATTCCAACGGTTTGCGTCGTTTGTCCGCATAGCTTTTCTGTCTGTCCCGAGCTGCTACCATTCGTTTGCGTATTTGCACGATCTTCTCAGTTGTCTCGTGCACCAGTTCTGGACCAGTCAGTTGGCTGTCTCCAACTTCCGCCCAGCAGATGGGTGATCGACACTTACGTCCGTAAAGTGCCTCGAATGGTGCAGCTTGAATGCTAGTGTGGTAGCTATTGTTATAGGAGAACTCAACTAATGGTAGATGAGATTCCCAGCTACTACCAAAGTCAATGACACATGCCCGGAGCATGTCTTCCAGTGTCTGTATCGTTCGCTCACTTTGCCCGTCCGTCTGCGGGTGGTAAGCAGTACTCATGTCCAATCTCGTGCCCAAAGCCTTATGCAAAGACTTCCAGAAGTGAGACGTGAATCGACTGTCGCGATCAGATATGATTGAGATTGGCACTCCATGTCGAGTGACCACTTCCTTTAAATAAATCCGGGTGAGTTTGTCTAGCTTGTCAGTCTCCTTGATGGGTAGGAAATGTGCGGACTTTGTCAGTCGGTCTACGATAACCCAGATGGTATCGCATCCACTTGCCGTCTTAGGCAGCTTAGTGATGAAGTCCATGGAAATCTGTTCCCATTTCCACATTGGTAATTCCGGTTGTTGAAGTAACCCTGATGGCTTCTGGTACTCAACTTTGACTTTTGAGCACGTTAAACACTTACTTACGTAAGTTGCTATCTCAGCTTTCATGTTTGGCCACCAATAGGTTGTCTTCAGATCGTGATACATCTTATCAGAGCCTGGGTGTACGGAATACCGGCTCTTGTGAGCTTCATCCATCACTACTTCTCTCAATCCTCCGTAGCGTGGAATCCAGATTCGATCCATTAAATAGTAAGCTCCGTCGTCTTTTGCCTTTATTTGCTTATCCATGCCACGCATGGCTTCAAGAGTGAGGTTTTCAGTTTTCAGAGCTTCCTGTTGTGCTATCCGAATTTGATTCGGCAGTTCGGAATGGATCGTAAGTTGTAGTGCGCGCACGCGTTTTGTTGTTTCTTTTCGGCTCAACGCGTCGGCCACTACGTTGGCTTTACCGGGATGATACTTGATGGCGCAATCATAATCACCTATGAGTTCAACCCATCTTCGTTGTCTCATGTTCAACTCTTTCTGGTCGAAGATGTGTTGTAGGCTCTTATGATCGGTAAAGATTGTACATTTCGTGCCGTACAAGTAGTGTCGCCAGATCTTCAAGGCAAACACCACGGCTCCCAACTCAAGGTCATGAGTCGTGTAGTTCTTCTCATGCACCTTCAGTTGACGTGAAGCGTATGCTATCACTTTCTCGCGTTGCATCAGCACGCAACCGAGTCCTTGTTTCGAAGCGTCGCAATACACCACGAAGTCATCACATCCTTCCGGTAGGGATAGGATGGGTGCAGTGCATAGTTTCTGCTTCAACAGGTTGAAAGCAGCTTCTTGTTTGTCTCCCCAATCGAACTTTTTGTCTTTATGGGTCAGGGACGTCAATGATTGGGCAATCTTCGAGAATCCTTCAATGAATCTCCGGTAGTACCCGGCCAGTCCAAGGAATTGCCGCACCTCAGTTGGAGTCTTGGGTGCTTCCCAGTTCTTAATGGCTTCGATCTTAGCTGGGTCTACGTGAATTCCCTGCTCATTAACCACGTGTCCAAGGAATTGGACTTCGCGAATCCAAAAGTCGCATTTTGAAAATTTCGCGTACAGTTGCTCTTTCTTCAGTAGTTCCAAGACTAACCTTAGATGTTCGGCATGCTCCTCCCGATCCTTTGAATAAATCAGGATGTCGTCGATGAACACTATCACGAATTTGTCCAGGTAAGGTTTACACACTCTATTCATGAGATCCATGAATAAGGCTGGCGCGTTGGTCAGTCCAAAGGGCATAACTAAGAATTCGTAGTGTCCGTATCGGGTTCTAAAGGCAGTCTTAGGGATATCGTTTTCCTGTATCCTTAGTTGGTGGTAACCCGATCTTAAATCGATCTTCGAATAGTAGCTTGACCCTTGCAACTGGTCAAACAGATCGTCTATTCGCGGTAAGGGATATCGATTCTTGATCGTCACCTTGTTCAGCTCTCTGTAGTCGATACACATACGGAATGATCCGTCTTTCTTCTTTACGAACAAGACCGGTGCTCCCCAAGGTGAGAAGCTCGGTCTGATGAATCCCTTGTCTAACAGCTCTTGTAACTGGTTAGACAGTTCCTGCATCTCCGTTGGTGCTAGTCGGTATGGAGCCTTAGCAATCGGTGCTGCTCCTGGTGTAAGGTCTATCTGAAACTCGACTTGTCGTTTCGGAGGTAGTCCAGGTAGGTCTTCGGGAAACACTTCGGGAAAATCGCGGACTACGGCGATGTCCTCAATCTTCCTCTCCTTCTTTGGTTGCTCTGCGATGAGGGCTAGTATGGCAGCGTATCCCTTTTGCAGGTATTTGTTCGCCTTCATGCATGACATGATGTTCAGAGGTACTCCCCGTCTTTCCCCCTGAATCGAGATCTGTTCTCCGTTCTGCAACGTCACTCGTACGATCTTCTCGTTGCATACGATCTCGGCCTGGTTAGTGGATAACCAATCCATTCCTACGACTACATCAAAGCTTCCGAGAGTCACCGGCATCAAATCGATTTCGAGTTCGTGATTCGCCAAAACCATGACGCATCCTCGGAAGATGTGTTGTGTTTCAATCAGTTTGCCGTCAGCTAACTCTACAGTATACTTGTAGTCTAGTGGCGTTGGGGTAATATCTAGTAATTTGCTAAACTCACTAGATATAAAGCTCCTATCGGCACCGGTATCAAATAATATGCTAGCATAGACATTATTTAAAAGAAACGTACCGGTTACGATGTTTGGGTCATCCTTGGCTTCTCCCGAGCCAATCACAAATGCTCTTCCTTTGGCCGCTCCTCCTCCGGCCTTCTTCAATTGAGGGCAATCCCTCCTCATGTGGCCTGGTTTTCCACATTCATAACACCCTCTGGAGGTGTTCTGGTTGTTGTTCTGGTTGTGGTTAGGGTTGTTGTTACTGGGAAATTTGGATCTGCAGTCTTTGGCCATGTGGCCATGTCGTCCACACTTCAAGCAACGATATCGTTCGCATTGCCCGAAGTGGTGATAAGAGCATCGGTTACACAAGGGGTATTTCCCTTGGTACACACCCTTCCCCTTGTCGTCGGGTTGGGTGGCAGTAAAGGCTCTGGCTGGTGCAGATCTTTGTTGTTGTTGAGGTTGATGAGATTGGTGGTGGCTGGGTTCCCACTTCCTCTTCTGGCTTTCTTGAGGCTTCACATGCTCGCCTCGTTTTGGTAGCTTGCCCTGAGCTACAGCTTGGTCAGTCAGTTTATGAGCCAGCCTGATCAGAGGTTGGATAGTGGTGAGGTCAGACGCAGTCACCATGCTCTGAATTTGTTCGGGCAGCCCACTGATGAACTGCTCGATTTTCTTGTACTCCGGCGTCACCATAGCCGGACATAGCTTACACAGCTCATGGAATCGAGTACAGTATTGCTCGATCTCAGAGCCCACCATCTTCAGTACCCAGAACTCAGCCTCTAGCTTTCTGATCTCATCACGAGGACAGTATTCCTCTTGCAGTAGTCGGGTGAAATCAGCCCATGGCATGGAGTTGGCACCGTCCAACCCCAGGGTTTGTACATGGGTATTCCACCATGTGAGTGCTGGTCCTTCCAGTGTACCAGTTGCGAACTTCACCCGGTTCTCTTCAGTACATTCGCACATGGCGAATACAGACTCCACTTTCTCCACCCAGCGGAGCATTTCCACGGCTCCCTCAGTCCCCTTGAATTTGTGTGGGTGGCAGTTCAGGAAGGATTTAAAAGAACATCCTTTGTTGTTGTTGCCTTGTGATCATGTCAGTCAGAAACCAATGTCGTAGGTCAGAGCGTGTTAGCTATACTATGTTAGTCATGTTAGGCGAGGGTTAGTACCGTTGTTCGAGCCACTGGTTTCACTAGCAAGGCGGTGTGCCTCGTGCTCTGCCAGTATCTTGTTAACCCGTCTGTCAACCATCATCTTAATGACGGCTGCGTCCAGTGTTCGTCTAGGAGGGCGTGCATGTGGTCCTCTTCCCGCCATAGATATTTTCTATACGGAAGGGATAGAATGTTAGTAAGTCAGAATGTTAGTCAGATGTTGTGTCGGAAGTCAGATCATATGTCATGTCAGTTGTCAAGTCAAAGCAATCATGGTCAATATGTAATAAGTAAGACAAAACATAATTCTCATTAATAATAAGTTGGAAGTACAATAATTTCAAAAGGAAATACATAATAAGTTCTTCGAGCACATCCCGCTCGTCTAGGCTAAAATAAAGAAAGTACAAAATACAACAGTCCACTAGTCAGAATCCATGGAAACATGCGAAATATCGCTAGCAGCGTCTCCGTCGTCATCATCCTCCTCCGGATCCTCATTAGGATCCTCATCAAGGTCCTCATCTTCGAGGTCCTCGGCCTCGAACTCAGGTCCATCATCCTGTGGTGGTTCCTCGATGAACTGTGCAGCCCATGCATTAAGCATGGCGTCACTGGCCTGCACCATCGCCTGAGTCTCGGTTATGTCTGTCCGATTCTCAGTGATGCGTGCATCATGCTCCTGCATGACATCCACGATCTGTCCGTGCTGGGTCATCAGTTGAGACACTTGGAGACGTAGTGTCTCCATCTGTGCCTCCAATCTGTTGTTGCGTTCCTCCAGCCTGTCATTTTGTCTCTCTAGTCGCTCGTTCTTCTCGTGAAGAGCCCGAACCTCGTCTGTTAGCTCCCTACCCCTCCAGACTTCCCGTCGTGTGCAAGCAACATGTGCCGCGAAGGCCTGCTCTATCGGCACTCCGAACGGTGGTAGTCGGTGTCCTGGAGTGGTGTCGCCGGGATATCGATATGGAGGTACTCTCTCCTCGACGATCCAACTCTGGAGTATGGTGGGAAGCCATCCCCAATATCTGGCCCGTGCTGCGTCCCTCGCCCGCCGGCCCATCTCGGCGTCAACCTGTGATACTATATCGTGGACCCGGCGTCGGCTCTCTGCGGCCATGTCATCAGTGGTCGGGTGTCGGTCTGCGTTCCTGCCGGTACTGTCATTGTTGGCCATCCTGTAAGTTTTAAGTTAGTAAGCAATAGTTCAATATAAGCAAAAACATCATCAATGTGCAAGTTCTACGTGTAGTGTCTAAAGTTGAGCAATGGCTATAGTCTAAGCTTACTATATGCAAACCTAGTTCTCTATAACCAAGGCTCTGATACCAGTCTGTCACACCCCCAAATTCCCACTTGTGGCAAATGTCCACGTGGATGTGACGTGTCCAGAATCACAGCTCAAGGTCATATAGAACACCTCTATATGCGTTTACAAATCCAATGTTTGACACATACACAATTAAAATAGTTTGCAGCGGAAAAAGTATTTCATCATATAGCAGCGGAATATTCAAATGTTTGACATATGCAGCGGAAAATCAAAAGTTGTTAAACACTACGATGTTTGATAAAGATACATATTCATAATAAACAGTGTTTGCATGAAAACATAAATAAATGCATGTAGGTCCTATGCCCGATCCCCTACGTGCATTCCTGGCATCCATAGCCTGCTAGTTACCTGAGAATACAAGTTTGAAAACAAGTGTCAACACGATGGTTGGTGAGTTCACAGGTTTTGATATACATATAGTAATAAAAAGTGTGTCATGCTGTTTATCAATGTTAGTACCGAGCCCTAGGCCCAAAGTGTCAGTGCGTCACTACCGAACTAGACTTGTTTGTCCTTGCCTCCGCTATGCCTCGTATGCATAGCAAGATAGGTCAGAATTTGCACGGGTTATGACACTCAGTCAACATGGTGCCCCGTGGGGTTAGTCATTCCCTAATGGATCCATCCAAATCTACCACGTTGTTTGTACATTAACGGTAAGACTTTGTGAGGACTTGTAACGAGTTCAACACTTAATGTTTGTCCAATAAACCAGCATACACAAAAATGTTTGTAATAGCAATAATGTTTGACTCGATGCAACTAGTATTCTCCCCCTATTTAAAAGCGTTTGAAAAGAGTAAAGAGGGGCCGTAAACTCACCTTAGTGAAACGAATGTATGTAAGCGTAAGCTCCCGAGTTGTCGTGTAGCACGTCGGTCACCGGCAACCTATATCGTAGATCGTACGTGAGTTCGTGTAAGTGACCGTGCTACTGTTAGTGCTCGTGTTTGTGTCCAACAACCCTTGGTTGTTCATGTTTGTCCGTGTCGGTCCACAATGACCGTGTTTGCTCGTGTTGGTCCATATTGACCGTGTTTGACCATGTTTGACCATGTTTGACCGTGTTTGACCATGTTTGACCAAAGTTGACCGTGTCAAGTCAACGACCCGTTGGTGAACCGTGTGACGGTTTGTGACTCGTGTAGCAATCGTGTAAGTGTTTGTCGTGTGCAAAACGCGTAGGTTGCGTTTATGGACAACTTACTATTTATAGTAAGTTTCCATTTTTAGAAAGTTCACAAAGCATGACGGTTTTATAGTTCTAGCATGTTCAATAGTCCTACGGGGTCATGTTAACACATAGCACGTCATCATACGGTTTCACATAAGTCATTTAGAACATGTTAGTGCACAAAAGTTTCCTAAAATGGAAAGTTTCCATTTTTAGCATACGTGACATCGGAAACCATCTAACTTAGCATCTAATCATCATGTTATAACATATCAAGCCATTTAGCAAGCTCAAATCATTCAAAACGTTCATAAGTTGGTTTTTGTAAAAATAAAGTTACTAAATATAGTAACTTTCTAATTTTGCATAGAAATGACCATTTAACATTTCTAAACCAATTTTTATATCACCAATCATCATAATAAACCACTTAACACCATTTAATCATGTCATCTCATCCCAAATTATCGTTTAACAACATTCTAACTAGAAAAGTTACTAAAAATAGAAATAACACTACATATGATCATAGACATCATCAAAACCTCTTTCTAACACATCAAATCATCATGATATCATCCTAGCAACAATTCTATATACATGCATGTTCATCATATATCCCAAATCATCGATTTGTAACTAAAAAGTTACTAAAAATGGCAAGTTTGTCTACAAATCACATTTTAACCATCCTAATCACAATCTAATCTTGCAAGGACACTTATACATCATCATGAATCATTTCAACATCAACAAGACTATCTAAAATGCCTTAGATCATACATGCATGTCCATATCTCATCACAAAACATCATTCTAAGCAACAAGACCCATCCCCATCATCATAGATCATCATAGATCATCATCTAAACACCTTAGATCATCAAATACAGTAGGTTTATCAACAAACCCAGAAACAAAATTCGTGCATGTGCACTATAGGTGCTTGCATGTGGGTTTTGTGCATTGCATGTGTGTGTAGGAGTGAAGGGAGTAAGTTTTAAGCATAGAACTACCTTCTAGAGATCCTTGAACACTAGATTGATGAATAATCAGCTCCTG
The DNA here is from genome assembly GCA_009363875.1 of Mikania micrantha. Classification (NCBI taxonomy): domain Eukaryota; kingdom Viridiplantae; phylum Streptophyta; class Magnoliopsida; order Asterales; family Asteraceae; genus Mikania; species Mikania micrantha. The sequence continues at coordinate 89,418,062 of CM018696.1, forward strand.
GACCTCCTGAGATTACTGATTTCGACAGGAAGGAGGGTGGTGGTGGTGATCTACAAGCTACAACGTCCTTATCTTTCGTGTTCTTGATGGTAACCAAGCTTCAAAGCTTCAAGAAGGTCCTCTAATGGCTTCCACAGGGTAGGATTAAGTGTTTCAGTGGTTTGGGAAGAGAAATTGCCGAGCTATGGCGTGTAAGAATGGTTAAGATAGGTGAAATGATGATCTTGGAAGTTTAAAAAGAAAATCTGCGAATCTATGAGTCAGGCGTATCGCCTGACGTGGGTGGTTTCACCCTGTCGTTACGCGCGGATGGGCAGTCGTGTGAGGCGCCTTTTGTGTCCCGCGCGTATCGCCTGTTTTGGGCGCTCCGGGTCTGGCGTACCGCCTGGCCCAAATATAAGGCCCAATAAGCCTATTTTGTTGTTCTGGGCCCGTTCTTGCCTGTTTCTCGACTGTAGGACATCATTCGATCGTCGTTTGGACTCTATTGGTCAATTATTAGTCATAATTGACTTGTGACAGTGTTTCGTGAGGTTTCGAGGGTTGTGCTACACAATGTGTGAGACGTTCACCAACGTTCGTGTGTTTTGACACGTGTGTGTTGTTCGTCGATAATTCCACGAATTATCTTGTCAGGTGTCTGTGTTTGTACTGTCGTGCCACGTGTCACACTAAATTAATCTAATTCTAGTGCCACGTGTACATAATGTATTTAAATAAACATTTAAATAAATAAGATGCTGACCTGGAAATTACGGGGTGTCACAGCTATTTGTGTTGTTTCTTGAGTTCTTTTAAAAATTTTCTTTCGCTATCAAGTCCATGGTTATGATTTCAACAATCAAGTAACTTGCCTGTAGTTCATGTTCCGAATTTACATTACCTAATTCAAATATATACATAAAAGATAATGGAAATTGAAGTATTTAACTTACCTTAGGATTACATTACCTTAAAGAGATTAAGAGAGCAAGCCCAAATCAACAGTCACCTTATTCGATCACATCATCTTAAACCCTATAAAATCACACCTCAAATGAACCAAATCTAAAGAAATAATTAATCAATTGAACATAACAGTGTGAAATTTCCCCAATTAAGTTTTGATCAGCTGGACGAACCAATTAGAATTTTAGGAAGCTTTTTGTAATGTATTTTTTCAAATAAAGTTCAATTCATTTATCATTTAGGGCAGGCATACAAAACCAACAACCTAACAACTTGTACAGTTAGATCACAAACCAAAAACTTAGGGGACACCCATAAAAATCAAATGAAAACACAGAATCAGAAAGAAGAAACCATGTAATCGTACGCCGTTGTGGCCTTTAGCGGCGGTGAAATGAAGAGGAGAATTCAATCTACCAAAAGTGGAGTATTTTGCGAGACAAGGGTTGCGATCCTGCAACATCTTCGGCTCAACGAAATCATCGTCTCTGGCCGCAGACACCAAGCATTCGTCGGAGGCCGAACACCCGAAGGAGTTATCAACACTCATATCTACAAGATGATTAGCAGAAAAAGGTGTTGAAAGCTCTTAAAGTAATAAATGAAGAAATCCCCAAAACAAAACCCAATGATAATCATACAACGAAGGAAGAAATAATCTAATAAATGGCAAATAGGTTAAGTGTCATACACTAAATGGCGAATTTGCTGTTCAAAAGTCTTCGATTTAGCTGAAATTCGATGCTTCCCTCTAGTATCTTTTGCGATCGATCATAGCTTTATTTTTTGCTCAATCGAGTGCCTATAAACACCAAAATCACAAACCCTAAAGAATCATAAAGTTGAAATTGCATAATCATGTCAGCAAAATTTACTCCTTCAACATTATGATCTCATAAAAGCTGCAAAAGGCAGGGGAAAAATAACACCTTTTGTGCAAGCAAACAGAGGCTTTCCTAGTTTCTTTTGAATTCTTTCTTTTTATTGTTGTTGGATGAAAAGGGCCCAGACTCGTTTGTCTTCTTCCTCAAACCAAAACCAGAGATGTCGATGTAAGGGTTGCAATCAAGCAACATCTTCGCCTCAACGAAATCACCGTCTCTGGCCGCAGACACCAAGCATTCGCCGGAGGCCGAGTACTCGAAGGAGTTACCCTTTTTCACCGATCGCTGTGAAGAGTCGTGGATCGGAGATATGTAAAGGTGAATCCAAAAACAGAGATGATGGTTCTCTCTCCACAATATTGATTCGCCTTCGAACTGGATGTCGCCTTAGCGTCTCCATCTCTTTTTTTTTCTTTCTTTCTCTCTTCTGTTATTTGAACCGTGTACAGTGTTATTTGAACCGGTGGCGATTTGGGTATCATCGTCCCTTCTCCCCTCTGTAACATCCACCAACGGAGTTGTGGTCGGAGAATACACATCGGAAGTTGCACAAGAGAAGAGGCGGTAACGGGAGAGATAGAGAGCGACGGTGAAAGTGGTGTACGGTGAAAGGTAGTGAGGAAAATTGGTTTTTAAATTATATATTAAATTAATATAGTTGCTGTGTATATATATCGTATGTATATGTTAGCGTTTATGATGCTTGTACTTTATGCATTAACAGATGTCAAAATTGAACAGTATTTTTGTGAGGAGCAGAATCTTTGCCTTTTAATATATATATAAATGTATGTGTCAAGAAACTAAATGAAACGTTGTTCAAATATATTAAAGTTTTAAGCTGTCATCAAACTAACAAAAAAAAAAAAAACAAGGTAAATATGTCACGTTTAACTTGTTTTGAAATACAAAATCTTAAAGCATTACATGTTAAATTTTAACGCATAAAGGGATAACACATGACCAATGTTTAGGTCACTAATATACGTATTATTTGCAAATTGTATTCGCATATGAATGAAGTTTTTGTAAGAGACTGGTAATGTGGATCGAAGGGTTATATCCAAGATGAACTTGTAGACAACCTAACCAGTAAGAATATAAATTAGATAAACTAGAATTGTCATTAGTGATTTATGAAAAACATACAAGACACCTATTCAGTATATTAATTTTAGCTTTGTTTTATTCATTATAAATCTTCTCACACGGTGGAAATTAAACTTCATTTATTATTTGTCAGAGGTGAGTGATGGTGTAATTGAAACAAGAGGTTTTGGTTTTTATTTGATATATTTGTTTGCCAATCATCAAGCATCGATGTAACATCCAACCCACTAGCAAAAAAAGAGCTACAATTCAAAGTTATAAAATCCTAACATCTCAAATATTCACAAGATACATAAATTAATAAACATGTTGATCAAACACAAAAATAACACAATTGAGCATAGTAATAAGAAGAATAATGAAAATAAATAATAATGTAACCGCTTAACACTAGAACAACTTACACGACAACAACGTAATAAAATACAAGTCGTGTAATACAATAAAGAAGTACGTAGAGTTGAATCCCAGGTTATATAGCTAGCTCGATATGCACGGGATATCAGATGGTGTGTGTAGTTTACACACATTGTTTTACTCATACAATTTAAAATGACAACTAAACTATGATTGTCTTATATATTTCTTATATAAATATGACTAATGTACATCATAAGCATTAAATGTAAAAATCATGAAAGGTATTATAGTCATAAGAGTTTGTTTGATAAGTTTACATAACATAGTATATTAAAAACGAGTAATAACAAAATAGCAGTGATAATGGTTTTCCAAGTATTAAGATTAACAATAATAATATTATTATAACAAATACTTAAAAAAATAAACAAACATTAATGGTTTTTAACTAAACATAGTTAAAAGTAACACCTTAAAAATTAAAAGAAAACAATGATAGATATAGCAAGTAAAAAACAATGTTTTGAAACCGGACCGGTGGTTGAACAATTTTTAATTTTTTTTGATTATATATATATATTTATAAAATGTTTATAAAATCATCTGATTCTTAAATCCGGTTCGATTGGTCAGACATCTGATCAGTAAGGAAACCGGTTCAACGTCCGGTCCGGTTCGACGTCCGGTCCGGTTCGACGTCCGGTTCAACGTCCGATTCGGTTCTGAAATCATTGAGTAAAAATTTAAATCAATTAAAATTAGGTGAAGTGGTACATTTACCGTTTACGTATCACCGACTCAAAATTGAAAATTGCAAACGGCGTTGTAACGGCCGTTAATCGCCATCACCTTCTTCAATCGATTGAAATCAACAACCCTTCTTATCCGGCCACCGTCGGTCGGTCGTCCAAGCTCCGATTTATTTTCTGAGTCTGGTCTTCGATTTATATCGAGGCATTCAATCACCCACCGCCACAGAGACTCAGAACCCTACGTGCCAGTATGGCTGAAAAACCCGAAGAACAAGGTATGTTGTTCATCTAATTTTCTACATTAAATCAGTTATCATGTCATGAAATCTGTTAGTTTTTTTGACTAGGATCGTTGATGTCGGCTTGTCCGCAATTTTTCTTCAATTTTTGCAGTGTGCAACTTCTTTAGAAAACCCTCGAAGAACAAAAACATAAGAAAACGAGCTCATGATGGAGATGATGAGAAGACCGAAGAGCACGAGGAATCTTCCGTTGTAATCAACAAGAAGAAGCCGCTTGCACCGGATAACAAGTTACATTTTGCTACTGGTTCATCAAAGCGATCGACATCTGAACATGATTCAGAATCAGATACAAAAGCAACAATTTTCCAGTTTGATTCTTCAAAAGAAATTCAAGTACAGAATGACAGCAGAGCAACTGCAACCCTAGAAACAGAGACAGATTTCTCAAACGATGCAAGAGCAATTAGGGAAAGAGTTCTTAAGCAAGCAGACGAGGCTTTGAAAGGGAAGGTTAATGCAGCTAGTGATGCGAAGTTGTATAAAGGTATCCATGGGTACACTGATTACAAAGCGGGTTTTAGAAGAGAGCAAACGGTTGCCAGTGAGAAAGCAGGTGGTTCTCATGGACCATTGAGGGCTTCTGCTCATATTAGGGTTTCAGCAAGGTTTGATTACCAGCCAGACATTTGTAAGGATTATAAGGAGACTGGGTATTGTGGGTATGGTGATTCGTGTAAGTTTATGCATGATCGTGGGGATTATAAGTCGGGTTGGCAGATGGAGAGAGAGTGGGATGAAGCTGAGAAGGCAAGAAAGAAGAAACTGGCATTGAAAGGAGATGATGATGATGATGAAGAAGATGATCAGGATGATGATGATGATGAGGATGGACTTCCGTTTGCTTGTTTTATCTGCAGGCAGCCGTTCGTTGACCCTGTTGTGACGAAGTGCAAACATTACTTCTGTGAACATTGTGCTTTAAAGGTTAGATATTCCATGCCCTCTGTTTCACATTAATCATGTACCTGTATTTGTGGATGTTTAAACTGGTAGAACTCGGATTCCTACATGTGGGATGAAAAAAACACCTTTTAAGTTTAAGAAATGCATGGTGAAATCAATTTAGATAACTGAGTGTGCAAGATAGAATGCAAAATGCTTGTATTATAACTTGATTGATATTTATGTTGCATCTCTAGCCCATGCCTGTCTCCAAAACTCCCTTGTGGCTGGATTGTGTTACTCTACTAACAAACCCTTAAAGGACCCAAGCATGTGACAAAAATAATATACCATAAATAATCATATTAAATAGATAAAAAATGTTTCTAAACATGCTACGTTTTGTTTAGTTAAAGCTTTGCATAGTTATGGTAAATTTAATCTTGCTTTTTCCTAATATCTTAATCCTTACCCTCTTTCGGCACTCTATGATAAAGAACCTTGTGGTAATTTTTGCTAAATAATTTTTTTTGTCACTGCATATGTTGACTTTTCTTTAGGCATACATGCTTGTTTGTTAACAACGATTTTTTTTCCTGACGTGCAGCATCATGCGAAAAAGAAAAAATGCTACGTATGCAACCAGCCTACACTTGGTATATTCAATACTGCACATGAAATACGGAAGAGGATGGCTGCTGAGGGAAAATAGTCAACATGTAACTTTCAACCCTACTTCTATGTACTCTGCTATTATGACAATTTTAGGCTCACTTTTGAAGTTTATTTATTCTTATGTGATGTAGTTCCATATTTGGGCTGCTGTTCTCTGTTTTAAATAGTCACAACACATGTAGGGTGGTGAATTTTGTCTATTTTGTTAGAAGTGTTACAGTAGGGGTGAGCATAAGAACAAATTAACTGAGCCAACTGAACTTAAGAAACCAAAGAAGACAAACTGATGGTTCAGTTTTAAACTTGTTTGATAAACAATTTTTTCGGTCTAGTTTTTGTTACAAATATCCACAAAACAAAATTAACTAAGCAAATTATTGTTTTCAAGTAGAGATTGAGCTGAACTAAACCATTATATAAGCGAACTGAATTGAGCCAGATAAAATAAATGAACAAAAGTACTTAAGTACCCAGTAAAATCTTGCTCAATTCAGCATGCTCATGCTTGCACAAACACTGTCTGACTTTGTGTTCTAGGCTCGAGTGGCATGTTTCAATCCATAAAGGGCTTTTGATAGTTTATAAAACCTTCCTTTAACCCGTTTGTTGTTGAAACCATTGTGTAACATATTTTTACTCTTTTAAGCCACTATGTAAGAAGGTTGACTTTGCATCTAGCTGGTGAACATTTCAACCTTTCTGAGCTAAAATAGTAAGAAGCAAACATACTGTTTTGATTCTTGCAACAGGGGCAATAACCTCTTCAAAATCTTTGTCATAATTATGCACATACCCTTTGGCAACTAAATGAGCTTTATGCTTGGTTGTCTTGCCACTTGCATCTCTTTTGATTTTATAAACCCATATAGTCCTATGGTCTTCACACCAGAAGGTAATGCAGTGAGTCATGGTTGTAAAAATCCCCGACTAGGCCCGACTATCCGATTAGGCCAATTAATTGGCCGATTAATCCCGAATAATCCCGATTAATCCCTAGTCCCCACCCCACCGACCGACTAGCGATTTCTACAACATTGCAGTGAGTTACCATGTGCTGTTCTTTTCCGTCTCACTAGCTTTGGCTTGTTCCCAGTCTTTTACACCTTTAGCTCCATTGTAAGTTCTTGAGTTGAGTTTTCATCATTAGAAGCCACTGAATTTTGTCAAACAGGAGGGCTGTTTGGTTCAAATTGTGTCTTGGTGGCATTGTTAATCAGAATTTGGTAATTGTATATTTCAATAATAATTAGAATTACAATAGGTTTATATAAATAAGCAAGTTACATTCTAATACCCTCTATAATAAACTAATTATATTATTGGTCATTTGTCTAATATTCCCCCTCAAGTCAAGGGCGGGGAACGACCTGCAACTTGGACCGTAAGCCTAGGAACCGATGAGAAGGCAAGGGCTTGGTAAAGACATCAGCAAGTTGATCATTCGTTGAAATAAACTTGACATTTAGCTTCCCTTGAGCAACTTGTTCTCGAACAAAATGAAAATCCACTTCAACATGTTTAGTACGAGTGTGAAATACCAGGTTAGCAGAAACGTATGTTGCACCAAGGTTATCACACCAAAGTGTAGGTAACTCAGAGACACTATGCCAAGTTCTTGAAGTAGCGATTTCAACCATATTAGTTCTGCAACAGCATTAGCTAGCGCTTTGTATTATGACTCTGTGGAAGATCGAGATACAGTCCGTTGTTTTCTGGCAACCCATGAGATAAGAGTAGATCCCAAGTATACAGCATATCCTCACGTGGATCGACGATCAACTGGGCAACCAGTCCAATCAGAATCGGAATATGCCAGAAGATTATGGTTCAAGTGAGAATCAGAAAAGGCATGTATTCTTAAACTGGAGTCATGACGAAAAAGTAAACCAAGTTGAGCAGCACCATGAAGATATCTTAAGATGCGTTTAACTGTAGCCCAGTGATTTTCAGTCGGTGCATGCATGAATTGGCACACTTTATTCACCGCAAAGGCAATGTCCGGACGAGACAAAGTAACATACTGAAGTGCGCCAACAACATGACGAAACCGCGATGGATCAGGAAGGAGAGGACTGTCATCAGGAAGTAATACATGAGAGGTGCTCATGGGGGTAGCAACCGGTTTGCACTGTGATAGCCCAACACGATGTATAATATCTAAAATGTATTTCCGTTGAGAGAGTATTAGGTTGTGATGATGATGAACCACCTCAATACCTAAGAAGTAGTGCAACCGACCAAGGTCTTTAAGTGCAAAGGATGAGCTGAGACGATTGATGATATTAGTAACCACTGGTGTTTGGTTACTAGTGATGATGATATCATCAACATACACAAGAACATACACAATGGCACCCTGGGCGTTGAGAATAAACAATGATGGATTAGTTTTAGATCCTGAGAAACCTAGCTGTTGAAGTGCCATGGACAACCGAGTAAACCATGCACGAGGAGCTTGTTTGCGTCCATATAAGGACTTGTGAAGGTGACAGACATGATCAGGTCTTGTTGGATCGACGAAACCAGGAGGTTGTCTCATATAAGCAGTTTCTTGAAGATCATCATGTAAAAATGCATTCTGAATGTCTAGTTGACGAAGATGCCGTTTGTGGGTAACAACAAGGGCCAATACTGTGCGAATAGTAGTTGGTTTTACAATCGGGTTGAATGTTTCATGATAGTCAACTCCTGCTTGTTGAAGAAAACCCTTAGCGACGAGTCGTGCCTTATACTTGCTTAGGTTTCTATTCGGATCAGTTTTCAACCTGTAAACCCACTTACAATCAACTACATTAGCATTCATAACAGGAGGAACTAATGACCAAGTTCCATTACTTTGAAGAGCCGCAAACTCCTCAGCCATGGCATGACGCCACTCCTTAGAGGCGTTGGCAACGGTAAAGGAAGTAGGTTCGGTGGGTAAATTTGGATGTATTGTAGCCATATAGGCAACATGATTGTATCTGGTATTTTTGTTTAGGATTAGGTCTAAGGTTGGAGGGGTGAGATCGGGGAGGAGGAGCAGCAGAGGTAGTGGAGTCAGTTGAGATCGAACCATCCACATGATTGATCAGGTTATGAGAAATCAGAAAAGGTTCAATCATTTGTTCCAATAAACATAGTTTGTAGGTTTAAGAGAGAAAGCAAACTTATGAGATTGATGAGTTGCTTTTTCTTGGTTGGTAAATAAAAGGATAGCAGCCATGGATTCGAAGAAAAGAAAAAAAAATTACCAATTGCAGGTTGGACAGATTGGATTTATTGAAGAAACCACAGATGAAGACGGCAGTAGGGAAAGAAGATGAAGAAGGCAATAGGTAGTAGGGTTGGAAGATACGGCAATACGGCTCTGATACCAAATCAGAATTTGGTAATTGTATATCTCAATAATAATTAGAATTGCAATAGGTTTATATAAATAAGCAAGTTACATTCTAATACCCTCTATAATAAACTAATTATATTATTGGTCATTTGTCTAATATTGTTCATGACTAGACTTGCTGGTTGATCATTGCAAGCCCTATAATTATGTACTTTAGGGGCTGTTTCAGGGGCTGTAGGGGCTATTTCAACCCTGTTTTGTGAATTAAAATGGACTGTAAAGTCTAGGATAAAGAGAGGGGTAAGATGAGGCCAAACCTTATATTCATCCCATACGATAAATACATAGGATAAAGAGGCTTTTTCATAGAGACCCTTGGCTCAAAAAAAAAAAAAAAATCAAGCCAGATATTGTTTTCAATAACATTTGACAACCAATGGAGTGAATCTATTGGAAATCTTTAAATTCTGTAGAAGTCCCAAAATTAGTTCCAAATATGTTTTAAAATTGTTATATTTTTTAAGGCTCAAATCTTTACCAAACATGCCTCGATTATGAAGGGCCAACAAATGAAGCCTAAGGATCAAGTCAGTAACCAAAAACTAAATTTAACAAACAGCATGCTGCTAATTTTTTTTATATATATTTTTAAAACATGGTTTTTGATGTTTATATCCATTAGAAGGTAACAACAAACCTACAGTTTCTTTTTCTTGACTGATTCTGATATTTTTTCGTTTATCGATAGTTAAAGATAAACGAATTTATTAAGCACTGTACTTGTGGTTTTTATAGCATACGAACAATTGTACATGCTAAAGCCTAATTTTTTTTTTATTAGTGATTAATTCTAAATCATTCTCATAGAATCTGTGCTTGTTGGAGAAATAGTGTAGCACATGCCTTCTTATTGAAGCCTTACTCTTAGTTGAGATTCTACTCTTCTAAATTACAACATCGAGCGACAACATATTATCCATGATACTATTATTATTAACAGTGCTCCTAGGAGATGGGAATACTATATGAACAAACTAGTTACCAAAAGGTCACAATTTACAATAATGTAATTAGTTGAACAAATTTGAAGCCAAACTTCTTATGACCATCACCCGATTTAGGTTAGCTTTTGTCTCCATTTTCCGCTACATAACTAGTCACAACTTCATACCACCTCCGTAGTAACCAGCCTCTTTTGGTCTGAAACAGTCAACTGTTTTTCTTTAATTTTTGTTTCTTGACTCCAGTAATGAGGTGATTGTGAAGTCAATAATGGCCACAGTAAGTTTCCCTGTTCTTTATGTTTCCTAATAAATGGTTTTGTGTGTTGTCTTATAATTCCGTTTATAGCCTTCAGGTAGTTGCTTGAGTCATGATCTCTAAGGATTGTGCCATCTGAGCCATAGGCTGTTGGATGTCGTAGGGTTTCTATTGGATGTGGGGAATTTAGAAAGGCTCGAATAGCAGTTTTGGTTAAAGCATGTTGTGTATTCTCCATAGCATATAAAGCACTTCCAGGAGGGAGTAAAGGATGATGCGGCGATGACTTTTCATCAGGTTGGAGAATGAACATTTTGCCCAATGGTGTATATAAAAGACTCTACATATGTGAAGAATAAAGATAATCCAAGTTAGAACTCTTTGAAAGTTTTCGATTTTTTTACGAGTGCAATTTAAGTATGTTACCCGTCTTCCGGATAGAATATAGGGGTGACAAAGTCTGACGTGATCCTAAACACGACATGAAAGTAATAGATTTTGGGTTGTTATATCTAATCCAATTAATAAATAGGTCATGTTCGGGTGGACTTGTTTGCCCTTTAAACCTATTTATTACAACCCACCAACTCATTTAACATGTTTACAATTTGGTCACAACCTGCCTGTTTGATTTGTTAGGAGAAATAGGTTAAACAGGCTGTGTTTGTTTTATGCAATTTTAAATGTGTCTAGGTTAGGGTGCTTATATTTGATATGAATGAATTTATGGCTCATGTTTGGGTTGAACTATTCAACCAACGAGACATGACTGACACCCCTTAATTGTAAATAAATGATAAGAGAAAGAAAGCATACTTACGTTTTTATTCAGGCATGGATGAGTGCGAAAGGGCCGACACAACCGTTTAAGCAATTGAGCAACATGGTTGGGGTAATTGCATGAAAATGCTCTAGGCACAATGTCCCGATGCATCATGACACAATGAACATGGTTCTCGTCAAGCCCCAACTGATCAAGAATCTTTTGACCATTACAAAACACAAACGGTGAACCGAAGGTGACTACTGGTCTTAAAGCTGATAGTTTGACCACCTTCCTGGTCAATAACATCAAGTTCACTAGTAAAGAGAGACTCCCTCCTAGAGAATGACCTGTAAATTGAAGCTTTGCTCTTTCACCGTATCTGTTCAGATGTTCTAAAATATGTGGCATGAATTGCTCGTATATTCCCTTTGCCGCCTCGTAAATTCCCCTGTGAACTGACACACCTGTTTCCTGTAACAGTTTTTCTTAAGGTCAGTCCTTATGTTTTTTTGACATGATTGCTACCATGAAGGTGAGGTGGCAATTTCAACCCATTTGCGTACAATTGGGTTGATTTGGGTTATGTTTGTCTCTCACTCTCTCTAGCAAGCAAATGAGTTGGACTAAAAGATCAACTAAAAAAGGAATTGGCCAATTGGGTCGACAGCTGCTGTAAAGTACTCAATATCCTGAAACCTCCTAAATTGTTTAATTTAAAATTTTATAGATTATTCTTGTAGGAGATGATTTTTGCAACTATATATATAACACAACAATTTTTTAAACTTTAGAAATATAATGAATAAATAATGCGTTCTCAAATCTGCCAAACATAACCCGTTATGACTGGTTATCCGTCCTGCTTGACCAACCCATTTACCACTTTAGTTATTTGAAAAGCATCCTACCTCAAACTTCGTGGGTTCAAAGAAGAGATTTGCCTGCCATGATGCCACTGAATCCGAACCCTGAAATTTTTAAGAGGTAAAACGGTAAGCAATTCACAACTCTAGAATGGGTTCTTCTAATTAGCATTCTTTTTTTTTTTTATGACCGTGGGAACCCACTTACGTGGTAAACCCCCGGGTCCCCCCAATACCCGACTAACTGAGAGAAACAGATAAAGCGCGGCCGAAAACAACCGGATCGGTGGCCTCTAAGAAAAATTGCTCTAAGTGGGGATTGAACTTAAGACCTCTAGGTTGTCTCTTCTCCACTTTAACCACTACACCACTTCCTTGGAGGTTTATAATTAACATTCTTAGGATGTATTTGGGTACCTGGATGATAAAACATCGCGTGTATATGCTTGAATCATCACATATAAACCATTCACAAGGTGAAGAATGAAGTGACTGAAGATCCCTTGCAGCCTCCTGTTTTTCTTCCTCAGGTGCTGCAACCACGGCTGTCATAGTAGAAGCTGCCATATATGCTGCCATTTCTGAGTTATAGACTCTTGAAGTAGAATCTGTTTTGTGTAAGCTGATGACAGCATCTTCCTCGGTTAGTGTTTTGGATTCTAGGTTTATTAATTCATCTGCTTGGGATTGTACATAAGTTGCTGCCGATACGGCTATTTCATAAGCAGAAGTACAAGTTATATGCTTTTCGGGCCTCTGGTTGGTTGTTGTAGTGACCGGTACACGAATTGAGTCATGTGCAATCGTGTGGGCTAACACTTTCTTCTCCAATGAAGATGTTACAAATGTCAAGTCATAGTATCTTCTCAAGTCATCCTCCTACAAGGTTGTCATACATTTTGTTCTGTTAATACCCTTTCATTCATTTGAAAAAAAAAGAAGAGTAAAGAAAAAAAATGGCTCGGAACATACCTCAATCTCTGGGATAACATAGGCCATGTTACACAGGAAAGCTAATTGTGAAAAATGCTTTGTGTCGGACCAAGAAACTTGTTTCAACATTCCTGAGAATGTTTCTTGGTTAATAATTATGTCGTCGTCGTCATCACTATAATATACCTCACAACCGTCTCCGTTTCCATCTTCATCACATCCTTTTTCTTCTTCGTGTTCATCGTCGAGTTTATTCTTTTGTTTTTGAACCCATTGGCTTCTAATTTCCATTAGCCTTTCGATCCAATTAGCTTGTTTCTTCTCTTCCTTTTCCATGTCTATGTCACAAACATTTGTGGATTCATCTCTCACCTTTGTATCTGTATCAATACATGTGTTTGTGTCATAACTCGTCTCAAGATCAAATAACAATCCCTTGAGTGAGTTTGGGATAATTGAACTAGATAGATTTAACTTGAAAATCCCAAACGAACGGCTGTTTTTCAACTTTGGTTGATTCATCGATGCTTGAATACGATTAGCAGTATAACACAAATTATTGTCAGAATGTGCTCTTCGCATTTGTGCTTGCTGCCTCAAATTTTGACTTGAGATTGATCGGCGAAGGATGTTTGTTTTCTTTCCTCTCAACGGGCTTTCGGTTTTTGGGGTGATTGGCTGGTTGGAAACGGACACAGTATTGCATGCCATCATCACCAACAATAGCAGCTTCAACTCTAAAGTGCATGAGATGTTTTCACTTGAACATGAGTTGAGATTAGAAAATGTTTATTGGGATGTAGACATGTAGTCCTCCTGAATTAAACATTAAAAGCATTTTACATGTTATAAAGACGTTAAAGATGACAAAGGGGGGCCTTGGTATCAACGACAATGTAAGTTGATTCTAGATTGTATCAAAAGTAACATGTATTCTGAGGATGACCGGCTTTATAATTGGCATTGATTCTGAAATACTTGAATAGGAATATAAACACAACTTAGTATCTTATCTAGAATATTCATGTATGGAATTTTGTTTCGGGGGATTTTTTGCACACATTATTTACAAACTTTGACTATATTTTGTCCACCGTTACAAACTTATACTTAGGTATGGGATAAATAGAAATTACCCACCAATGGTCATGCCACGTCAGAGAACAATGATAGATGGCAGGAGGAGGACCTGACAGCTTAACTTGAAAATCGAAACATCTAGCACGAGTATGAGATTAGTTTTAAAAAACATTACGATTATGATATTAGGTGATACTTGACCTGATTATCCGAAACATACATACATGCTTACCTGAACCCAGAACCCGTAAGAGTAAACATTTCCTTTCTCTTTGTTATTTGTATAATCTTAATCTACTATTATTTGTAGTTTTTACATTTCTAATTTTCTTGGATGATAGAATATATTGTGTAAGAAGTAAATAGTAAATGCATTTGGGAATCCAAATGATTAATTTTTAGTAATAACAACCCAAAAGGTAATTACCTGAAAAATATCTTTACATATACAAAACTAGATATGAGATACTTACATTTGGGATACCTTTTGCAAACTGTTCGGCCACCGGTGTAAATTCTTGAAGTTAGGGACCACTAATGCAATCTGGGCATACCACAGGGACCATCCGCATAATTAACTCAAAGATGAGTTTGATAGGTTTATGGAGGATATTAAAAAAGGGTTGATGATATTGGGGAATTGAAACTGTATGAAATTAGGGCTGTTGCTAGGGAAATTGTTTAGAAAGAAATCGCTAAGCATGCTGCTCATGGGACTAGGAGGGTTGATAATGCTCTAGCATCGGTGATGCTATGGTTTTGAAGCATTATGGTGCTATGGTACAATACATTTAATGCATAATGCACGTAGTGTAAGAGTACTAAAAACATGGGTTTCACAAGTATCTAATGTACATCAAGGCATTAGGCTTCATAATTAGGGCCCCTAATGGTCCTCACAATCTTAACCCAAAATATGTAGAACTGGGTTGATTTGGGATTTTTTTTGTTTGAATAGGTGATTTTTGGGATGTTAAATGTTTTTTAGGTGTTTTTTTTTTTCATTTTTGGTGTTTCTAGGTAAGTTGCAATGAAAAGGAGCAACTTCCACTTTTTCTGTACCAAAGTCGCAAGGGAGGTCAACGACTTTCACTTTTCTTACACCAAAGTCGCTGCCCCTCTAGCGACTTTGGTACAGAAAAGGTGGAAGTCGCTCCCTTCATTGAACTTACCTAGAAACACCAAGAATTAAGAAAACCACCTAAAATCCTTTAACATCCAAAACCCCACCTATTCTACAAAAAAAAAATCTTGATTTGGGCACCAACTATAAAGTGATGGTTGATTTGGGTTAAGTTGTACACCTAAAGGGTTAGACTGGGCTGATATAAAATTAAAAACGAATCCTACAGGTCAGGAATCCTTGGAATGCTTCTTAAAACTGACAACCTGTCACAAGGTTCATGAGAATCTTGTCCACTAATCAATTTTTCAAAAAGAGCATCGGTCCACTAGTCCAGTAACATGGAATAGAAAATTTTGTTATTAAATAAGAAATGATTATGTAGAAATATTAAAGTAAGAATACACTATGTACTAAGGATTGTTGCTAGAATCCAGATTAGTTGCTCATTCAAATTAATAACGATGGAGTATTGTTTTCTTCCTTTGTAACTTGTCTAAAAAAACAAACCTTTTTTAAAACGTCTTTTTGAGAAAACTTGTGTTATATAATATATTGTGTGTTATTATATTATAAGATACAAGTTGAAGGGTGAATGTGTTCATTTTATATACAAAACCAAGAGAACCGCATATTACACATAACATAACGTTTTATGTATTATAATTAGAGCAATGTATCCAAGTGTTTTTCTGTTCTTATAATACTGTGTTTAAAATATATTAGTATTATACTAAGGGTAGATGGGGTGTAACCCTCTCAAACCTTAAGGTTTTTTTTTTTTTACCCAATACCAATCTTAATATATATATATCATGTCATTTTTGTCCTAAAGTACCCGAAACCACTCTGGTTACACAATGGGCAGCTCTAAAGTATCTTAAACATTTTCCTCTATTCTAAAGGCTATATTTTTAGAGCATGTCTTTGTTTCTTTGGCAACTTTTGCCCTTGATCCCACCCCATCGTCGCTAACCGAGTCCCTTATACCGTGTTGCCGAAGGACCTCAACTACCCGATCAAGATATCCGAAGGTATCCATCCCCTCTAATAATTTAACTAGAATGCATTAATCAACTCTACTCGAAATATACCAACCCTGCCAACTAAATAATCACACATAATTAGCCCCCACCAAGTCACGCTTTCTGATTTCGGTGACAACTGCCAACAATCATAAAATGTGTACTCTTTAATCTTTATGACTTATGAGGACATGAAAACAACAGCCTGCCATATTCTATAAATGTACATCACATTACATAAAGCAGCATTAAACTAGCATGAGACAACCGAAATAAAAATAACGAGTCATTCAAGATGTAAAGCAGTCAATTGGTTAATATGTATTCTTCACAACATTAATTTCATACAAATTCACAAATAAATTTTGAAACATACCTGAACCCTTGAATACAGATTGGCGATCAACTCGAGGGGTTCGGCATCTAATTATATAGGATATCGCGCCGAAAATATCTGCAAAAATTACGCAACAATTAACTAAACTGTCAATCTTCTCCCAAATTTCATTGTTGAGGTCATCTGGATCGATCGAATGATACATTTACAATATCTCAATGTTATGTTTGATTAATTGATTCTGCGATTTTGCATGTGTGAGGCAGCAGTCAGTTGAGAACCCTTGCAGCAAGAGTTGAAAGTATGAACAAAAATAATAATAACTACGTCGATTTGATCAATCGGTATAACTAAACAAAATCAACGATCAATTGCTCTAATTCTTCACAAAATTACTCAGAATTCGAATAATTTGATAGAAATTACGTGAATGTGAATTAACTGCGTGTTTTGTGTGTGCGTGATGAGAGAGAGAGAGAGAGACTTACACATGCCTACCGCTGCGAAAGCTCCAATCAATGGAGAACTTCCGCAGCAGGATTGATTGTGAACGAATGTATGTATATAAATCTATGATGATCTGATCGAGGACCTTTTTTGCGAATCTGATTGTTCAGTTGATTGTTCGAACATTCATTTATATAATAAATGTGTATAGAAAGCAGAGCAAACACACACACACACACAGAGTTTTTCTCCGAATTCTTTTGAATTGAAGAACGCGAGAGGAGAGTGGTATGAATTATGGGTCACGCTCTTTGGGTGGTTACGGAGATCTGATGGGACTTTTTATACGGCAACGCAAACGGTCGCTACCTGAGAGAGAATATAACTAAGGGGTACTAGCCTAATGGTTACCCCATTAACTTTCCTATGGAATGTCTTGGGTTCGAATCCGGGCTAAGGTATATTAGCTGAAGCAAGGGCAGGGGTTTACCCAGTTGTGGGGTTCCTCCTGGGGTGGGCTCGGGCATACGCCTCAGAGCGTCAAATCCGAGAGGACGGTTGAAATCCCGTCTTGAATGTCGTTGTACCAAACCGTTCAAAAAAAAAACCTGAGAGAGAATCTCCTCACGTGGTTTTTCTTTTTTTCAATAATAAAAAAATATAATTTATTAACATAAAATAAAAATAAATATTTAATAATTATAAAATTATATATATGATAAGATATAATTAAATTATTCTTATTATTTATTAAGTTTTAATAAATTAGTAAACTACTAAAATAAGAAAAATTATACTTTTTATTATTTAATTATATAATCTAATTACTAAAAATTAATAATATTTATTACGAGAGAGAATAGAAAAAAACATTTTCAGATATAACCAGAATGGACACATGTCTCCAAAAATACTCTTTTATTAGAGTACATATAGGTAGATGTGCAGGCCTTTAATTAACAAAAGTAAAACTTAACTAATTTTAACATTATTTTACTTACTTTGTAAAAATAATGTTAAAAATGTTGAGATGATTAATTTCAAATGATAGTTTTGAGCTGAGACTCCTTTGGAACAATCTCTCTATCACAAATGAATATGTGTAAAGCGGTCTTCATTATTCTCCTTAGATCCTACTGAAAAATGATAATATATTATGTAAGTTTGTTTGTTTGTTTACACTAAATACCATAACACTTGGATATCATTCTTTTTTTAACGAGTTGGTACAAAGACACTTAAGACGAGATTTCAACTGTCTTTTCGAATTTGACGTTTTAGGGGTTTTGCCTGAGCCCACTTCTGAATGAACCCCACAAACAGGTTAACCCCTGCTCATGCCTCAATATGTTTCAGCTCGAATTCGATTCTAAAACCTCTCATAAGGAAATCAAAGGGGTAACCATTAGACTACAACCCCTTAGTTTAAAGATCATTCTTCTACAAGAAAAAAAAAACCATGCTTTGCCCAAATGCTTAGAAAAAACCTACAACTGAAAAACTCTAAGCTTAACCAAAAGCAACTTTTGATATAAAGAAAACTTCAACTTATAACCTTTAAGAAGAAAAATCATGCTTTGCCCAATTGCTGTTTGGTTCAAGGTTGCTAATTACACTTGCCATTTCAATAATTTTCTCTTTACCTTTAAACCTTACATCAACTCCCAACACATTATTTGATAATTTAAGTCTAGTTTATCAACTTATATACCTATTATAATAAAAGAGTATTTTTATGAGACACATGTCGCGTTCTGTTGAAATCTGAAAAAAAATTTTAAGCCTCTCTCTCCTAATATATATTTATATTTTTTTAATAATTAAATTATATAATTAAATATTAAAAAATATAAATCTTTTTATTCTAATATTTTACTAATTTATTAGAGTTTATAAATTATAAAAATATTTCAATTATACTTTATCTTAAAACATAAGTTTATAATTACTAAAAATTTATTATTATTTTATATTAATAAATTATATTTTTTTAATTATCCAACCGGTGTATTGTAATACACGGGCTTTTAGGCTAGTATAAAATATAAAAAAAAATGGAAACACCATCTTCTCAATCAAACTAAAATGAAATAATTAAAAATTTATGATTGGTCCAACTAAAAGTATTGATATATGTAAGATTTTATTTATTGTATACTAAACTGAATATATAAAAACTTAATTATAATCAATAATGATAATTAATGAAATGATTAAACAATTATATCAATGCAACAAAGTCTAAAATTCAAAAGTTTGTAAATAAAAATCAGAATGAATTATCAATCTAGTTGTGTGATATAATAAAGTTGATTAATATATAAATCAATCTTAATTATAAAATAGCTACATATAATAATTTATATTTAAAAATTGATAAGTAATGTATTAAGTCATAGCTATTTTATATTGAATTCATTTATTTAATAAAAATAATAACAATTCAAAATATTTATATTACATTTGTAAAAAGATTTATTCTTTTGATAGCATTACTATCTTACTACTATAATAAACAAAAATCATTTTTGTCACTTGTCATGTTTTTAAAATGTTAATGCCACATGTCATCTTATTGTAATTTCATTTAATTATTTATCTTAATAAATAATTATACCATCTCTCCTATTAAATAATCATAATATTAATCATATTATTTAACTTTTTCATATTAAGAATTAAAATAGTTTTAAATAAATTAAAATTTAATTTTTATAAAAAAAGTTGCACTTTTTTCTAAAAATTAGAATTTTCTTATAAATAATAATTTTTTTAAAATCGTTATTTTTAGGAAATCAACAATTTTGTAAAAAACAAGTTTTCATAAAAAGATGATCTTTTTAAAATGAAATTAACTATAAAACTAAGTTTTTCAACAATATGATTTTTATAAACAATTGACATTTTTTTAAACAAAATATTTAAAAATGATTTTTTTTAAAACCAAAAGTTTTAAAGAAATGATATGGCAAACTGTACTTTGACATAAAAAAAGTATATGAAGTTTTCAATGTAATAGTTTAAAAATCTTAGCTGTAACAAACTAGGAAAATCAGATAATAAGTATTTAGTTATTAGAATTTTTAATTGTTAGTCTATTACATAAAATTTTTGTCTATACTTGCTTTAATCATTCTATACCAAAATATTGTTTTATAATTCTTAAGTTTTTATTACTAACTATTTAATATTTTATGATTAATCCGTGTAATACACGGATGAATAACCTAGTTATTAAATATAAAAGATAAACTAGAAAACAAGAGGGAAGAATTACCAAAATGTATCTCTTATGAATCATGAGAGAGAAACAAGAAAAAAATATTAAGTTTGAATCATTAAGTGGCACATGTTGTTTATTAGTGTAGATAAATATGCAATCATACAAATGATATCTTTTTTTTAATCGAAAATTAAATAATAATATATGGAACTCAAAGCCTTAGCTATAACCCTGAAACACGAATTCGATTAATTTAAATCAAAAAATAAATTAAATAAACCCATGAATATAAGTTAATTGGTATTTTAATTCAAGGCATCATGGGCACTTTATATGTTTAACAGGCAAACATGGGCCAAATGTACGGTTGCATGTTGTGACTTGTGAGAGTGGCCCTCTTTTGCAGTTTTCTCAAGAAACCCGTCAGTTGAAAAGCTACTATAAACAATACTAGTGGTTAACCTGGCCGGTTTCTTACTTCTTCGTTCATAATTCAAAAATACGGATGACTAAACCAACGATGTCTTTATCTTAGTGGTAGGATGAAGGTATGAGAAAGTGATAGGAGATCCAAGTTCTAGGTTCTATTCTTAATCCCACCTGGTTTTACCGGCTTTTCATCATCGTGCCTTTGGGGGTGCTTGGGTTGGATTTTCTACGGGAATTGGTGGGCAAGGGGCTTCGTCCGTTTGGACTAGTGGCTAGCTTGGGCATCCTTTAGCCATTAGGGCCGCGTACGTAGTACTCAGCAGTTAATTAGTTGGCCGTTAAAAAAAACGGATGACCAATATGTGTGACAAAATATTCAAAACTAAGTGTATTAATTTATATACTGGTTGCCGTTGTGTCTACGAAAGAAATAATTATTCATTAAACAGTGTTTTAATACAGCTCTTGAAGCAGCCGGTTCACACAAGTATTAGACGAGCTCTTATCGTGTTTAACAAGTTACTTGCGATGCGGTTATGAATGTGACTCGTTTAACAACTTTATATCTTACGTTTATAAATTTTTTATGTGTTTTATCGATTAAAATATATAGAAATTATGGTGTCTTGCCTCCTGAGTTTTAATTATTATTATAAAAGTATAAAATTACATAGTGTATTTTTTTTATTAAAAATATTCACTGTATCATAAACAATTCAAGACTTATAATGTTAATATATAGCGTACGAGTACCTCTTTGCTTTGTTTGAGCATTTTTTTTCGTTCGCTTCGCAAGCGGCGGTTGTGCTTCTCTTCCCATGCTACTTTCGTGCATCAAGGGGATAGAAGCCCACTGAGCATTAACAAAAAACGCTTTGTCATAAAGAGAGATAGAGCAATGTGATCGTTAGCTATATGTAAAAAGTGTAACAAAGTACAAGACTAAAGACAAAAAACTATTTGTTTGGATACATATTACAAAATATATATATAACCAAATGTAAACAAAAAAATGTTATATGCATGCATGAAGATATCAAACTAAATGAGCACAATTAATAACATAAAAAAGAACACATTTTTACACAAGCATTTTGCAACATAAAAAAAATCAACAATCAAAATAACATTTACAAAATCAAAAATGTTACAATCAAAAGTATTTTCAGTTTGATCTTGATGTGTAAGCATTTTCAATTATTGGTCATGACTCGGTCATTTCCCATTATTTTAGTCGTGTAGCAACCGAATGATTTCAAAAGTAGGATTTTTGGTTTTTTGTTAATGTGGTAAATTGTGTTTTATTTCTCTTAAGTCAATTACGTATATCTTTTTTGTAAACTTTATAAATTACAAATATTTTCTTATATAACACTTTAAATTACATATATCTTCTTATCTAAAGAAGATGATATATATAATAAAATTTTTTGACTTATGTATATACGTAATTAGAGTTGCAAATACAACTATATTATCTATATATATGTAATTATTTGTTTCTATTAATTGCCTTGTTTGAGTGATTTGTTGGATTTAAAAAATAAAATAAGACTAGTATACAGGACCCGCGCGTTGCGGCGGGGTCTGATATACTGACGTAAAAAAAACTAACAGAACATGAGGTTAAAATCGTGTACAATAAAATGCACGAAAATACCCTATACAACATCTATAATGTAAGCTTAGAAACTAAGGGTTGAAGATTAAGAATAGTAAAGAATGTGATCACAGAAGACTTAAAAAAAAGGCCCTGCGTAAATGTAGAATTTATAAATGATACAAATATTATAAAATTATTAAATGTAAATCGTATATATATGTAGTATATATAATACTCATGGTTTATAAAATTATTAAATCTAAATCGTTTGTGAACTAATTACGATCAAAATGATATAAACGATACAAATATTCGATAATGTACGGATGCGTTATAGGCATGTAAACAACGCGCAAAATTTCTGTGACCATTTGGGTTAGAAATTTATATAAATGTTCATGAGGCCATTGCGATCAAATTAATATAATTATGACATTTATCAGATAACCTAATGACGCGTTAAAATCATGTGAACATTAAAAATATGTGAGTAAAGTGAGAGGGGCCTTTAAAAATAAGAGTTCAAAGTTCAGGGTTATAAACGAAAATTTCAAATTAATTGAAAAGTATTGAAATATATCTTTTGATCTTTAGACGCGGTAGTGATTAGTGATTATGTGAGGGTTTGTATCATGTGAAAACCCGGTATAAGAGAGAAAACCCTTAAACCCTATCTGGACCATTGATTTGGACTTTTGAAAATAAAGTATGTGGTACACATTAAACTTGAATAAAAAATTAGGTTTTGGATAAACAAATCAGTTTTGATGTGGGTTAATGTAGACCACATGTTTATTTTCAAGATTCCAAATCAACGACCCAGATAGGGTTTAAGGGTTTTCTCTTTAAAACCGTGTTTTCACATGATACAAACTATATATATGTGTGTGTGTGTGTGTGTGAGATCATGGGCGAAGGATACAAGGGACCCGGGGGGGCGACCGCCCCCCCTGTTTTTTCGCGTAGTAGTGTATATTTCCCGATGCGTAGTGTAAAATTTTTTAAAAACCTTTACTTCGCCCCCCCTGGGAAATTTTTTTTTTATTTCGCCCCCCCTGGGATTCTCGTCAAGCTTCGCCACGGTGTGAGATGTGGGGGGATGTGTGTGTGTGATGTTGGGTGTGTGTGTGTGAAAAAGTAAATAGTGTTTATGTGAGGGGGAGCATATTTGCATATCAATATTCAAGATTCCAAATCAAACCTATATATGGTTTAAGAGTTTTCTCTTTAAGACCGGATTTTCACATGATACAAACTATATATATATATGTGTGTGTGTGTGTGTGTGTGTGTGTGTGTGTGTGTGTGTGTGAGATGTTGGGGCCCACCATGTGTGTGATGTGTGTGTGTGGTGTGTGTGTGTGATGTTGGATGTGTGTGTGAAAAAGTAAATAGTGTTTATGTGAGGGGATAATATTTGCAAATTAATATATATAATAATGTGACAGATTTGGACGGACTAAACATAAAATTAGCATTTCATCTAATATTCAAAATCTATCCCGATATATATTTTGATTTTGTGGTACGCATTGCATGTGTTGATGGCCAGAACTTGGCTCCATTTGAGTCAACTCACTTTATGATTTTATTTGTCGGTAGTGGAGGTTTCAATAATAATTTATAAACACATAGCATCACCATTTTCATCACAAATTCGATCTATCCAACAACTGATCTTCAAGATCTAAGCAACAATGGATGCAGCAGCACAGTATATTGCAAGATACCACATGCATAATCCCGGACGTCAACAGTGCGCTTCTTCCGTCGTCAAACACATCAAAGCTCCCGTCGATATAGTAATTCTCTATCTCTACGCACGCATATAGCATATTTGATTATTTGTGTATGTGTGATCTCAATCTGTATCTGTCAGTGTGTGATTTCGTATCTTTAAATTCAATCAATTTGATGTTTATTCGTCTCTTGTGGAAATTGATGCTATATCTGTGTTTTTCGGATCTATGTTTTCCGTCTGTTTCGCCTGAGAATCTAGAATACGAGTAACTGCAGATTCGTAAATGATATACCAACGTTATTGTGTATTTGCTAGTAATTTAATTAGCAGCGGTCTCTTGAAGATCTGATCCAGATGTTTCAGAATTTCTTTCGATTTTCCTGTAATTTAGCTAATTCATCCTGTTCGGGGCGTCTGTTCACTCGTTCGTTTGCAACATGTTTTCGCATAATGGCTTTATTTTGAGCATGATTTGTTTATAAACATATTTGACCAGTTGAATTTAGATTTTGCCCTGTGATCATTGTTGTTGATTGAATTGTTTATTGAGTTTGTTTAATTTCTGTATTTGCTTAGGTCTGGTCTTTAGTCAGGAGATTTGAT
This sequence comes from Mikania micrantha, assembly GCA_009363875.1. NCBI lineage: Eukaryota > Viridiplantae > Streptophyta > Magnoliopsida > Asterales > Asteraceae > Mikania > Mikania micrantha. The sequence goes on from CM018696.1 coordinate 89,442,736, forward strand.
CAACCTCAAAAGTACAAACCCTTTGTTAGCAGATGCATTATGCATGGCGATCTCAATATTGGGAGTGTTAGAGAGGTGAATGTGAAGTCAGGACTTCCAGCCACTACCAGCACAGAGAGATTGGAGCTTCTTGATGACAGGGAGCACATTCTTGGCATCAAAATCGTTGGTGGTGACCATAGGCTAAAGGTAATTACAACTTGGATTCATATTTTGTTGATGAATTTTAACTTTTATACAACTTAAATGAACTAAACGTTTAATGAAGAGTTGAAAGACAAAAAATATATCATGTTTATTTAACCGAATGAACAAACTTAAAACATGTCATATTTGTTTACATATTCTAAATTATTTATTAATTCAATTTATTTTATACAGGTATCTATATAATATATTATACATTTTACAAAAAATCCATCTGCGCATATTGTGTTACGTATACGTAACAACAATATCTTTTGTTTTTTTGTCAATATTGTGTTAAATGTTATGTATATTTAACACAATACATGCATACAACGATTTTTTGGTAAAATATATAATATTACATTAAAATCCTTAAAAATATAAATAAAAAAAATGCGTAAATTACGTGATTGATCAAGAGTTTTCATAAAAATGTGAGTTTTGTTAGGAACCTAACCTATTAGTAATGCTAATTGACCCATCATCAATCATCTGTCAACCCAATCAAATATATAAGAACCCCGTTTTAGGCAGTTGACTAATTAGGGCATCACTTGAATAGTTGACTCTATAGCATTTGGTTTTCTTCATTAGTAATTGGTTAATGGGTATTTAGACTTATATAAGACATTTTCGCTTGTTGGATACTGTTAAATCATGTGATCATGATGGTATGTAGACTTTTTATTACATATTGTTTAGTCTTAAATGGTGTTTGTTTTTGTTTGGAACTACATGTTTTAGAATATTAATGAACTAACATAAACGAACCTGAGCACACTTGTTTTCTTAATGAACAACTGTTAGTAAGAAATTTCATTCTTGCAAGTGTGCTATCCATTCGTTTGATCGGTTAAAGTTAAACGAACAACCTATGTACATGTTCATTTAATTCGTTTATAATCATCATCTTCTCTCCTTGACCTTTTTCTTTCTGATTACACAGAACTATTCTTCAATCCTAACGGTCCATCCAGAGGTAACCGAAGGAAGATCTGGGACATTGGTTGTGGAGTCATTCGTGGTGGACATACCCGATGGCAACACTAAGGAAGAAACATGCTACTTTGTCAAAGCCTTAATCAACTGCAACCTTAAATCTTTGTCAGATGTCTCAGAAAGAATGGCTGTCCGGGATCAACCATGAATAAAACCAGAAGAAGATCCCGCTTTATTGTCTTGTTCTTGCGTTTACGAATCAAACTTGCTTCGATTCTCGATCTTCCGTTGATGTGGTTTGCTTTCAAGTCAGTTGTAGTAGCAACAGAAGCAGCTCATTGTTTTGCAGTATTGCTAGTAACTGCAAACATTTGGTAGCGGTTTATATCTCCTATGATCGATGTTAGTTAAAGTATCATAAATTAATTAAGGTTGTACCCATTAGGGTTCTAAATTAAGGATTGTAAATTAAGGTTGTACTAAATAAGAAATGAATAAAAAAAAAGAAACCCGACGATCCATCTTTATCCTTATCCATAAACGCCAATACGACATAAGTAATGGATGGTCCATTATGATAACAAAGTGACGTGATGTTTCGTGACATGTTTGTCAATGTAAAATTAGTTATATGTTTTAACTTTATGTCATGGAAAGGCATCAAGTTAGTGGTCACATTAATTAAACTAACCTACTGCAGAAAGAATATCCTACTTAATTTTTTTAGATAGTCAATATGGTTAAAAAATCGAAAACTAAAGTACATCAGCCATTAAAAAATAAAAGGGTTATTGGATTAAAATGCTCTAACTATAACCTGTTACCCGACAATAATCTCAACTGAGAAATGTTTAGTGTCACTCTCAACTTTCAACATATTGTCCATTGACACTCCATTTGGCACTTTTTTGATAACGTGGAATAACATAATAGAGTGTCACCAGAAACAATGTTAAAAGTTGAGAGTGACATTAAACATTTATCAGTTGAGATTATTGTCGGCCAATATTTTAAAGTTGGAAATATTTAAATCCAATAACTTAAAAATAAAAAATTGATGGTAATTAAAAAGGTTACATCTCCCATAAAAAAATGTTGGTAATTAAAAATATCCAACTTTTTTAGATAATGGTTTTTTAATTTTGTTAATTTAATTTTAGATTGGAAACGAAGATAAAGAAACGGACATGTTTGATTTTCATTTAAAATGTAAAGATAATAACATAGTGGAAGGGTGATTTTAATCATTTGCTTTTTTATAGCCGAAAGTCATGCTTTATAACCTGTGTTGAATGACTGGTCGAAGAAACGAATAATATCAAAGTTTGAATATTTTATTAGTTACATAGGGGCTGTTTTGTTTTTATTAAAAACATCTGCGAAGGTCTGCAAAACCTCTTTTGTCTGCGCCCCTAAGGGCAGATGAAGGGTGTTTGTTTTTTCGCAGACATTTCATTAAAAAAGGTCTGCGAAACATCTTTTCCTTGCAGACATGGTATACCCACTTCTCACATCTGCATAGGCAAAAAAAACTCACGCCTCCTTGTTCCCGTCGCACCTCCCTGCGATCTGCTACCACCATCATCTGCCCCTTCCTTGTTCCCGCCAACGATCTGCTACCACCGATTACACCCACCGTCGCACCTCCCTGCGATCTGCTACCACCATCATCTGCCCCTTCCTTGTTCCCGCCAACGATCTGCTACCACCGATTACACCCACCGTCGCACCTCCCTGCGCCCCCGATTACCCCCACCGTTTTGAACCCTTGTTCCCGTCGCCCCCGTCGCACCTCCCTGCGCCCTCGATTACACCCACCGTCGGCGTCGCACCCCCGGCTTCTACCACCACCGGACGAGATTAACCTACCTCCGATGGTTTAGAATCGTGATTGACCTACCTCCGATGGCTCAAGCAACCAAAGACCAAAGTTAGGGTTTAGAATCGTGGTCAGTGGCTCAAGCAACCACCGAACGAGATTGACCTACCTCCGATGGTGATGGTGACTAGTGCATTTGACGGTGGTGGCTCAAGATTAGGATTTTTTTTTTGTTGGGAAGATAGTGGCAAAGAGTTTTGAAGATGTTAAAAAACAAACCCTCTTTTTCCCTCTTTTTGCAAGGGTTTGGTCCACCTCTTCTGCAAAAGAGGTTTGAAGACGTGGTCCGCAGACTGTAGATGTTTTACCTCTTAAAAAACAAACACCACCATAATAATTATGAAAAGATTTTGGTCTAATATTGACGTGTCAAACAAAATGGATATTAAATGCGACTTGTACGGTGAGTGCCGACCAAGCCTCAACGAGTGGCCTTAGGTTTTCCACATTTGAACATAATCGTGATTCACAGTTGAATATAGTCACTTACTAGACTTTGATAATCTGAATTTGTCAGTTAGTTAAAATATATGAACATTTCTTATTACGTTAAGGGCGTTTGGCGACCTCTAAATGGTCGTTAACATGTTATATTTTAATAAATAATAATTTTTTAATAATTAAAAAGTAACTTTAAGTACGAATTAATAGTTAAAATATATCATTAAGTTGTAGTCTTTTAATCATTCATGCTTAAGGTTATCTCTTAACCATTAAGAGATTATGAATAATTAAGAGGTAACATTTTAATTATCAGGGCCTGAGATATTAGGTGTTATGTGCGAATGCTAAAAATGGGCCCTTCTATACGCGTGTGTGTGGTAATTCGTTTGTAAATAAATTTGAAGTAGTAATTCGTTTGGAACTAAATTTTAAGTGAGTTAATTTGTTTTTGTATTTATTTACCTAATTTTTAAATTGTAATGAGTTATTACGTCAAATGTTTAAGAAACAAGTTTTTCTTTTAACTTTATAAAATTCGTAACTAGGTTAAATATACTAAAAAAAACTAGATTGTAAATTATATGTGTTTGTTGTAAAATAAATTAATATATATATATATATATATATACAGTGGCGGAGCTTGGCCGACTTGAGAGGGGGGCGAAAATTTTTGTAACCCATAATACATGTTAATTTTTTGAAGCGAGGGGGCGAAACCCCTATTTTTAACTAAAAATTGCATTTCGGCCGAAAAATTAACACTACGGACGGAAAAACGGGGGGCGGTCGCCCCCCTCGGTCTCAACAAAGATGCGCCTCTGTATATATATATACACACACGCACACACAAACAAATTTTAAAAAAAATTAGGGCCCCCTAAAAAAATGGGTCATGTGCGGTAGCACTTTTCGCAATTGCTCTAAGACCCTCTGTTAATTATCATTAAAAAGCTATCAAACAGTCCGTAAGTTGAACTGGTAATTAAATTAAATTTGTAGGATTAACAATAATTTGTGGTTATTAATTATCCGAAATCAGAGTGAGTCATTTCCAAATGATGATAAATCTTATAAATGTTTTAGTTAACTTGTGATATGTCTAAAACCCTTTAAAACATGTTATGGACTAAATAGATGACTAAAGTCTATAGTTAAAATATTTTTTTAACAGCAAATTTTTAAAGTCCACTTATTGACAAACCGGTGAGACTTAAATCACATGACTTCATTATAGATAAACGTTATGTATCTTGTGTCAAGCATATGCAAATGCTTATGTGGCATAAGATGTCGAAATAGATGTGGGTAAAAGAAAGCACAAACATATGACTTTCCAAAAGCCATGTGTTTCATGCTAAAATATGAATTTTTTAATTATATTCTCATTAATCGATACTATTTATTATACTAAATAATAAATAAAAATTATTTATTTACTTTTGTAATTTTAACGAGGATAAAAATGTCTTCTACAAATGTCACTAAATAGTCTCCTTATTATAAAAAGTTTAAGATTGATTATTAATCATTAGATCATGATATCAAATTTAGTAGGAGAAATTCAAAATTTTAGTGGAAAAAATTATTGAATGGTAATTTAGTCATGACCACTTTCCTCGCACATTTTTTAAACGTCATAACTTTTATGATATTATTATTTTTAAATATATCATAAAATTGAGCATTTTTATATTTAAAATAAATATAGTGTTGCTCTAAAAAATGAAATTTTTCAGTGAATTGTGTCTAATTATCGTCACTGTGTCTTTCTTAAACGCTTGTGTATAATTATATTTTTTGTGTTTTTTCTTAAAAATAATTGTGTTATTCATATTCATCATTGTGTCATACTTGCTTAACATTATGTGTTATGTAATATCATTGTGTTTTAAATTGTTCAGGAAAACAAAACATTGAGTAATAACACAAAAGACACAATGTCATGTACAAAATACACAATGACCTGTACAAAATTGTTCATACTCGTCATTGTGTCTTTTTTATAAATAATTTTGTATTTTTTAAAGATCACTGTTATTCACACTCCTCATTGTGTCATACATGTTTGACATTATGTATTCTGCAAAATCATTGTGTCTTAAATTGTTTAGAAAAACACAACATTGAGCAGAAAGCTGAAAACACAAAAGACACAATTTTATGTACAAAATACATAATGACATGTACAAATAACACAATGATCTGTGTAAAAGATACAATGAAATAAAAAACATTTTTTTCTATAATAACATGATACTAATTTTAAAAATAAAAAAATACTCGTTTTTATGGTATATTTATTTTAAAAAAATAATTTCGTGTGTAAAAGTTATGAACATTTAAATAATGTGAGAAAACTTGATAAAAAATCAACAAAAGTAGTTAATACTAAAATACTATCCAGCAACTTGAATAAGAAGCTTATTTACTTAAAAATATATATAGCATGATTAAAAAATATGTAGTTATACTTTATGATAAATAAATGTTTTGTTTAAACAGGTTCAGTTTTATAGAATACTTGAAAATTGAATTTTATGTTTCCCTTATTAATTTTTTGTAGGTTGCATTTATTGAAAATTTTTTTTCTATATCTCTTATTAAATACAAATAATTTTGTTAAATTTAGTAAATACTACAGCTACAACATAAGCCATATTATTTAATTTTTTTTATAAAAGTTTTTGAGAAATATATGCTATTTTATTCAAAATAAATAATTTTAAAATAATTTATTTAATGTGTAATATATATCGATTTAAATTGTTCATTTGACAAGAGAATAAAATTTTAAAAGATCAAGATCATATCCGAGATAAAGCCAAATCATGATAAAAGGATAACATAGCAAAATAAAACAAGATAAATCCTATATATAGAAATAATAATTATTAAATAATAAGGATCAGAATTCAGAAATTTATAAAGATGATTGATCATTTGACACTACCATCTTTCCGAAATTACGAATAAAGCTTTAAAATAAGTGCTTCGGAAGAATTGTTTCCCTAGACTTTTCATAAAATAAATATTTTAATGCCCTTCAGTTTTCAATCTAACCTGCTCAATCTTTTATTAATTCATACAAAAGATCCATAAGACGTTTAAGGAACCATAGCAGAACTCTTGTGTTGTTAAATAGATGAATAGATAGCTAGCAATACAGATGTACAAATTATAAAAGAATAAGTTTTAAACAAGTAATAAAAAATAATATTGAGAATGAAATAGAACAAATAAAAAAGTTTATTAAGAAATTAGATTTATGACATGTGACTAAATGATACTCTTATTTATTTAAAATAACTTATAAACACGTATATTAAATAATGAATGTATGAAATAAAAAACAAAAAGTTGGTCAAAGAAAAATATTAACTATTACACGGAAAAACATAGGATATGGACATTGGTACACCGGTGTATGAATAACAACACTTTTTGTTTTTTTTAATATTAAAAATATTAACAAAAATTTGTATAAGTAAAAATTATGCAAATATGATGTGATTGATTTGCATGGTGTATAAAAGAGAATGTGATGTATGAATATTAGGATCCAGAAACATAACATAAAGAATTTAATAAAATAAAAGAGAGAAAGAAATCATAAGACTAGAACAAAATTATAATATGTAACACTAAAAGAAACTTGGTAATTAAATTAAGAGTAAACTTCTCTTTTGCTCCCTGTGGTTTGACAAAAGTAACCATTTTCATCCAAATTTTGAAATTTTGCAATTTTCCTCCATTAGTTTCAGAAAATTAACCATTTTCATCCAAAGTCCATTTAAACTTTGGATGAAAATGGTTACTTTTGTCAAACCACAGGGACTAAAATGGTTAATTTTCTGAAACTAATGGAGGAAAATTGCAAAATTTCAAAATTTGGATGAAAATTGTTACTTTTGTCAAACTACAGGGAGCAAAAGAGAAGTTTACTCTTAAATTAAAGAAAGATATACATTTCACATCCCCTAAATAAACTTCCATATTCATATAAAGTTTTGAACCCATTAATTGGTGTAGAAATACAACGAATGGTTCTGACCTGAATCAAGTAAAAATTTTTGGATATATTGTTTTAAAAAAATATTAATAAGGGTATATAAATTAAACTAGTATCAAATTATTAACCAATTAAATTACTAAAATCGAATTTATATTTTTTTAATTAATTTGTGTGCCTAAAAGTCAGCACTTGTATTATGAAGCATAACTATCACGAAGAATACAAGCCAACAATTCTTTGGTTTGAATTATCAGCTATCATGTTTTTCTCTTTCTTGTTATAATTGGAAGGCATATTGTTTTGGCATAGCAAATGGAACGCTCGCATAGTGTGACAATTTCAAATGGAATGATGGAGACATGGAATACATAAGATGCACATAGGCCATGTTTATCATTTATGTCAGCAACGGGCCAAGTCCCACTAAATCTTACAAGCCCAGCCCAATCTTAGCCCATTAGAAATTATTATATTTGATTTTCATTACGCCTAGTTCTTGATGAACTTGATATTCTAACGTCCAAATTGAAATTTACCAACAAAATCCAACTAAAGTTAGAATTCAAATCTTTTCAACTGATCACAGCATCGTCAATGAGCTTTGACATAAGAACGCTGCATTTTTACTGCAACCCGTTCTCCTTCTGTAAAAAGCTATCCTGTATGAGATATGAAGTAACCACACATGATTGAATCTGAAGTTGACTGTACCAACAAATTTCCAATTAAAAACCAGAAAGAAAAAATAATAAATAAAAGAAACAAGAAAACCCTCCTGCAGATAGAAGGTTGCCCCACTTGTAACCCTCAAAAGCTTGTTGCTTTGGCTGTGCTTTAGGGGTGGTTAGGGAGGGAAAAACATACAGAATTTAAAGGGCAAAACAATCTATGGCTTTCTAGGTCTGCAAAACCTAAAAAAACTTCAACAGGCATAAGATGCTATTGATCAAAGATAACAAAGATATTACTTAATATAAGGAACTTTAACAGCAAATATAGGGATGGGAAAAGTGAAGTTGATGGAAACACTGAAACCCAAATTACTAGAGACGGAAACTTTTGCAGTTTAGTAGGTAATTAGGTGATACCCACCTGATTACCTGAATATTAATACGTTGCATAATCTTTATATTTAAAATAAATAGTATGCTAAAGTTGTTAGATACTTGAAATTGTTAAAATTATAGAGCTACTAAAACTGTATACTTGAATAATTGATATATCAAATCTCATGTTTTCAGCTAACCATGAAAAAGAAGAAGAACCGCATATACCTGTGAACCCAATGGGTGTTGAGTAACGTCCACACGAGTATGGGACATGGCTTTGTAATCTGGTATAGAAGTGGGATTGCCAAAACCAATCACATACAAAAATAGCTACTAGCACTTTGTATGTCGTTCTTAACAAATAGATCAAAACAACTCTTTGCCCTCCCTCCCTCGAAAGACCCCTGGCTTTTAACCGTTCAAAGTAAATGTCAGAAGTCTTTGAGGGAGAGATGGTAAATAGCTGCCTTAAAAGGCATCCAAATTAACAAACACAAGTAACAAAGACATTATTTGTTAGTACCCCCTCAAGAGCCCCTTGCTTAGATGTTCTTCTCTAGTACATTTCAAAAATTATTCTTTTAATAAAACAAAAGAACTAAAGCAAGAAGCCCTTGAGGGAGAGTTAACAACCATTGCCTTTCAAGTATTGCATACTGCTCGTATGTTTTGTTTTAAATAACAAAAGATAGAACTCTTATTTATACCAACAAAAAAACAAGACAGCAAGATGTTGGTGGGACCTTAAATCACCCAAGTTAGTACCAAAGATCCTTACAGTAGCTAGAAAACTGGCTCTTGAGAAGAGTCAACCCCAATTGGATGAAGAATAAAAGCATCTTATCTATCAAAAGCATCTAAAACCATACCATTTTGACACATTTTCCTAATCTCCACATCTCAACGGGGAGCATCTTACCATAGGAACCTAATCTTAAATCTAAATACAAGTGACACATTTTATTTTTCTTAATCTACACAATCCATCAAATTTGGTTTAGATTTTCACCTTCAAGCATAATCCACCTGTTGTTATCTCTATTATGCTTTACTTATAACATAGACTCAACAGCTAAGTGTCTGGTATCTTAAGTTGCCTTATGAAGGATTCAGACATGCAAGCAATGGACGCCGCATTTATATAAATGTACACATAAACCTGAAACTTTTAGAAATAATCATATAGTAGTTCCTAATCCCTTTGGCATGCTGCTTGGTTAAGGAAAACAATGCTGCAAGTGAAATAATTTACTGCTAACATTAAAGATTATGCAAATTTAATGCAAGAATATGTAAATGCTAATTAAACATAAATAGGACATGCAAAACCTATCTCAAAGTAGCAAGAGTTGGTTTAATTAAGATTCTTTTTATAAAGTATTAGACACAACAGAAACAAACCCCCAGCAGTTGGATTTTCAAAATATTAAAATAATACTAATAGCAACAAAATGAAAACAAACCAAGGGAGCTTGAGCATAGCAGTTTCTTCGCATATAAATTTGCACTCCCATTAATGTATACTTCTTGAATGGAATAGCTTTTGATATTAGGCTTCGTCCTCCAACAATAAGATCTACAACCTGAAATGCTAGAATTGTCAGAATTTATGAAGTAATAAAAAGGTTTTATAAAAAATGGCTGCCTAGTTCAAGTTAAAATAATAAGGTATGGATTTATATCATTTACACGAAATAATTTAAAAATGAATACTTATATCGATGATGATAATGTTATGGCTCAAAAATCAAATTCCAATGAAGGAATAACGAGGCAATGTAATCATACAGGTCACTCGACTGGCAAAAGAAAAGAGTCATAAACTAACAGCGTAAGCCACTCTAATGGAAAATATTATATACTTAAGTCTAATGAAATCCATATGGGAATTTCGTATATTTATCAACAATTAGGAAAATTTCCCAAACCATGATAATCATTAATGCGCTTCTTTTTCTTCTCTTAGATGTTAGTGCAATTTATATCTGCATACATAGGCGCTCTCATACTAGCATGTTGTACAATATTACATTGAAATAAAAATTACCAAGATTCATTATTTACTCTCACAGAATCATTTAAGTTCCAAAATTTTACTCCATCATCAACTCTAAAATGATCTTAAATTCAATGAGTCATCATAGGAATCTTATAAAACAGACTAGCTAAAATAACAGCAAGAGAGTTATTTGGCATGATGATGTTAATAGAAAGAGAGTTACTTTGGCTACCAAACTACCCAAAGAAAATAATGAAATATTCATGAAACGTCCCAAAAAATGGACAATGCATAAATTTTCATGTGACTGGAAAATATTTTCTGTGTACAATAACCACAACAAACAAGTTGAATCCATAGTAGTATGAAGGATTGAAGGCATAGAGGCAAAATGTTACATATCATTCACAATGAATGAGATAAAATCAACTAAAGATGCTTCTCCTCAACTCGCAAGCATACCACTTACATATAATCTATAACACATAATCACATATAATCCTAAAGCCAATAACTACTCTCCAATAACACAGATCCCATAAATTCAAGCAATCCAATAACATTTGTGTTTGATTAATGTTCTTAAGTTCACAATTCTACGATGTAACAGCATAGGTAATTGCCAATTTAATGAAGGAATGCAAAGAGAACCCTTTAGCAAACACAAATTCCACTAAGCAACTAACCTAGCCTTAATCCATGTTAGTAAAATATCATGTGACACATGCAAAGTCATGGTACTACATGATAAAAATAGGTCATAACTTCTGAACACTGTCAAAGAAGCAACAAAAGCCCGTTAGGTCGTTCCCCAACCAACCTACAATCAGAAATGAATGCTCAAATCAGAACAAGCATCAGATAAAAACAATATGCAACTCAAGACTGAAGCTTCAATATACGTCACTTTTTACGTTTTCTTAGTGTGAAAAAAGGTTTGTGATCGCCATCTGCTGGCAGCCACTAAAAGCAAATGTATAAATTGCTCTACACATGTGCAAGCTGGATCCTCCTACAAAAAACACATTAAAAATATATAAATATATATGATACACATGTGACCATCATATGACATCCAACCACATAACAAAAGCCCATTCAACAAAAAAAGAATAATAAAAGCATCATGTTTTACTTCCTATTGCCTTAACTACATGCAAGACGTATATGTTAATTAAAGATTGCATAAAGAACAAAATAAGTTAAGAAGCAGATTAATTTACACAATTTAGATACTGTAACACACCTTAATGCATGCCATGAGTGTGATTCTCATATCACAGAGTAACGGCCCGTTTGTGCATTTGGAAGAGATAATGCTTGTGTTGTAATGTCTTCCAGAACACGTTTCAATTCTGCTTTGGCTCGTTTAACAGATTGTTCAGTGGCTCCTTCGATGAACAAGTAGAGTTTTCTCTCACCAGGTCCTGGGATTCTGCCGGGTTGAATATACTGGCCCCTAGTGGTAATAGCAGCTCCAGTCCACTCAGCAATTGGTCCCAGGGTTTCTTTATGTGTCACCTTCCACCTAGCATTTTGAGGGAAATCATTAATCTCCAACTCAGCTTCATAATGTTCAGGTAGAGAATCCGCTTGAATCCTAGCCAAATTGTGCTGCAAATTCATGACAGCAGCCAATGCTACAGCCCTACCAGCACCATCATTGACACCAGCAACACCTGCCATACCAAGAATACCTGGCAGAGATATAGGTGCACCACTAGTGGCAGGCTGTTGACTGGCAGCAGCAAGGGCAGCAGCTTGAGCAAGAACTGCCTGCTGAGCGATGTCACCACCAGCTTTTCGCACCCCGTCATCATCATCTTCTGAATCAGACTTATCTTCTTCAAATCCATATTCTTTAGCCTGTGCTTTCTTTGCTGCTTTTCTAACTTCATCCTCTTCTTCATTAAACTTAAAACCACTTCCACCATAACCAGTGCCATGAGCTTGCACGAGTCCTTGATTAACCTTAGCCATAAACCCATCAGCAAGAGCTTTCAAATCATCAGGAACAGCTTGCTTCGACAATTCCAAAGCTTTTACAAGATCTGGTGCATATCTTTCTTCTTCACTTGATAAAAACGTAACAGCACACCCTTTTCTCCCTGCTCTCCCTGTACGGCCAACACGATGAACATAATCTTCATAATGATTTGGTACATCATAATTAATCACAAGTTCAAGCTCTTTAACATCCAGACCCCTAGAAGCAACACTTGTTGCAATCAATAAATTGCATACATTACTCTTGAAATCAGAAATGGTAGATTCTCGATCAGTCTGATCTTTAGCCCCGTGAAGAGATAAACACGGATATCCATGTTTAAGCAAATCCCTAAATAAAGCATCACATTTGTCCTGAGATTGAACAAATATCAAAATCTTACCTTTTTCATACCATTCTCCAAGTAACTCTAAAAGTCTAAAAAACCTTTCGTTTTCAGGTCTCACTTCCACTAGTTGTGTTATGTCTTTATTCACAACACTTCTTCCACCTACCTGTATCTCCACAGGTTTGTTAAGAACTTTTCGGGCCAATACTTCAACCTGGCGAGGGAATGTGGCAGAAAAAAGTACAGTCTGACGGTTGGGTTGGGTATTTTGCACAATTCTGGTGATTTGTGGCTCAAAACCCATATCAAACATACGATCAGCTTCATCCATAACCAAATAAGAAACTCTTCTAAGATTCGTGATTTTCCCAGCACTGGTACATAGAATATCAATCATCCTACCTGGTGTGCAAACAACAATCTCAGCCCCTCGTTTCAACTCACTAATTTGTTGGGCAACACCAGAACCACCATACACAGGCACGCAGCGGAGACCCATTACCTTGGTAAATTTTCTAATATCACTGTGAATCTGCTGAACAAGCTCTCTTGTAGGCGCCATTATAAGCCCGATGGGCCCATCTCCAGAACTAAGTTCTGGTTGGTCCATTATATGCCTCAACATAGGTAAAACAAAAGCCAGGGTTTTACCAGAACCTGTCTTTGCAACACCTATACAATCCCGACCACTCATTATAACTGGCAAAGCTTGTGCTTGAATAGGCATCGGTTTATCGTAATTCAGCTTTCTAATTGTCTCTAAAATTTTAGTCGTGAGTCCAGTTTGGTACCAAGTTTTAATCGGCTTGGGGACATCTTTTCCATGTACTTTCAGTTCTAGTTCTTTCCTGTAATCAGCAACCTCTTCTTGTGTCATCTTCTTTATCTCCTTCACTTCTATATAAAAATTCTTTCTGAATTCAATGTATTTTATCTTTGAGTGATCAACAAGTGATAACTTCTCAACCTTGGTTTTTTTCACTCTTTTCATAAACTCGTCATCATCTTCATCTTCTAATGGATCTTCATCATTTTCAACATCTGGATACTCTTCATCAGAATCCTCACCAGGAATAATCCTCCCCATTGATCTGCCACCGTTTTTTTTCCTTTTCTGCTGCTGCCCATCGTCCTTATTCTTGTCATCTTTCTGTAAGTCAGAAATTGATTGATCCAAAACAGACACCTCAGTATTGATTAACTTGTTAACTTCTGGTATTACCATGGTGTCCATGAATGCATCCAAAGGATCAATTTCATCTTCTTCCATATCAGCACCATTCTGCAAAGCAAGAACAGTATCACCATTATATCCATTAGCCATATCGTCTTTGTTTGGATCAGTCTCCTTCGCTTTGTCATCCAAGTCCATGTCAGCATCTGCATTCTCTACGGGGACAGCTTCTTCGTCATCAGACTCGCCTTCTAAGGTCCATGTTTTGCCTGCAGTCTCATCAGTTACACCATGTTGTTCTCTTTCAGATTCCTCTTTCTTTCTTCTTTTTTCCTGCCATTCCTGCACTCTCCTCCTCCTTTTTTCCATTTCATCGTCCAACTTTCGTTGTTCTTCTTCCATATCTTCTTCACGGGTCCTCAACACTTTCTTATCTGAATATTCTTCGTCACTTCTCTTTGCCCCACTGTTATCTACACTACCTTCCCTCCGTCTGTTAAAACTCTTGCTGCTCTCCTTGTAATCATCTTCCCTCCTACGCCTCTTCCTGTCTCTATCTTTTACATCATCACCATTGTGATCCCTCTCAGCTTCTCTGCGTTTCTCTCTCATCTTTTCTCTATCTCGTTCTTCCCTTTCTCTTCTCTCCCTCCTCTCTCTCTCCTTCTCTCGTTCTCTCTCCCTCTCCTTCTCCCTTTCTCTCTCTTTCAATTTCTCCCGTTCTCTCTCCCTCTCTCTGTTCTCTTTCTCTTTCAATCTATCGCGCTCACGCTCCCGATCACGCTCATGTTCCTTCTCTCTCTCCCTTTCCTTCCTATCCTTTTCCTTCTCTTTATCCCTGTGTCTCTCTTTGTGCTTCTCTCTATCCTTGTATTTCTCATCAACGCTTCTTTCTCTTTCTCTGTCTCTCTCCCTCTCCCTTTCTCTTCGCCTGTCACCATTCCGCTCCTTTTCTCGATGCCCCCTCTTCAATTCTTCATCCTTTCTCACAGAATCTTCCTTCTTATTAGATTTATGCTTTGAATCTTCCATATCGCAGGAGTTATGTCACTCTGAACCAAAAAGGTAACAAGTTAACCACTCTTCGATTAAAACCCTAATCCGCAGGCATATTAGGTTAGTAGGTTTCAAATCACATTACGAAAGAACGAGTCAAATTTAACACGGAAACGCATAAAGATAATTGAATACATATGGAAGGAATGAATTACCAGATAAATTAGCTTTTCGATTCGTAACCTGGATTGAATCGTAACTTGTAACCCTTGTTTCTTCGGATTTTAAACTCTTCAATCTCGAAATCAGGTTTGAGAGGGATTACCGTGCGAATGGTGAGACTAGTATAATGATTTGATTTGCAGATGCTCGGTATGGTACTGAATGCCTATGAGGAGACGATGGATGACCTAAGGTATACCCGTTTCGCTTTCCCTTCTCAAACCTCAAACCGTGGTGTCCATTGACACTACTCTATAATGGAGTTATTTATAAGCCCAAGATCTAATTAACTGATTTTATATACAAAATTACTTGTAATATATACTAAGTATTAATTGATTATAAAATTATATTTTTAAGTAAGATGGTTGGATTATTTTCTTCATCACCCCTCCCCCTCTATCTTTTATTTTTCGTTTTTTTTGGATTTCTTAAGTTGTTCTTTCATGGTGAACCATCTCCGGTATTCTTGATATCTCTTCGATGAGTCTTTTTATTTGGTTACTTGATCTTTGATGATGTGATTGTGGTGTTTTTGTGGCTCAATTCTCTGATGACAATGGTGAAGGAGAGTTATGTCTTCACAATTTTTTCAACTCAACCTACTGATGGTATATATTTGGTTGCAATATCAAATTGACTCAATTCTCGCATTGAAAACCGTTGGTGAAGGTATGTCAACAGTAGATTGTTAAATTGAAACAATAAGCCTTACCAAAAAACCCTTAATTCCAATTTCTGCCATCTATTATTTTCTATATTCTTTGTGTGATATAATTTAATCTTTCATTCAAACCATCAGATCATCAATCCAAGCTTGATTTTTGGCGATGTTAATGTGTATAATATAAGGGTTGTGTATGCCGGCGACTTTAACGATGTTTGGACACCAAGTATGTACACTTAGTTGAATTTGATGTTTGTTCTTTTGATTTAATATTTCTTTAACTATATACAATGCATTAACAAATTGATTTAAAGGCTTTTGAATTGTTATGTAGTTTCAAATCAAAAAAGAAAATTGACGAATGATCTTCAGCAAAAACGATCGTCGTTATTTTTTCTTCCTTGGTGTGCCTGCCTGGTGCAGAAGGTAGTGTTCGATGAGACAAAATCGTGGACACCTGAATCGCCTCAATCGGAGTTCGTCTGATCTAGTTTTGATAAACTCATATGTTTGTTTAGTGGAAAATCAACTTTTTAGTTGGGTTTAGATTTGTTCAACGAAGTCAAGTCTGTCAACAGTGGTCAATGTCGGATTCGGTGAGGACGGGAAGGTTCGAGATGCGAAACCGAGTCGAAGGAACCGGTCGGTTATCTCAATGGGTGAAAACGAGAGTGTTCATATACGCGAACCAAGCAAACGAAAGATATAACTTATTTATAATTTATCAGAACGTTTAATTATTATTAGTTTGGTTATTCATGCCGTGTTTGAGGCAGACTAACAGAGTTTAAATAGACAAATGATACTCGAAAACATAATTGCTTTGTTTGTGTAAAATGCCATTTAGTCTTATGTAAATATTTTATGGTTACAAAAGTTATTTAGTTAAAGTTTTGATATAATTATTAGGGATTTGGTTATAAAAATAGACAATTCAGATTGTCTAAAATTGACTAAAAACAAAGGAGGCTATGACAGATTTTCACTAAAATCATAAAAAATAACATTTTAAAAAATAAGCATCCTCAAATACGGTTTAGGCATAGTAAAAGTTATAAGTAGAAAGTTGAATAATTTCTTAAATCATTTAATAGCTATAGAGACGCAATGAAGTACCGATCAATCACGCGTAGATTCAACAGAACGATACTGGGGTTTACTTGATTAAGACCTTTGCTCTTAATTACGCTACACTGATGAATGCCTAAGGCAACAATGTGACTTTCTATACTTTTTAAAAAATGTTTTGTTGACTTTGGAGGACGAGATGCATACTAAAAGTTTTCAAGTATGTGTCAAATCTATGTTTTCACTATACATTTTATGCTTCATAGTTTATATTAATAGTTCTAGAAGCCTTCTTTCAAATGTTTTAAATAGCTTTAGGTTAATGTACATGCTACTTTATATAAATTTCTAGATGTGATTTTAAGTTATTATTTTAATGTTTCATTAATTACATGGAAAATATATTGTTTCACATGTGTATGTTTATATTTAAGGCCTTATAAATGATTTAATGCGTGAAAATGAAGCGATGAAATTAACGTGTTATGATATTATGGTCTTGTTCGAGTCAGGTCATTACGTAGAGTCTTGACATGGGGAAGAAGTAACATATAGTGTGACTAAAAGAAAGCGATATTAACTACATAAATGAAAAAAGTAACATTTGTGTCACATCAAGAAAGAAGTACATTGGTGTAGGATGAATATAGTCCCTAGATTCATTATGCATGTGAATTGTATTAAGCTACTACTGATTATTCATCTATTGATTTAATTGGCATAAATCCTAAAATAAAAAAAGATAATTTCAAGGTTAAACCAGAGTCAATGTAATATGAGTGGAAAAATATATTTATTAAATAATATACACAAAATGCCAAATAAAAACACCATGAGAGGAAAACACACCGTTCGTAATATATATATATATATATATATATATATATATATATTTATTATGTATGTATATGTATAAATAACATATTTTTTGGTGTAAATTTGAGTTAATCGGTTAACTCAGGCAATATATATATATATATATATATATATATATATATATATCAACATGATATTATTATGTACCAATTAGTGAACCAAATACTACTACTTTCAAGCTCTCGTTATATATTAATCATATTTGGGCTGTTCGAGTTATATCTTAATCGGGTTCATGTTGATTTGGTTTGGGTTTGATGTTTGGATAAAAACGACACCCCTGGTTTTTGGTCTTCACCCTCGTTGAAACAACCAAAAGTTAAGATAAAAATATAAAACTCACACTTTTGTGGTTTAAATAATCATGGTGTTCATTAGGTCGGATTACGAGTTATTAAGATTTGATTTATTTTTTTTTGCCTCTACCCCCACCTCTAAGGCTCTAAGCCTGTCACCCTCCAATGCCCCCATATTTTAAATAAATATAAAATACTATGAACAACATTATTCGATTATATAAATAACTAGATGGCGCTTCCCACGCGTTGCCGCTTATATTTAACACCCTTGTTTTGGCATGACAACGAACTCAAAAGAAAAAAAAATTAACGGGTAAAGAGTTGTGGCTATAAAACAAACTTAGTATGAGTCAATAAGTTAAACAGAAGAAAAATAAACTAAAATATAACACCTAGGAAAACAACATATTAATTATCATGTTATGAGAAATTGGAATGTGTTATCTAAAGGAATTTTAATGAAAAACGAATTTCTCACAAAAAAATTACTGGGAAAATGAGTTTCTCACGACCATGTCAATTACTCACTGAAAAATCGCGAGAAATGAATTGATCACGCAAAAATAGCACGAGCAAATGAATTTATCACGAGAAAATGAATTTCTCGCGATAAATCAATTTCTCAACGTTGAGAAAAGGTAAAATGATTAAAAAATAGCATGAGCTGGACAAAACACGTGGCTATATCCTAGTATTACCTGTGGATACTTGGTAAGCTGTGAAAACATGGAATATCGTGCTTTAGAATGTTGTACAATCCGTATAAAATCTTGTAATTCACTATTCATATTTCAACTTTGTATAGATAGATAAAGATAATAAATAAATAAAACCTAATAGAGTTATTATTAAATCTTAACATCCTATTATGTCATTCTTCAAATCCTTTAAAAAATAAATTTTACTATATTTGTTTGTTTTTTATTAATATTATGTCATTATACAATCATTGGCTATAACTGTAAACGTATGATTATGATTTTTATTCTTTTTTTTTGTTTGCAAAATTTTAAATTGTAAACCTTTGATAAAATAGCAAACCAACTTTGATGAATTAGCAAACTTTTGGTTTTATTTTTATGGGTTTTCAAAAAATATGATATGTCTGAATCCAAAAAAATATCCGGGTTGGTTTCGTGTTTTGTGTACTTCGGGTTGTTCGTATATCCAAATAACTCATCGAATCATTATTGTTTTCAAATTTTTCGAGTTGTTCGGGTATTTTTATTGATAATGAAATTTATTTAAACTAATTTTATTACGATGGATTTGTGATCATTTTTTATTTTTATACTTCAAAGTGTTGTATTGTAAATTTAAACTAGTAAAATATTTAATTTTATAAACCAAAATATAGGAAACTATAAATAGCCAAAGTAGGAACAAAAAATTATGAAAATCAATCCAGCTTAATTCGTATTGTTTGAGTTGTTTAGGTTGTTATGATTTATCTGAATTTGAATCGAATCGAATCGAATCCTAGTTCAGATATATTCGGGTCAGAAAAACCAATTCGGGTCAAGGTTTGGATAGAACCGGTTCTGGTTTTTCTGGTTCCGGTTTCGGGTACGTTGGCCACCTCTAGCTGAAGCTAAATCATTTACAAATTACAAAGGCCTAATTTAGGATCAATCAATATTAGGGGCTTGGGCATGGGCACAATGGCATTGAGCTTTTGGAAATCATAACGCCCAGGCCCGAGATAAATGTTAGAACTGGGAACTTGGAACTTGGAACTTGAAAGTTTGGACTTTGGAACCCCCAGGCCAGAGGAAAGCAACCCACCCCACCCAACTATGGTTCGATAGAATTTTTAACAAACTTTCCAGATTATGAAACTACTTTAAATAATAATATAAGTATCAAACCATAATAATAAATAGAGTAAATTACGGTTTTAGCCCTTGTGATTTAAGTGTTTTAACTATTTCGGCCCAAAATAAAATATTTTATCAATTCAGCCCCAGTGGTTTAGACAACTAACGTTTTTGGCCCCCAACCATAGTTAGGTTTTAGGCCAAAACTGTTATAATAGTTAAATTTGAGGGACAAAACTATTAGTTGTCGAAACCACAGTAGCTGAATTGATATAAGATTTTATTTTATTTTTCATATTGATAATATATGAACAGTAACTAATGTACAACATCCATTTAGCGTTCAAATATGTTTACCCGTATACGAGGCGTGCAAGATTAGCAATATAATTTATTTATTTATTATTATACATACATTTATCAAAGATAATTATTAGTGAACAGAAATAATATTTTTTTTATGTTTTTTGTTTTATATAAGTTTCTTAGAGAAAGAAAATGTTTGCTATTTAGATGGTAGATCAACTGGTAAAATACAACTCTCTCTTAGAGCGCTCGTACAAAATGGGGAAAAGTAGGAAAAAGTGGGACGACACCGTACAAAATGGAGAAAAGCGGGGAAAAGTGGGGAAAGCTGATGTGACGCTGATGTGGCAATGGGGAAAAATGAGGAAGTTTGAGACCACTCCTTGTGGCCTTATACATGAGTGCCCCAGTTCGAGTCTTGCATGACCTGCATTTGTTTTTTTAATTTTTTTTCCTTTCAGGCAAGATAAACATCAACATTGCATCACCTTTTGTTTTTTGTTTTTTCTTCTTTCACGCAAGATAAACCTCAAGAATTTATTATCGATTCTTAAATATAAAATAACCTAAAAATTTAAAAACGATATTAATGAAAACATTAACTTTTTTTTAGTTATATGATTTTTAATATCGTGCGATATCCTATTATATGGTTTTTAGTTATATCCAGGTTTGTGTTCCTTAAGAGTGACATTTGTTTTTGTTACGATTCGATCATTGTTTTAGGACGGGTTAACAAATGTTGCGATTGGTTTTTTATTTGCGTTTTGATATTCAAGATGTTGTAAACGATGTCGTGGTTAAATACCCATTGTTAACATTATGCGCCTCTATTTGGATTTGTATTTCTTACGGTTGACACTTGCTTTAGCGACGATTCGACCTATTGTTTAGGACGAACTAACATAGTAACACCCGTTATGGCCAGTTTTTTGGTCTGCATTTAATATTCATGATATTTTCATCGTCATTGTGATCAGATATTTATAATGATAGAGTGATACGACTCAATAATATTTATGACAGAGTTTTAATTGGATAGATATCATTTTTTATGTTCAATCGGATAATCAGGGTTACCGCCGCAATGCGCGGGTAAATAAGATTTTAATTACAATAGTATAGTATTCCCTGATTCATATTTATTTTTCAAAAAACAGAATAGAGTAAATTACTGATTATGTCCTTTAAAAATATAGCAATTTGCTGGTTTCGTCCTTTGACTTCGAAAATTACTAGGGGTGTCCTTATTTTGAAAATTTTGCACGGGTTACGTCATTTGTCATTAACCCCGTTAATTACTTCCGTTAAAACCCCCATGTGCCTGTCACATGAGGGGTAAAATGGTCAATTTCTCACCCTTCTTCTTCCTCACTCCACCACTGCCATTTTGTTTCCACCACCAACCTTTCCCCCATTGTTTCTTACCAGATTTCTGATCATCAGCACGATTAGAATTTGTTTCGTTAATGTGATTATTATCGAAATTATTACTAGAATCACTCATAATTTGTGAATTTGTTGCAAATCGAAAGATCCTTTCCTTTTTCGTTGTTGAACCCTAATCCTTTCAGATGATTACAAGATGATCGGAGGGTGGTGGTGCGTTTTGCTGCCATTGCTGCGGTGGACCACCATAAGAGTCAACTGTGCAACCCCAATTTGAAAAGATGCGACAATCAAAGAGTTAGAATTTGAGCTGATATAATCAAGATCTTCTAAAAAGATTGACGTAAACACAAGAATTTATAAAATTAACAACATTTGGTGGTGTAATTGTGTAAGGTACCGACCTTTAGTTGGTGGTGGAACATAATATCCCACCGGAGCTTGATTTCGTTTTCTTTTCTTCTTACAGCAAATAAACAAGATGCTGAGCACAGCAAGAATCAAAACCACACCAATTGCGATTCCAACAACAACCCAGTTGGAATCCCAGTAGAATTATCCGATGATGTCGCCGGCGGACCGGACGAAACACTCTTGGTGGCGGTGGCGATGGCGTAGATCGGGCCAGGGGAGACGGAGGATTGTTTCCTGAAATGGGTGGCCCCGGTTGAGACGGTTGGGAAGGGGTGGTGGTGGTTGACGGCGGTGGGGCGGTGGTGGATGTGGGTGCGCCGGTGGAGAGGTTGACAGAGTTGGAGTTTCCAACGGCGGAGGCGGAGAAGGAGAAGAAGCAGGGAGACAGGAGCTGGAGGAGAAGTGGTGTCGTGGGGATTGAATTGACAAATTTGCCCATCACGTGAATGGGGCGTGGCCATTTTAAAGGAAGTAATTAACAGGGTTAATGACAAAGAACGTAACCCGTGCAAAATTTTCAAAATAAGAACACCCCTAGTAATTTTTAAAATCAGAGGACGAAACCAGAAAATTACTATATTTTTCAAGGACATAATCCGTAATTATAAAACTCGGCTTCTCTCTCCGGTCCTCACACAAACATCACCTTTGACGAGCTCATCACCATACGTATTTTTATTTGTCATCTTCATCAGCTAGTCAAATTAGGGTTATCAAATTCTTCAAACTCTCAGATCACAGCCTAAACATGAGGGATTCAAATCTGGATCTGTTCGATCCGAGAACTGCTGTCATGGACTCTTCTGACTACACTATCGAAGTCGGCCGCGGTGACGCCGACTTCGGTTTCGCCTTCAACGATAGCAATTTCTCCGATCGATTACTTCGAATTGAGATAGTTTCCGAATCTACCGAGACTATACCCGATGGAGAAGGTTGCACCAGTCTTGCCGACTGGGCTAGAAATCGGAAGCGCCGGAGAGAAGATATCAAAAGAGAAAATGGTAAATTGCATTTCATTTTCGAAATTTTCGATGCATCGGTGCATGCTTGTAGCTATATTTATATATTTGTTATTGGTTCCAATATGATATACTTGACTTAAAGACTGTATCTGAAATTAGTCGAGGGTTGTAAGATGTGAAGCATCTGATAATTATTTTTACGGTCGGTAGGAACCTATTTTAAGTAACTGAGAAGACCCTGTCCAATTTCTGTTTGATATTTTGGGAAGATTTCTGACATTATTATGAGATGAAACATTGAGTCAGCTGTGACAGAAAGACGTTGATGATGGGTTTATTGTTTAGCCATTGGAGGCTTCAACATAATATTTGTAAAGTCAAGTAGTTTGATAAACACTGTTTGCGTAATGGATTAGGTTACTAGTTATTACCAATTTATCTCCCTAAGTTATCAGAGCATATCTAGTAACATTCTTAACTTAGTGGTTGTTGCTTGATTGAAGGTTTCAATTGACCAATAACAAGTCAATTAGGGATATACTGCACATGTCTGTTTCACTGAGACCATTGTATTTTAGATTTTAATACATATCTGACACAATACACAGGTTAATTTTTGATCTGCCTTTTTGTAGATAGTGACACTATGACACATCAGTAGACAAAAAGAACTACTCTTTAATCTGCTTCTGGATTCTTGCAAATGTAATTATAGGTGATACTGCCATTGGGTGAAGTGAAAAAACCTGCCCATGGTGGACAGGTGGAGAGCAGGAGGAAGGGAGAAGGGTAAATAGCTAGAGAATTTTTGAATGTAAAACCTCTGAAGGGTATTTAGTATACTCCTTTTAAGTATTTTGTTCTTTTTTTAAGATCTGTTCATCAAAAACTTCTCTTAAAACTTCTAAAGTCTTGTGATACTTTTATTTGATATCAAAATTTGTAGTGCAATCAGATTTTTGTTAAAAAGTAGCAATGCCCTGATTATCGAAGGCTCTAAATGGACAATCTGATGTATTGTTCGGCTTGTTGAATCTGTTTGGGGAGTATGCACAGCCAAGGGCCTGCCGGCCAGATTATTACATAGATGCGTGTACATCACAAAATATAATAAATTAACAATAAAAAACTAGGATGTTTGAGGAAACCTGGTCATAGACTCACAGGGAGGAGAAAGGGATAGCTGAATTAAAGATTTTATGATTTAGGTTTTATCTAGTCGAAGTGACAACTGCTCACCTTACTGTCAGAAAGATTTCCATTTATAAAAGCTTCAGATTAGGGTTTTTTGTTTTGGAAGGGGGGGGGGTGGTTGGTTGGAAATATAATATTTTTGGTTTTTGTTGTCGCTTGTACGAAGCTCCGGTCAAATTACGCCTAACATGTTCCGTAATCGGCTCATTAATTGCAGAATCATGGTTAAACTTGACTCTATTCTGGTGGAAGTCCTGTTTTCTATTGAATGATTGTCTTCCTCAAGGTGCATCATGCATGTCTCCTTACCAGTGTTGGAGGATGGGTGTCAGACTCTAGCATCTTTTTGAATGCATGTTTTGTTTAAGTTTATTTATCCGTTTCATCTTTAAGGGACACTATAAAAGCATATCTTGTCACTTTTCCAGGACTTGAATTCCGAGTTTCAGCTTTCCATAAAAGCATGTCTTTCTCTGTCTTAAGTTCTCTAACAAACACTCAGAAAAACACAAACTATTTTAATATAGACTTGCTTCTTATCTTGGGATGGTTATAATTTGGTTATTTTATACAAACATTCATTCATTGACAATTAGCGTTCACAGCTGTAGACATGACTGCTGTGGGTCCTGAGGAACAAATTCTGAATCAGCCTGATAACATTCCTGATGATTTGGACACTGAAAACCAGGATGAGGAGACTGCGGCAATGATTGAAGAACCACCATCAGGTATGAGATTTTTCGTACTGTTTTTATATAATAATTAAAGTCTTAATTCTTCAATAACTTCTATGATTTTTGACAATGAGAAGATGTTGAGGTGGAAAACTGTTTGAGATGCTTACTAAACAATTGCTATTTAAGGGGCTGAAATCATTTGTTTATATTTTGTATATCCATTTTGTCTTGTTATTGTTTGGCTGACTGAAAGACATCAATAAAAAAGTTACTTGTCTTTTTGTGGTTGGTCTCATCAAGCAAGTGTACCTTCTGTTCTCATATAATATATAAAATGTTTCTTGGCTTGATAATCTTGCCCACTGTTATTGATAGCGGCTGTAGCACCCGCTATAGCGCGCTTCATCGCGTTGCGCAGAAGACCCGCAATTAGGGTTTAGCGACCAGATAGCGTGTAGTAGCGAGGGAAGCGGAACGGCCTTTTTTTACTGTTGCGTCTTTATAAACGATCGAACACTTTGTTTGCACTAGCAATCGACATATAGGACGACTGGCGACGGGAATCGGACAGAGATAGGGTGACGGCGACGGTGACTGGCGACCTTGACGACGGCGACGGCGACATTGAGGGCAGTGACCGGATTCTGAAGGCGGCGACGGGAGTTTCAATTGCAACAGAAGCTTCCGAAAGTCTCAATTGAAGTCTAAATTCCAATTGAAGCATGTTATTTATTTATTCCGGAAGTCTCAATTTCGTTATTTATTTATTTTTCCTTTGAACGCACTGAGCCACTGAAGCAGGTTATTTATTTTCCAATTGAAGCAGGTTATTTATTCATTATGTATTTGACTTTGCTATTCAGTCAAATACTTAGAGTCTCATACTCAATTTAGTTATTAATTTTTTGTCCATTTAACATACATAGTTTGTATTTCATATTTGTTTAAAAATTTGGAATGGTAAAGGAAGCAGATATTGGGTGGACTTGTGGAATTAAGTGATTAGTATTGAGAAATTATAACATATTTGCCGTATTCTAGTGGTGTAAAACAATGAATGTTTATTTTGTTGGCTATTTTGGATGACTATAAATATTTATTTAGTTTTTATATTATTTAATCGCTAAACACGAAATAGCGGTCGCTATTTACCGCTATTCGCTACGTAGCATATAGGTACCTTATCGCTATTTACCGCTATTCGCTATCAATAACTATGATCTTGCCTCTGTCATCTTGCAACATATGCTGAAATCTAGGTGGTGTTTGGGTTAGCTTACTAGAAACAGCTTATTCTTTTTGCAAAAGCCATCTTCTAGGACTTTTTCCTAAAACTCTTATTAAAGGTCTTAGAAAAATAAACCATAATAATCATTTTCTAACAAGTGTTTGGTCTTCCCTTAATAGGCTAAAAGTGCTAAAACCCATACACCCCACTAAGATGTTTCAAGTGTAGTGTGTGTGTGTGTGTGTGTGAAGAGAGGAGCTTGCAAATATGTTATAGTGGTCAAATAGGTTGCTTGTTGTTATGCTTATGAAAAGCTTATATGATTATACATGCTCTTCATATATCAAATTAGGAATCAAATTTTTAAAGCTGATATTTTCTCTTTAAAATGAGTTTCTTTCTTGTTAAGATGATCAAGTGATGCTAGCATTCTAATGTAAATTTTCTTCTTGAAGTTCAAACTACGAAACAATATTATTTCTTGAATACCTTTATCTTCTTGAAGTTGGCATTGAGCTGTTTATATCCACTGGGGTTCTCTTTTCCTTTACAGGAGATGAAGGTCCAAATGACATTGATTCAAACTGGAGCATGGAGTGTTCAACAGTTGTGAGAGTAAAAACTCTACACATTAGCTCCCCTATTTTAGCAGCGAAAAGTCCATTTTTTTACAAGGTGAAAATCTTGATTTCAAATGGTATAGTTTTTCTTCTCATTAAATATCTTCATAATATTTTATCCATTTCCATTTATATCCTATGCAGCTCTTTTCTAATGGTATGAGAGAGTCGGAGCAACGACATGTAACATTGCGGATTAATGCATCTGGTACACAATTCATTCTCTTTTGAGTGTACTACGATTCAATCGGATAAGTGATAATACCTTTTAGATTCTCACTTTTTATGGAACAGAGGAAGCTGCGCTTATGGAACTCCTCAACTTTATGTACAGCAATACCTTAACAGTGACAACCGCTCCTGCTTTGCTAGATGTGTTAATGTCTGCTGATAAGTTTGAGGTGGCTTCATGCATGAGATATTGCAGCCGTTTATTGAGAAATCTGGATATGACACCCGACTCTGCACTGCTCTATCTTGAACTTCCATCTAGTGTGTTAATGGCGGAAGCTGTTCAACCATTGACTGATGCAGCAAAACAATTTCTTGCTGTTCGTTACAAAGATATAACCAAGTAAGCTCATTTGTCTTTTTATTAACATCTTTTCCATATTTATATTTGGAGATGGCAGAGTTTGTTTTGGGGGCCCTATTTTTATGATGGGAGGAAATATGAAGACTTAACAATGAATAATGGAAGAAGTAAAAACATTGTCATCCTATCAGTTTTAACATCTGAATTCGAACTCATTTGTTATTTTAATTTTTATAAAATAATACAAAAATGATTTGTATTTTACATTTATTGGAGCAAGTGAATATTAGTTTTCAGTTTTCAGTTTTCAATTTTCTACATCTAATAATCAGGTTTCAAGATGAGGTTCTCAACTTACCTCTTGCTGGAGTGGAAGCAATTTTGGCAAGTGATGATCTTCAGGTGGCATCAGAAGACGCAGTCTATGATTTTGTCCTCAAATGGTCCAGAAACCAGTACCCTAAAATAGAAGAACGTCGTGAGATCCTAACCACACGTCTGGCTCAGTTCATCCGTTTCCCCTACATGACCTGCAGAAAGCTCAGAAAAGTCATGGCATGCCATGATTTTGATCATGATTTTGCACAAAAGGTTGTGGTTGAAGCCCTCTTCTTTAAAGCCGAAGCCCCACATCGTCAACGCACCCTTGCTGCCGATGAAAACCCGAACCCAAACCGTCGCTTCATTGAACGGGCCTACAAGTACCGGCCTGTTAAGGTTGTGGAATTCGAACAACCACGTCAGCAATGCGTGGTGTATCTAGATCTGAAACGCGAAGAGTGTGCGAATTTGTTCCCATCGGGCCGGGTCTACTCTCAAGCTTTTCATTTAGGTGGTCAGGGGTTTTTCTTATCGGCTCACTGTAACATGGACCAACAAAGCTCGTTCCATTGTTTTGGGCTTTTTTTAGGGATGCAGGAAAAAGGGTCGGTCACTTTTGCGGTTGACTACGAGTTTGCAGCCCGGTCAAAGCCTACGGAAGAGTATATTAGCAAGTATAAAGGGAATTACACCTTTACAGGTGGAAAAGCGGTTGGTTACAGAAACTTATTTGCGATTCCGTGGACCTCGTTTACGGCTGAGGATAGTCTTTACTTCATCAACGACATTCTCCATCTTCGGGCCGAGCTTACTATCAGGCATTGAAGATTTGAAATCAGCTGGTAATCATATTTCTAACCTCAATGTTTCTCTGGAACTGAATCAGGACCTGCATGAAAAAGAGGAAATGTAAATTAGCATTCTGGATCCAAATGGTTTATGTTTCTTTTGTGCAAATTTGTATTTAAATCGGTATTTTACCTGATATGCGTTTACTTGTGATTTACTCATCGTGTTTAAAAGAAAATAGTGAATTTACTTTTTTTTTTTTTTACATTTACGGATATAGCAATTATTTTATTTTTCCCCTGCAAAATTCTTTTTTAAATTATTTGTATTCTATTGTAGCATCATCTATTTTTGTGACATGAGTTTGACAACCAATCATATTTTACAACCATAGCAAAACAACCAAAGTGTAACCAACAAAATCCATTTTAGGGAATTTGCTGGGTTATATTTATAATTCTAGAAATTTGATCAGCATCAAACTCGTATCACAGAACTAGATAATATCACAATAGATTGTAAATTTCTTCTCGATTTATGCTTTTGAAAATCAAATTGAACTAGCTAATGCGAGTAATAATATCTTCAAAGATTTGGTATGCATTAGTTGAACGACATGAGGTTGGTTCAAACAAGTAATGATTGGAAAGGATCTCAACATGGCTGGATCTCATTCCCAGTTACAGCTTGAAATGAAGCGTCAGAGAACAAACATAATGGTGCTTCTGCCGGTAGTCCCACCACAATAGTTAGTCTTCCAGGAGAGAAGCAGTTTTCAAAAACCCAAAAACTAGACTCAGTTTTCGGTTCGGCTCGAGCCTAAAACTAACTAATGCACACAGCACACCTAAAAAAAGGGTCATCACTCATTAGGTTGTCAAAATTCATTTTGAATGGTGAGTGATGAAAGAGACACTTCTGTAAAATATATACGAATAAATAAAGTACCTGATTTCGTACCAAGAAACTTGCATGGTGCCAAGTATTAGGTGCTATGTTAATTTTCAACATGTGTTGCTTTTGTTATTATGTTCTTTTTTGTTTCTTTTTATGCTATTTCATTGTTTATAATATTATCTGTTTCACAAGATCAATTAAGTGACTGCTTCAATTACTTCTAAAACATCAAAATAGGGTCCTTGATCAGTTTGATTGCAATCTTCATGTCAAGCAACAACCATCAAGAGCTAACACTTAATATCTTTTTAAAGTGATGAGTTGTGCATTGGCTGTTTGATTATGCATTGCAGCTACAGATGTGGGGGATTGGCAAGGCACTCGTCCTTCTATTTTTCAAAAAAACGAGTGAGAAACAAAGCAATTGCTTAGGGGTAAGGCAAACAGTGCTCAGCTGTTCATACACCACTTCTAAAGCCAAACAGTAACCAGCCTGTTCGTGTTTCAGAACACTCGTAAGAACTAGTAAGTCAATTTCACTGTGTGTGTTCAAATTTAAATGTCTTGATTTCACTACCCAAACCCGTATCCAAAATTTCGTAAATCTGAAATAATAATTTATATATACATATATATGAAATATTTTTATATGATAAAAGCAATTAAAAAAATCAAATATGTACTTGCAAATATATAAATATAGGTTTGGATTTGGATTTTCTAATTTTTAAATAATAAAACTAAGTATAAAATATATGCAACTAATATGAAATTTTTGGATATCTGAATTTAGGAATTTTTGGGTTTGAAATTTTAGATAATTTGGATTTGGTCCCACCCCTAACTTTAACCTACTTGATAATGTCAAAACATTATCAGCACCATGACAGCCATGTTGATATTATACACACATATATACAGAAATCAAAAGTTAAGAAGCGATTTTAATCATGTTAATAGCAACCCAAATAAAATCATTGATGCAACCAAGTATTGAGTTTTCATGACAAAAAGTGAAGGTTATTTATTAAGTGGGTGAGATTGCACAAAGCCAAAGTAAACCGGCTGATACCAGCATGGATGAAATGAAACTTGAGACACCCAGAAACTGAAACCATGAAAGATACAACCTGCATCAATAAAAAAAAAAATCACAGATTGGCCAGAAATTGTGACTAAAGATTTCAAACTATCAAATAAACCATTTTGATTGAAATGCAAATCAAGTTTAAAAATTATAATAATCAGATCCATAACCATATGTTGTAGTAGATCATTTGAAGCAGATGCTGGAAAAACTACTCATCATCATGAATTCAAGGTCAAACCCATACAACTTTTGAAGTTTTGATCTAACAATTGAAATGCTAAGCAATTTTAAAAACTTAAAATATAGGGCTCATCCATAGCCATATATGGTTGTAGATCAATTAAAACAGATACCGAAAGAACTACTCATCATTGATTAAAACAGATACGAAAAGAACTACTCATCATCATGGATTCAAGATCAACACTTGATCAAACAACTGAAATGCAAATCATGTTTAAAAATTATAATTATAATGATTCTGATACATAGCCATATGTGGTTGTAGATCATGAAACAAATGCATAATGAACTATTCATCATCATGAATCCAAGATCAAACCAAAATAATAATCAAACAATTGAATTGCAAATCAAGTTCAAGCATCCAAATTCAACAAACCAAGGCTATGATCCTAACCTTGTAACTCATCTAAGCTTCCCCTTAACCGAACTCTGCTTCTTAGCAGCTTCATTTATCTTCTCAATATACCCTTCAATCGGCGGCGTCAATGTCGCCATAAACCGGTTCACCGGAAAAGGAGTAAAATCCGGCACCATTGCAGCCGCCTTTAAACTCTCTGGCAACGCCTCTATAGCCTCTTTTTTACACTTCAACAACCCTGTCTCTGCAGCTTGTCTAGCTCTATGTTTCCTCATCAAAACCCTACTATACTCCTTAGCTAACTTCCTACCATCTTCAGCTGTCAATTCATACTTTGGAATCTTATCAGCATCAACAAGCCCTAAAGTTATAAGATCAAAACCTTCTGGTCCGATAAGCTCAGGTTTATCATCATCATTTTTAGTCTTACTTTTGTTTTTCTTAAAATTCGCGATCTCTTGTTTCCGATCTTCAGAAATCAATCCCATTTTCTCTCGCTCAGCTTCTCGTTCACGTTCTTTAGGTTTTAGATACCTCACCGGCGCTTTTGCCTGTAAGCAATCGTCGACCAGTTGTTCGAGCTGGCCTCTTCTCGGACCTTTCGCTGCCGATGGATCTGGCTTCTGTTGACCTTTTTTGATGGTGATTTTCGACCTCTTTAGGGTTTGTCCGTCCTTAACCTTGCCCTTTCCTTTCGCCGTTCCGCTGACGGAGCATTGTTGCAGGAATCGGTGACATAGGGTTTCGATTGATGAACCTAGTGGTTTGAATTTCTTGACGTCTGTGATCCGCATCATTTGTAACGTGCCTTCAAACAGGCGTCGATGATTACGGTGGTGATATGACGGAACTGGAATGATAGAACTAGGGTTTTGTGAACCGTAAAAGATCAAATGAAGCCTTTACCACAAGCACCTGTCGAAGAGAATTGGGGGGAATTTGACAATGTAGAAACTTTGGGGGCTATAGCATTAACTTATTTAACTATACTAGTTACGTAAAAGACATTTAATCCAAACTATGTTTATACCCGCCACGCATTGCGCCAGGTCATCACAATACACTCTTGACAACATGTATTATATGTCATTTGCAGAAGCGTATGTTACGTAACAAAATCAAATATTTCATCACGAACTCTATACAATTTTCTCATAAAAACATAAAATCATACAAAATCTATACAAATATAATAAGAAAATAATAAAAAAATTCACTGTCAAAATCTTTCTCATTGGCAACCAATTGGTTGAATTAAAAAAATCCAAATCTCTAAGCACACATCGATTTTCTATGAAAACAAACAAATAACAGTTACCTTCTCTGAACACCACCAATACGGTAGAAATGACCACATTTTTTACTAATCCTACAGAGAAAACCCCTAAACTCTATCTGGGTTGTTGATTTAGAATCTTGAAAATAAATATGTGTTCCACATTAACCCACATTAAAACTGATTTGTTTATTTAAAACCAAATTTTTTATTCATGTTCAATGTGCACCACATTTTTATTTTCGAATTTCAAATCAATGGTTCAGATATAGTTTAAGTGTTTTCTCTCTTGGATCGGGTTTTAACAGGATACAAACCCTATATATATATATATATGGAGAGGATCAAATGTTAACCCTCCCTTATAGCGTTAACACGTTAACCTTGGCAAAAAATGCCCGAATCTTTGAATTTTTTTCATGACCTTTATTATACATAAATAGGGGTTTTTTTGTGTTTTTTCTAATTCATCACCGTTTATAATTTAAAACAATTGTAAGTTTGAGTTACACTATCTGATGTAAGCAGTGTAACGCAAACTTACACTTGATTTAAATTTTAAACGGTGATAAATTAACAAAAACACAAAAAAAAACCCCTATTTATGTATAATAAAGGTCTTGAAAAAAAATTCAACGATTCGGCCATTTTTTGCCAAGGTTAATGAGTTAACGATATAAAGGAGGGTTAACAATGGAACCATCACACACACACACACACACATATATATATATATATACTAGATTATTACCCCGTGTATTACACGGATTGAATATAAAATATCAAGTAATTAGTAATAAAAATTTAAAAATTATACAATACTTTGTTATAAATTAATTAAATTACATATTAAAGACTATTAAACTAATGAAATAATACGTGACCTACTTGTTTTGTAATAATAAAAATTATTAAACTAATTGATGTTAAAAATTAATTAATTTTCTATCAAAACCTAATTGTTACAAATCAAGAAGATAATGTACAATTTGTGTAATTATTTAAATTTGATTACTTAATTTGAAATATCATTAAATATAAATAACTAAAGTTTAATTTTTTCTAACATTTTAACAACTTTTGGTTCAAAATAATTAGTTTTTATAAACATCATTTGTTTATAAAAATTCTATTATTTGAAAACTATTATTTATTGTTTATTTTTATTTTTAAAATTTGTTTATTAAACTTTTATTTTCTAAAAATACCAAGTCAAATATCTTTCTTACTTTTAAAAAAAATATTTTTTTTAAAATTTCATATTTTATAAACTTTTTTAAGTGTGATTTTTAATAAAAACATTTGATTTTTAATGTATTTAAAACTATTTTCTTGCATGAAAAAAGACAAATAATATTATTACTCATTAATATTATAAGTTTTCAACAGGAGAGAGTGTGATTCATTAATAGGATAAATATAATTTAATAAATTAATAGAAAAATGACAAGTGGCAACATAAGCATGAAAATTTGACAAGTGTCAAAAATTATTTTTGTTTATTAGATTAAAAAAATATATAGGTATTTAAATGAAAGTCGCGCGACCCACATACTATTTAATAAATATATTTGTTTAATACTATCAATGTGTGTGTGTATAAAAAATATGTGGGATTAAAAAATTTGTGTGGGACCCACAAACTACTATTCCCCTTCATGTTCTTTAATAATACGCTAGGTTTATTTACCGCACGCTACGGCCGGCTATCACAATACATTTTCGAGAACGAGTATTGTATATAATTTGCAGAAACATAAGTTAAATAACAAAATCAAATCTCTCATCACAATCTCTATACAATTTTTTCATGAAAACAAAAGGCATACAAAATTCTTACAAATATGTTACAAAAATAATATAAAAAAATACTTGCCAAATTATTATCATCGGCAACCAATTATTTGAATTAAAACAAAAACTCAAATCTCTAAGCAAATTTCTCAAATCTTTCAAATTTAATACTCTCATCTCTGTTACTACTTTTCAAAATAAAAAAAAACTTCTGGCGGTCCAAATATATAATTCAACGTGGGAATCCATTCCCATTGTCACTGGGTGCGTCTTGTTATATTGGAATATTATCTTCTAACAACTCTTACTTATAACAATAGATTATAAAATTAATGTAAAACCGAATAAGTTTTAACATATATATCTTAATAATCTTAGATTCGTTTTGGACCCCGTTGTTTAGTTCGTTATGATCCTCACATATAATAGAACTTAAACGTAATCTACAAAAACCGAATTTGTAACATATGCTAAGTCCAAAATTAATAATAAATTATATTTATCATTAAAATTCTAACAGAACACGGTAGAAACCACACGTGGCGGCAAACAAATTCACCCAAGTTATAGAGATTGCAAACCTGTGTATTAATTAAAAACTAATAGAAAGGATTGGAAAAGGACAAAATATAACAAACCTTAGGGGCAAAAATCGAGTCTCATGGCTTTCGTATTCCTGTCCATGTGTTTTAATATAATAGATAATTAAAATATAGAATAAGTTTGCTCTAATGGTCCACGTAGAAATTAAGGATTTTCTTTTTAAGATCGGGTTTTCAAAGTATTTAATTCCTATATATATATTATATAAACCTTAATCTGCAATGTCGGTGCTGCCTGCAAATTACCTTTGATAATATATATAATTCTGAGAGAAAAATCTAACAAATTCGGTCTTAGTTGAATTGGCATGCGGTTGACAGTTTGAAGCCAATGTTATAAGTTCGAATCTCATTGCTGCCTCCTTTTCCTATCCTATCAGCTCTCAATCATTTTTTTAGCAATGGATGGATGTGGGTCTAATCCTCTGTTTCCTTTAACGCTATCCCAAAGTTTTCTTTTTCTTTTCTATTATAAACATTGCTTTTTTTTTTTTTTTTAGTTTAACCGTGAAGATGAAATAATAATCTTTAACGAAATTTCATACTAAATGCACTAAAAAAATGTAATTAATTAATTTTTATTTTAGTTATAATTTTTCTTTATAATTTTCTTTGCATTTTTTTACTAGGATTTTAGTCATTTATCTTTATTTATTTATTCTATTTTATTAAAGTTTTCATAAAATTAATTTCAAACTTCTTTTAATTCTAAATCTTTTTTACCTTTTTTCTTCTTATCCTTTTTTATCAGTATGTATTTTATTTTGTATTTTCCTTTTATATAAACTCAGTTCCTTTATGAAACATTTTATGATTTAACTTTAATCTAAAAACATTTATGACGACTGCACGTATGCGCTTTACGGTTTTACATCGAGGTGACAATCATTTGACATCGTTTATATCTTAATTTTTGTAAAAACCATGAGAACCATGCAAAAATCATGTAAAGAACATATTTTTTTTGTTTTTTTACAGGTTTGTAAACTATTTGGCATATTTTTATAAAAATAAAAAAAAACAAGTGGATTTTCTTAAAAAAATATTTTATAAACCCATATAAAATATACGTAATAAAACGTAAAAAAATATCGTCAAAATCTGACGCATTTAGTTATAAATACAATTTTTCTTAAATTTCAAAAAAGTTTGGATTTGGTTGGACGGTAAGTCTCTTGGTTTGAAATAGGAGTCACAAGTTGGATTCCAACCAACTCATCCTTTTATTTTTTTCCCCTTTTTTTCTTCCAATCTCTCCCTGAATCCTTTGCAAACGGTATAAATATTAATTAAAATTGAGGCCGTTTATGTTTCCAGTCAGGTTAAGTGTGACATATTTTTACTTTTTATGTGTTACGACGTAAATAATAGTAAAAACGGATTCCGTCTATGTTTCTGGTCGGCTTGACTACGATATATTTTTAATTTTTTTAAATACGCCTTCAAGTTTCGCAATTCTAACTTTTACAACGACATTATATTTTTAACTACATTTCGATTGTTTTACTTTTTCGTAACCTTTTTTTACAACGATGTAACTTATTAATGATTTTCAAATATATCGTTGTAACGTGCTTTTTTTAAATATAGAGTTTATCTCCTATATTATTTACGATCTGATTTTTCATGATAATTTTCTTTCATTAACTTTAATATCTATAGTCGTTGGTTATATCGACCGACGGTTATGTGCTATTAGTGAAAATGAGACCGGCACCGACACCGACTTAATAACATCTCACCGTTATATAACTATTTTTATATATATTTCAATCTCTAGAACCGATCGAGTCGTTGTAACTTTACACATATTTTTATGTACATAAGACACAACGTACGTATTGAAATTCGTAAATACGCCGCACCATGCGATTTCGCTTTTGATTTTTCTCATATTTTTTCCTATTAATTTTTTTTTTAAATTTATATACTGCAAGGCAAAATAATGTTGTATATCTACATTTTAATCTTCATAACTGATCGACTGTGACTTAATATGTTTCTTTTAATTGTATTATCACGTTGCAATACATGAATCTTAACCGTAC
The DNA here is from genome assembly GCA_009363875.1 of Mikania micrantha. Classification (NCBI taxonomy): domain Eukaryota; kingdom Viridiplantae; phylum Streptophyta; class Magnoliopsida; order Asterales; family Asteraceae; genus Mikania; species Mikania micrantha. Next base: position 89,479,454 of record CM018696.1, read on the forward strand.
CACCCGCCGCAACACGCGGGTAATATTTATAGTTAAATAATAATAATAATTTCCTTTCCATCTCATATCTATCATCGGTCTTATAAAGAAACACATGCACGGAAGATTCTAGAAGACATCGGGAACCAAGAAAACACGCGAGGGAAAAATAGCATAGGAAAAAATGTTGGGTCGAAATGAAAAAGACAAAGATTACACTGCTCCCCTCCATGTCTTTTAATGTTATACTAGGTTTATACCCGCCGCGCGTTGCGGCGGGTCATCACAGCACACTCCTGACAACGGGTATTATATGTCATTTGCAGAAACATAAGTTACATAGCAAAATCAAATCTATTATCACGAACTCTATACAAATTTCTTATAAAAACATAAAATCATACAAAATCCATACAAATATGTTACGAAAATAATCCCTAAGCACACATCGATTTTCTATGAAAACAAACAAATAACAACTACTTTTTTCGAACACCACCAAAACCGTAGAAATGACCACATTTTTTCACTAATCATAGAGAAAAAACCCCTAAACCCTATTTGGGTCATCGATTTCGAATCTTGAAAATAAATACGTGGTTCACATTAACCCACATTAAAACTGATTTGTTTATTCAAAACCAATTTTTTTATTCATATTCAATGCGCACCACATTTTTATTTTCAAAATTCCAAATCAATGGTACAGATAAAGTTTAGGTGACCCATTTTACTATTCCTCTTATCTCTTTTAATAATATACCAGTATATATAATATAATATGTGGGAGTGGGTGTATATATATAATATGTGGGAGTATGTGTAAGAGAAAAAAAAAAAAAAACCGTGGGGCCCACTGTTACTATTCCCCCCCACCTCATTTAATATAATAAATAACTAGGTTTATACCCGCCGCGCGTTGCGGCGGGTCATCACAGCACACTCCTGACAACGGGTATTATATGTCATTTGCAGAAACATAAGTTACATAGCAAAATCAAATGTATTATCATGAACTCTATACAAATTTCTTATAAAAACATAAAATCATACAAAATTCATACAAATATGTTACGAAAATGATTAAAAAAAACTGGCAATATCCTTCTCATCTGCAACCAATTGGTTGAATTAAAAAAACCCCAAATCCCTAAGTACACATCGATTTTCTATGAAAACAAACAAATAACAACTACTTTTTTCGAACACCACCAAAACCGTAGAAATGACCACATTTTCTCACTAATCATAGAGAAAAAACCCCTAAACCCTATTTGGGTCGTCGATTTTGAATCTTGAAAATAAATACGTGGTTCACATTAACCCACATTAAAGCTGATTTGTTTATTCAAAACCAATTTTTTTATTCATATTCAATGCGCACCACATTTTTATTTTCAAAATTCCAAATCAATGATACAGATAAAGTCTAGGTGACCCATTTTACTATTCCCCTTATCTCTTTTAATAATATACCAGTATATATAATATAATATGTGGGAGTGGGTGTATATATATAATATGTGGGAGTGTGTGTAAGAGAAAAAAAAAAGGTGGGGCCCACAATCACTATTCCCCCCACCTCTTTTAATATTATAAATAACTAGGTTTATACCCGCCGCGCGTGGCAGCGGGTCATCACAGTACACTCATGACAACGGGTATTATATGTCATTTGCAGAAACATAAGTTACATAGCAAAATCAAATCTATTATCATGAACTCTATACAAATTTCTTCTAAAAACATAAAATCATACAAATATGTTACGAAAATAATTAAAAAAAACTGGCAATATCCTTCTCACCTGCAACTAATTGGTTGAATTAAAAAAACCCCAAATCCCTAAGCACACATCGATTTTCTATGAAAACAAACAAATAACAATTACTTTTTTCGAACACCACCAAAACCGTAGAAATGACAACATTTTTTCACTAATCATAGAGAAAAAACCCCTAAACCCTATTTGGGTCGTCGTTTTCGAATCTTGAAAATAAATACGTGGTTCACATTAACCCACATTAAAACTGATTTGTTTACTCAAAACCAATTTTTTATTCATATTCAATGCGCACCACATTTTTATTTTCAGAATTCCAAATCAATGGTACAGATAAAGTTTAAGTGACCCATTTTACTATTCCCCTTATCTCTTTTAATAATATACCAGTATATATATAATATGTGAGAGTGGGTGTATATATATAATATGTGGGAGTGTGTGTAAGAGAAAAAAAAAAACGTGGGGCCCACAATCACTATTCCCCCCACCTCTTTTAATATATAGAATAATATAATTAGTGATATTGGTAGACCGGTGTACCGATAACACAACTTTTTTTGTACTTTTTAATGTTAAAAATTATTTAAAAAATTATATATAAATAAAACTTATGCGAGCATGATATTATTGATTTGACTTAAATATCTATCTATTATAATAAAAGAAAATAAGTTGATTAGGTGTTAACACCTTCTTAAACCTTCTTTAAACTAGTTTTATACCCGTCCCCGTCCGGGTAACTCAATGTAGCTACTTAAAAAAATATGTATTTTTTCATAATCTACATACTTCCAAAACCTAAAAGAGGTAACAGATTAGTAATAGATTATTATTTACCATTTATATCGTACAACAAAAACATCATGCTAAATGTTTTTGTTGTTAAACGTAGATGTCAAAAGTTTCATTTTGAGTTGATTGTGTATGGTGCTAACAACAACACACACATACAATTGATAACTACTAATAAGAAGCGTTAAGGAAACATTTTTTTTAAATGGTATTATATAAAAATGAAGAAAAAAAGTTTTTCAAGTTAATTTATCTGTAAATTTTATATCTACAATTCCACAAATATATCATACTTTAAAGAGTAAATGGAATCGTCAAATATTCCATATATCCAGAGTATCCAACGGGCTGAGTATCATCCGAAAGTAAGACTAGGAAATCGGCCAAATATGCAGTTACATAAGTGACAATTCCGATATTAATAATACAAATTAATTTGAATTTGCTTGATTTCCAGTTATAAGGAAGGGTACCTTGTGAAGGTGGAAGTTTACTCCATCTATGACAACGGTAAGATCAATTGGCAGACCTACAAAACCTGGCATAAGATAAACAAATTTAATCAAGCTAAAAAGAAAAATTTTAAAAACAAAAAAGAAAGTTAATTTTTCGTTGGTTTGATCATAAAACCCCGAAGCTTTCCCTGTTGGTGCCATGGATGATCCTCTTTTGCAAACTGAAATATAAAAAAGTTGTATATAACCATGTCTCTATGTTTTATTCCAAACATCCAGATTTAAAAACCATAGCCAGAAAGATATATAAGCAAGATATATGCACCATCCATGTGAAATTCCTGAACATATAAAACTTTTAATCTTGAACATTAAATCTTATCATCATTGCAACTCCAATCCTGGTCAAGCGGCAAGTTGCAGATGCATTTTCGCTGGATAGCACCCTATGTCCATGCAAATGATTACAAAATTTAAATTAATTACAGATGCATTTTTATTATATAGTTTTATGTTTCAAGTGTGATGACAAAAACAATACTATTGCAATAACAATTTAAATACTTATGCATTACACGGAAATTTTTAACCCATTCCCCCTTTTTATATATCTTTTGACGTTACTTACTTAACCAATTTGAGATAAAACACAACACAAATCGACACATTAATATATAAAGGGGTAAGAAATTAACTTCTCGGGAATATGTACCTTTAAGCTTCTTAAAATTCCATTTAGCCTTCTCTTGTACCGTACTTGAGAACATCTGTAAAGAATCAATTCATCAAACATTGTTGGTAAAATAAAAAATAAAGTTGTAAAATTTAGTAATTAGGCATTTTTTACATAGAATCAAACAATCAGTCATATCGTATACCCCAAACTTGTTTAACTTGAAATCGTTTACCCCAAACCCGTTTAACTTCATGTATGGTCATATCGTTTCGTGTCATAAATTGTGAGCTCTACAATTACTTAGTGCTTATCATCAACAATCATACACTGTGTTTTATGGCAGAGGGTGTTCAAAGATTTACAATATCAAGAACCTTCCAATAATGAAACAAAATAACAATGGCTTTGTAATTTTCTATAACAATTACAGCAAACAGGTCCGAAAATTATCAAAATTCCCAACATTGCCAACAATTTAATTTTTTTCAACATTGCGAATATCATAGGAGTAAAAATGAAGTTAACGAAATTAGGGTTGTGATGATCCTAGCGGAGAAGATGAGCAACAGTGAAAGAAAATACGGTTTGTGTTTCCAAATTAAAATACTTATACTAACAATTACTTGTATTTGTGACTATTTGAATGCCTTTGGGACTAAGACGATCAAGGTTAGCGATTTTAGTTAGCAAAATTGCTTGTTGGAAATGGGGAACTCACTTTAAGTTGTTGAATCAGCGGTGGGAGACGTGTTTCTTGTCCGGTGGAGATGGGGAAGTCACCCGACGTTGTTGAATCAGCGATGGTGTGGAGGTTGAGAAGATGTTGATCCATAGTTAGAGAATAGTGATCGTAATTGTGGATTAGGGTTGCGGGAATAGAGATAATGGGTAGGGAAGCGGAGATAATGAGGTGTGGGTGGTTGACGGTGAAAGTGTCCTGGGAATCCGGAAACTGCTTCAAAACCGTGCGACAGGTTGACGGGGAGAGGCGTTAAGATTTCTGATAACTGCCACAATTGTCGAATTTAGACGGCTATGATCGAATATCAGTGATTTTACACGGTGTAGATCAAGTTTGACAACGGTTACGAAGACCGCTGTCTATATGTATATAATATGGACACATGTCACTATCAAAATTAAACTTTTTTAAACGTGGACACATGTTATTAGCTCGTTAAATCCCCTTTAAATATGTGCATGTTTAAAAATATTTAAATTGTATTCAAAATTAAACTTAAATATCTTACAATTTTTTAAAAATAAATAGGTTGTATTACTTTCTATTATATTTAAATCTTTTCATAACTAACATAAAATTAAAATTTATATCAACACAAACTGGTACAAAACTTACTTTAGTTAATTTTGTATGTATTTTTTTAGTATGACTAAATTTTATAAACTATTAATTTTTAACGCAATTCTATAAATTATATTTTATAATATTTAAAAACATTAAATATCTTAATAATTTGTAAAAATAAATACAATGTATTATTTACAAAAAGTAGTCTTTTAATGGTGTTTATTTTTAAAGTGAAGATCCAACCGTTATCAACAATATAATTGTCTTTGAAGCAAATAGTTTTTTCATACGGATAAATATACGTTATTTTATTTAGAGTTAAAACCAAATATGGTCTCAAACTTTTATTTTTTTGATAAAAACGATAATACAATATGTAATTTATCATATATATATATATATATATATATATATATTATAATTACATAACTTTTTGTACAAAAATCCATGTAATACATGGGTTTATAATCTAGTAATGTATAGATAATGACAGTAATGTATAAATATTATGTGACCCTTAAAATCTTAATCCCTTGTTATCTCTTCATTATTTCATAGCATTGTATCACTTTCGAAGTCTTGTAATAAAATTCTTAGAAAGAATTTGATGGAAGATATCATATTTAAACTTTACTATTCTTATTAGGATTTTTGTTTCATGAGTTTTTTTTGTTTGTTTTATTTAAATTGAATTAGCAAATGTTAATTATATATTTGACTTAACAATGTTACACAACTATTTCAAAGTGTCACTATTGCCCCATGTAATGCGCGTTGCAAAGCACCTCAATGTGTGATGATGTTTCCTAGTTTATAACAATTCATATTTTTAAACTAAAAATGCCAAAAATTACCTATTATTACCCATTAATTAAAACAAATCAAAAAACCCCCTCCCCACCCACTTCACTATATTTATTTTTATGAACCATTTTCATCCTATATATATTTCTTTCTTAATATTGTTATACCTCAAAAAAGTTACCTCATAATTAGGAATATTTCGGAATCTGGAATATTTCAGAATATTTAGGAATATTTGCGTATATAAATTTATGTGATCTGATGACTTGATTGCTGTATAATAATAATGTAAATGATGTTATTATTATTTAATTCCACATGTGTTGCTAATATTTGAATTGAGTCAACAGATTATATAACCAACAAGCCTATTTTTCTGGAAATAGAAGAAGAAACGTGGGAAACATGCCAACGTTCATAAGGAGTGCTCGAGAGCTGATTGGAGAATGAACCGGTTTATGAGGAACGACTTTTTGACTAATATTGTATATTTTTGACTATAAATTGAGGCTTATGATCGATTTTAGGAACATCTGGCACACGACTAATGACTCTATCACTTCTCGCAATTACAATCGCGGAATTATTCACTTAGCAAATCGATCATTTGTGCTCTTTATTTGTATTTTTACTTTGTTATATTAATAAGAATAAGGCAGAGTGACGATTGTCACCTCCCGAGGTTTTTATGCCGGCAATCCTAAGGGATTAAGGGCTTTTCCTCGTATAAATCTCGTGTGTTTGGCTGTTTTTCTATTTTATATTCTGAAATATCCCTAGGTATCCTCAGGGATATTCTTGTTAAACATTACTGTTAAACTATTTTCTTGATTATTAAGCACAATACCCCACTTAACTAATTCGGTTTTGCTAAAAGTTACACCTGTTAATTTTTACCCGAAACAATTTGGCGCCCACCGTGGGGCAAACTTGTGTTTTTCATAATTAAAACCTTGTTTAAAGGCGTTTTTCCGAAAAATACAGTGAAAAATGGCTTCACAACCGAGATCAACTTCTTCATTACCTATTATTTCTGCTACTACTACTAACATATCCTCGCAGATTCCTGTTTTTTCCAAGAAGTCAGATAATCCTAGCAATCCTGGGAAGAAAACCACATTTGTGGCTGAAAGTGCTCCATCAACAAAGATGACCACTTCTGCTCCCATACTTATTTCTAATGATGATATTTTGAATATGTTTCAAAAGATGCAGCAGCAAATGATCGATCAGCAACGGATGAATCAAAAACTTCTCAGGGAAATGGAGAATTTGAAGGCTGAAAAGAATAAACAACCAGAGGCTACTACTCCAATAACTCCAAGGATCCTTGATTTTGGGACATCAGGGATATCCGGAAACCACTCTGGAGACTTTATTCCCATGCAGACTAGTCTCGGAGATCCCTCGGGATCCCAAGGGTTAAGGATATCTCGGGATAATACAAATATCCTGGGAACTTCTTATCTAACTCCCATTACTAGCAACACTTATAATTATTCTCCATTTGAAACTACTAATCTTGGTTCCTCGCAGGATTCAGGGATATCTCCTCAAGTGGCCAAGGAAATACAGAAACTCCGGGATATGATCTCAAGTGTACCAGGAATAGTCAAACCTATCCCGGAAGTACCAACAACCACTCACAGGATATCCAGATTCGCCCCACCTATATGTGATGCTGAAATCCCAAAAAGATTTCAAACTCCAACAATGAAGCTGTATGATGGAACTACTGACCCAGAAGAACATGTGGCGCAGTATAGGGAAAGAATGGAGACTAACCCTATACCCCCGCATCTAAAGGAAGCATGCTTATGCAAAGGATTTGGGTCAACATTAACAGGGGCAGCCCTGAAATGGCTGCTTAACGTTCCTCCCTATTCTATTACTTCATTTGCTCACTTAATTAATCTGTTTAACAATCAGTTTTCTTGTAGCAGGACGTTTGAAAGGCTGACTAGTGATCTCTATAGGGTAACCCAGGGATCCGACGAATCCCTCAGAAGTTATGTCAACAAATTTGGCAAAGAATCCCTGGATATCCCTAACCTAGACATCACTACAGCTGTTCAAGCATTTAAGATGGGTTTACAAAGAGACTCACCTTTTTATGATGATCTGGTTATGAATCCCTGCAGGAATATGGATGAAGTTCGAAACCGTGCACTGAGATTTATAAGATTGGAGGATGATAAGGAAATCCAAAAGAGGATCACCACGACACCTCCCAACGATCAAGGGAAGAGAAAGCTGGATTCGCCTAACAGCAAGTCATTCAAATCCAAGCCATACTATAAGACGGATAACCACAAGATCAACTCTGTGGAAGAGGATGAGGATGACGAAGAATATCCCAGGATATCATAATATTGTTTTTCTGTTGATATCCCTCAATTAATGTGTGCCATGCAGGACTTAGGTGAAAAAGCCAGGTGGCCACAAAAGGAAAAGAAGTTTGCTACAAGGGACAAATCCAAATGGTGTGCCTTCCATGAGGACTTCGGCCACATAACGGAGGACTGCATTGCATTAAGAAAGGAGATAAGCTACTTATTGAGCAAAGGCTATCTTAAAGAACTACTGGGAAAGAAGAAAGAAAGAAAACAGGATCCCAACGGATTCCCAAAAAGAGCAACATCTCCACCTAGAGATGCAAAGGTAATTAACTTCATTTCTGGTGGCTCTGATATTTGTGGTACCTCTTATTCTGCAGCTAGAAGACACGCTAAAGAAGCCAAGATGGAAAACGGAGAGAGACCCACAAAAACATCAACACTCACCACTGAAACAGTGGTGTCCTTCGAAGAACAAGATCGCGAGGATATCCTGGATCCTCACCATGATGGGTTAGTCATTACATTGTATGTTGCTAACCACTATGTACGCAGGATATTGATAGATGGAGGAAGCTCGGTCAACATCATCCAATTAGAAACACTAAAGAGGATGAATATTCCTGAATCAGAGATAACAACTAAATCTCTGATCCTAGTCGGATTCAGTGGCGAAACCAAAGCCACTGTTGGAGAAATCAAACTACCGGTATATATCGAGGGGGTAATGTAACAACCGGTTTTTAATAAAGAAATGTATTGTGAATAATCGTTAATTAAACGATTGTGGTTGTTGTGATTTGAAAATATGTAAGAATTACGTCATTAATGGCAAGAGCACATTTGGTCGTGCTGGAAATCCACGAGGATTTAGTAACTTTTGTTATTGGGGATTGATAGTATGTGAAAAATGATGAACGTGGGCGAAAACCGTGCGCGAAACGGAGTTACGGATTGTCCGGAATCGCGAAAAGAAATTAAAAATTAAAAAATTGCTGAAAACTCCCTGGGGCGGTACGCCCCACGCCAAACGCTGGGCTGGGGCGGTACGCCCCACGACCTATGTCGGTTTAAATGGTTTTAAAAGATCAGATCGCATCGGAAACGAAAAATTTTATTCTATTTCGACTTTCTTTCACCTCCAGACGACCCTAGCCATTTTTGAACAACCAAAACTCCATTTCAAAGGCTTTTAATCATCCAGATCGCGTATAGGATCGTGTCTTCAAGTCCCGATCGTTGTTTTAACCGTAGAAATCCGTCGGATCAGGTAACGGTTTGTTTTATCCTACTAGTTTAATATTATGTGGATTAAATCTAGTTTTGATTGTAATACTATGATTATGGGTATTGATTATTGCCTAGTTGATAACTAGGGATTGTTAGAAACGAAGAACTTAATATTTTGACGGTGAAATCTTCGTTTTGAAGCCGGGATAATGTCCGGTTGTTATGAAACCCATATCATGGTATGATAACTAGTAGGATGGGTAAATTGTAGGTTTTGAAATATATATATGGATTATAATCCATAGATTAAATGATGATTTTGATGAATTGATGCTACCATTATTAATAGTTATTGATCTAAAAATAAAAATTGAATAATAAAAAGTGATTAAAGATCGTAACTAATATAATGAACATCAATTATTTGATAAATTGCCTGGGAAGGCATGAAATATGATTAATTGTGATAATTGACTAAAACTTGCTAAACGTAGTAAGATAGAGTCAGTTATGTGATGAATTGACTTTGAGGAAGTCAAATCAGTCAAGTGTGTTGAACTTGATTGTATGTGCTATACGTGTTGAAACTAGTTGTATATATGTATTTTGCAACTAGGTGGTGGTAGTGGAAGTCAAACCACTAGTCATAGAGCAGGAAAGGAGCCTGCAGTTGCTAATCCCTTAACTGATTAAGGTAAGTAATCCCACAACTATGACATCACATAATAAATATTGAATTTTGTTGTTGAATGAATTATATGATAAATATGGCATTGGTAATAGGGAAATGTTGAACAATAAAAGTTCAACAACCTATGATAAATCCAATACTTTGGTAAATAATAGTGTGGGAATTCTATGATGGAAGTACCGGTTGGGTGAACATCATAGTAATTTGATTGAATTATATATGACTCCACAATGGTGGATAGCCAGAGGTGCTGGCAATTGTCTTAGATGGAAGTACCGGTGGGTGAACATCTTAAGACTTGAATTATATATGACTCCACAATGGTGGATAGACAGAGGTGCTGTCAATTGTCTTAGATGGAAGCACCGGTTGGTGAACATCTTAAGACTTGAATTATTTATGACTCCACAATGGTGGATAGCCAGAGGTGCTGGCAATTGGCTATGGTGGAAGCACAGAAATGTGAACCCCATAGTGTAATATTGATTAAACTATTGCGAGCAATAGTTGATGATTGGTAATGTGATATTTTATATTGTGAGAGTCAATTCAAATAGAAATGACTCAGTTGAATGTTGATTGTGAAAAATGTATTTTTACATTTTATTGTTGAGAAACCATTGGGGTTTACTTACTTAGTTCTTATGAACTAATGGGAATTATTGTGTGATGTTTGTAGGTCAAAAATGACGTACACGGCTGTAAGGATCGAGGTGGACTGGGAATCGAACAGATAAACCTTGTTGCAAACGTTTGAAATTTTGGTTTAAACTTACTTATGTAAATAAGTATTGTAAAATGTGTGGCACGTTTACGTTTGCGTTAAACTTTGTTTAATATTATTAAATAAAGAGGGTCAGACAAAGTTTTTAAAAAAAAAAAATGAAAATTTTGCTGGGACCAACTCTGATATTATTTTAAAAGATTGAATAGTAACCGGGGGTTACAAAGCTGGTATCAGAGCATTGGTTTGAGGGATTCAAGTGTTGGAAACACACTTGAACTCAAATCTTATGCTCTTGATATGTGATTAAATGTTCGATTCAAGCCTCGATCATTAAGCCGGAGGTATGAGGTCAGTATTTATGTATTGAATTGTGTATGTACACATTGTTGTGTGTATAAATTATGTGAACCGAACTTCTCAATTATGAAATGAAATGATGAAATTAAGGGCACGAATGTGTGATAAACATGTTATTATGCCTGGCCAGTATAATGAGATGCTTATGACATAACCGTTTCCTTAATTAGGTAAGGTGATTATGTACTATATAAGTACAAGATTATTAAATATTGTGAATATATTAAACTGACTGTCTGATTATATGATTTCAGCCACGAATGGCTGAGGAACATACCTCTGGTGTGAATAGCAGTGAGAAGATGGAACTCACTGAAACTCAAATAATGGTGAAGGAAGAGGTGGCAAAGGCTTTTGAAGCTGCTTTGCCCACATATATTGATGAAATTAAGTCTTCCTTAAAAGAGTTCCTTCATCAAGAGTTGTCTGAATTTGAAACTGGAGTGGAGATGAAACAATCTTCTAAGACAACTACTTTTAAAGAATTTATGGCTTGTAAGCCAGCTGAGTTTAAAGGGGAGGTAGATCCCTTGATTAGCCAGCGTTGGATATCTGATATTGAAAGTACGTTTGAAACTAGTCATTGTGACCCGTCTGATGAGGTCATGTTTGCTGGAAATCAGTTGAAAGATCGTGCCAAAGATTGGTGGGAATTGTTGAGGAAGGAAAAAGGCAGAGATGGAATAAAAGGGCTGACGTGGGCCCAGTTTAAAGAACTTTTCTTGAAGCGGTTTTGTCCTCAAGCCGCTATTGATCGTATTACTGAGGAGTTTCTGCATCTACAGCAGAAAGATGAAAGTGTTGATACCATCACTGCTATTTTCTTCGATAAAGCTAAATTTTGCCCGGATCTTCTTCAGACTGAAAGGATGTGGATAAACCGGTATCATACTATGTTGAACACGAAGTACCGGGAATTTCTCACGCCTTCTAAGTGTGAGACACTTAATGAGTTGATTAATTGTGCTCGGGAACGAGAATTGGAGTTGAAACGGCAGGAAGATCGGGGAGATAAACGAAAGGCTGAAACAGAAACAGGTTCGTCTAAAAAGGCAAAGTTTGCCAAATCGTTTAAAAAGCCCGTTTTTACTAAATCTTGTCCCAATTGTGGGAGGATGCACGCGGGGGAATGTCGTGTTAGGCCTGTTGTCTGTTATAAATGTGGGAAGCCAGGACATTTGGCAACCCAGTGCATGAGCTCTCCTAGTCTGTGCTATCATTGTTATAAGCCAGGTCATAGGAGGAGTGAGTGCCCTGAACTTAAGAGGGCAGCACCGATTAGTGATGATGGCCGGTCGTTTAAATCTCAAAGCTCTGGAAAGAAACCGGAAGCGCCCAAACCAAAAGGGAGAGCTTTCCAGATATCAGCAGAGGAGGCTAAAGTCACATCTGATTTGGTGACAGGTACCTTCTTTGTTAATTCAATACCTGCTTATGTGTTATTTGATTCTGGAGCCAATCGATCTTTTGTGTCTATAAAATTTGTGCATCATCCATCTTTGGTCTTAGAAAAGTTGCCTGTACCGTTAGAAGTAGAGGTTGCTGATTCTAAGAGTTTTCGTGTGTTTGATATTTATCGAAACAGTAAGCTTACGATCAATAACGAGGATTATGTTGTTGATTTAATACCCATGGTATTGGGGGAGTTTGATGTTGTTATTGGAATGGATTGGCTATCTTCTTATAAAGCCAATATTCTTTGTAATCGCAAAGTTATACAATTGATAACCCCTAGTGGTTATGAATTATCCATTCAAGGAGAAAAACGTGGAGGGGTTGTTTTGTGCTCTTTGGTCAAAGCCATGAAGTATATGAATCATGGGGGCCAATCCTTCTTAGCTTATGTCATTGATGCTGAGAAAACAGTAAAGTGTTTGGAGGATGTCCCAATTGTTAGGGATTTTCCTGACGTTTTTCCGGATGACTTACCGGGAATCCCTTCTGATAGAAATGTTGAGTTTAGAATCGATCTTATTCCAGGGGCCAAGCCTATAGCAAAAGCTCCTTATCGTTTAGCACCGTCTGAATTGCAAGAGTTGATGACTCAATTGCAGGATCTTCTCGATAAAGGTTTTATTCGTCCAAGCATCTCGCCTTGGGGTGCTCCAGTTCTTTTTGTTAAAAAGAAGGACGGAAGTTTTCGTATGTGTATCGATTATCGAGAGCTTAATAAAGTGACGGTGAAAAACAAATATCCTTTGCCTCGGATCGATGATCTTTTTGATCAGCTACAAGGGGCTTCTTGGTTCTCTAAAATTGACCTTCGGTCGGGTTATCATCAAATTAAAGTTAGGGAAGAAGATATTCCTAAAACAGCGTTTCGAACCCGATACGGTCATTATGAATTTCTTGTCATGTCTTTTGGGCTGACTAATGCACCGGCGGCATTCATGGACTTGATGAATCGGGTATGTCGTCCCATGTTGGATCGATCTGTTATCGTTTTTATTGATGATATTCTGGTTTATTCCAAAAATGAAGGTGATCATGCTTGTCACTTACGGGAGGTACTTGAAACTCTCCGTAGAGAGAAGTTATATGCCAAATTTTCTAAATGTGCCTTTTGGTTGCATGAAGTCCAATTTCTTGGACATGTGATAAATGCAGATGGAATTCTTGTTGATCCTTCTAAAATTCAAGCGGTGACCAATTGGAGTCTACCCAAAAGTCCAACTGACGTCAGAAGTTTTCTTGGCTTAGCTGGTTATTACCGTAGATTCATTCAAGACTTTGCCAAGATTGCTTCATCTTTAACCAAACTTACGAGAAAAGATGTTAAGTTTGTGTGGGGTGATGACCAAGAGAAAGCATTTCAAGAGTTAAAGTCAAAATTAACTCAGGCACCGGTATTAACGTTACCAGATGGCCCTGATGATTTTGTGGTATATTCAGATGCTTCTTATCTTGGTCTGGGTTGTGTTCTTATGCAACGAGGCAAAGTGATTGCTTATGCCTCAAGGCAATTAAAAACCCATGAAATCAATTATCCTATTCATGATTTAGAACTGGCAGCAGTCGTGTTTGCCTTAAAGATCTGGAGGCATTATTTGTACGGTGTAAAGTGTACTATTTACACTGATCATAAGAGTTTGAAATATTTCTTCACTCAAAAGGAGTTGAATATGAGGCAAAGACGATGGTTGGAATTACTCAAGGACTATGATTGTGAAATTCTTTATCATCCTGGTAAAGCAAATGTAGTGGCAGATGCCTTGAGTAGGAAGGAAGAGTATGAACCAATTAAAGTGAAAGCTATGCAGCTTGTGATTACTTCAGGGCTAATTGAACAGATCAAGGAAGCCCAGACTGAAGCTTTAAAGGAAGAAAATTGGAAACGAGACAGGATTAAAGGGCAAGCTCATAATCTTGATGAAGATAGTCGTGGTTTAAAGACTAGGTGGGGTCGAGTGTGGATACCTCCCACTTGTCCACTTAAGTCTGCATTGTTGGAAGAAGCGCACAAGTCAAAGTACTCAATTCATCCTGGGGCTACTAAAATGTATCGTGACCTTCGGATAAACTATTGGTGGCCAGGTATGAAACGAGATGTGGTTAAACATGTGTCGAAATGTTTGACTTGTATGCAGGTAAAAGCAGAGCACCAGAAACCTTATGGTAAGTTGCAACCATTGGAAATCCCAATGTGGAAATGGGAACATATCACAATGGACTTAATTACTAAACTTCCTAGAACAAGGAAGGGATGTGATACGATTTGGGTCATTGTGGATAGGTTGACCAAGAGTGCTCATTTCTTGCCCATTCGTGAGACCTATTCTTCTGATAAAATGGCAGAGATATATGTACGAGAAATTGTGTCTCGTCATGGTGTGCCTGTAACCATTATCTCTGATCGAGATACTCGATTTACTTCTCGATTTTGGAGAAATTTTCAAGAAGAATTAGGAACAAAACTGTTGTTAAGCACTGCGTATCATCCTCAGACTGATGGACAAAGTGAAAGAACCATTCAGACCCTAGAGGATATGTTACGAGCGTGCATTATTGATTTTGGAGGTAGTTGGGATGATTACCTACCTTTGGCAGAGTTCTCGTATAATAATAGTTATCATTCCAGTATTGGAATGCCTCCTTATGAGATGCTTTATGGGAGGAAATGTCGAACTCCCGTCTGTTGGGGAGAAGTTGGGCAACGTGAACTTGCGCATAAAAATGTTGTTAAAGCTACCAATGAACGGATAGATCAGATCCGTGCCCATCTGAAGGCGGCCCAAGACCGTCAGAAATCATACGCTGATAAGCGTAGAAGGCCCATTGAATTCCAGGTAGGAGATTTTGTGTTGTTAAAAGTCTCACCGTGGAAAGGTGTTATACGTTTTCGTAAGCAAGGAAAGTTAAGTCCACGTTTTATTGGACCATTTAAAATCATAGCTCGTGTCGGTGAAGTTGCTTATCGCCTAGAGCTACCAGAGGAGTTAAGTGGAATTCATAATACGTTCCATGTTTCTTACTTACGAAAATGTTTAGCAGATGAATCTGCATACGTACCACTGGAAGATATAGAAATTGATGACAAGTTGAATTATGTGGAAAAGCCAGTGGCAATACTTGACCGAAAAGTTAAGCAACTTAGAAATAAATCATTGAGCCAGGTGAAGGTTCAGTGGAAAAATAGAACCGGTTCTGAAATTACGTGGGAGTCAGAAAACGAAATGAGAAAGTATTATCCTTTCCTTTTTGAGGTTTAATCGGTTTCGGGGACGAAACCTTTGTAAGGAGGGGAGATTTGTAACAACCGGTTTTTAATAAAGAAATGTATTGTGAATAATCGTTAATTAAACGATTGTGGTTGTTGTGATTTGAAAATATGTAAGAATTACGTCATTAATGGCAAGAGCACATTTGGTCGTGCTGGAAATCCACGAGGATTTAGTAACTTTTGTTATTGGGGATTGATAGTATGTGAAAAATGATGAACGTGGGCGAAAACCGTGCGCGAAACGGAGTTACGGATTGTCCGGAATCGCGAAAAGAAATTAAAAATTAAAAAATTGCTGAAAACTCCCTGGGGCGGTACGCCCCACGCCAAACGCTGGGCTGGGGCGGTACGCCCCACGACCTATGTCGGTTTAAATGGTTTTAAAAGATCAGATCGCATCGGAAACGAAAAATTTTATTCTATTTCGACTTTCTTTCACCTCCAGACGACCCTAGCCATTTTTGAACAACCAAAACTCCATTTCAAAGGCTTTTAATCATCCAGATCGCGTATAGGATCGTGTCTTCAAGTCCCGATCGTTGTTTTAACCGTAGAAATCCGTCGGATCAGGTAACGGTTTGTTTTATCCTACTAGTTTAATATTATGTGGATTAAATCTAGTTTTGATTGTAATACTATGATTATGGGTATTGATTATTGCCTAGTTGATAACTAGGGATTGTTAGAAACGAAGAACTTAATATTTTGACGGTGAAATCTTCGTTTTGAAGCCGGGATAATGTCCGGTTGTTATGAAACCCATATCATGGTATGATAACTAGTAGGATGGGTAAATTGTAGGTTTTGAAATATATATATGGATTATAATCCATAGATTAAATGATGATTTTGATGAATTGATGCTACCATTATTAATAGTTATTGATCTAAAAATAAAAATTGAATAATAAAAAGTGATTAAAGATCGTAACTAATATAATGAACATCAATTATTTGATAAATTGCCTGGGAAGGCATGAAATATGATTAATTGTGATAATTGACTAAAACTTGCTAAACGTAGTAAGATAGAGTCAGTTATGTGATGAATTGACTTTGAGGAAGTCAAATCAGTCAAGTGTGTTGAACTTGATTGTATGTGCTATACGTGTTGAAACTAGTTGTATATATGTATTTTGCAACTAGGTGGTGGTAGTGGAAGTCAAACCACTAGTCATAGAGCAGGAAAGGAGCCTGCAGTTGCTAATCCCTTAACTGATTAAGGTAAGTAATCCCACAACTATGACATCACATAATAAATATTGAATTTTGTTGTTGAATGAATTATATGATAAATATGGCATTGGTAATAGGGAAATGTTGAACAATAAAAGTTCAACAACCTATGATAAATCCAATACTTTGGTAAATAATAGTGTGGGAATTCTATGATGGAAGTACCGGTTGGGTGAACATCATAGTAATTTGATTGAATTATATATGACTCCACAATGGTGGATAGCCAGAGGTGCTGGCAATTGTCTTAGATGGAAGTACCGGTGGGTGAACATCTTAAGACTTGAATTATATATGACTCCACAATGGTGGATAGACAGAGGTGCTGTCAATTGTCTTAGATGGAAGCACCGGTTGGTGAACATCTTAAGACTTGAATTATTTATGACTCCACAATGGTGGATAGCCAGAGGTGCTGGCAATTGGCTATGGTGGAAGCACAGAAATGTGAACCCCATAGTGTAATATTGATTAAACTATTGCGAGCAATAGTTGATGATTGGTAATGTGATATTTTATATTGTGAGAGTCAATTCAAATAGAAATGACTCAGTTGAATGTTGATTGTGAAAAATGTATTTTTACATTTTATTGTTGAGAAACCATTGGGGTTTACTTACTTAGTTCTTATGAACTAATGGGAATTATTGTGTGATGTTTGTAGGTCAAAAATGACGTACACGGCTGTAAGGATCGAGGTGGACTGGGAATCGAACAGATAAACCTTGTTGCAAACGTTTGAAATTTTGGTTTAAACTTACTTATGTAAATAAGTATTGTAAAATGTGTGGCACGTTTACGTTTGCGTTAAACTTTGTTTAATATTATTAAATAAAGAGGGTCAGACAAGGTTTTAAAAAAAAAAAAAAAAATTGAAAATTTTGCTGGGACCAACTCTGATATTATTTTAAAAGATTGAATAGTAACCGGGGGTTACAGGTAAACTCTATGCAACGCTTTTGTATTATAGATTCCCTTTCCTGTTACAATATTATACTAGGTAGACCTTGGATACACGACATGAAAGCAGTCCCTTCGACTTACCATCAATGTGTCAAGTTGCCGACGCCTTGGGGAGTAGTGAAGATCAATAGTGACCAACAGGAAGCCAAGGAGTGCTACTCGTCTTCAATGAAGGGAACAACTAGGCCCTCACCCGCGTAGCAATCAAAGTGCGACCTTGGGGATACTCAAGAATATAGGGAAGAAGAAGTAAAGGAAATACCTTTAAATCCCGATAATCCTGAGGTAAAAGTCCTTATAGGAACTAGTATCCCTGAGGATATTGAAAAGAAACTGATTTCTTTTCTGAAATCAAGAGTTTCCACATTCGCATGGAAACATGAAGATATGACAGGAATATCCTCAGATGTGATTACACATAAATTAGGAATAGATAGGAATATCAGGCCTGTCCACCAGAAGAGAAGGAAGTTTGCACCCGAAAGAAATCTAATCATTCAAGAGGAAGTAGAGAAACTCCTCAAAGCAAAAATGATTAGAGAGGTGAAATTTCCAAAGTGGCTAGCCAACGTAGTCGTGGTTCAAAAGAAGAATGGAAAATGGAGAGTTTGTGTAGATTACACAGACCTCAACAAAGCTTGTCCTAAAGACCCATTTCCATTACCACATATAGATTCCATGGTGGATGCAACAGCAGGACATGAAATATTAACTTTCATGGACGCATCAGCGGGCTTTCAGCAAATTCAAATGGAACCTTCGGACCAAGAAGACACAGCCTTCATGACACCAACAGGAATATATTGCTATACAGCAATGCCATTCGGCTTGAAGAATGCTGGAGCCACATATCAGAGACTCGTCAACATGATGTTCAAAGAGAAACTGGGGGACACTATGGAAGTATATATTGATGACATGGTGGTCAAATCGAAGATAACTGAGAATCACCTTAAGGATCTTCAGGAATCCTTCGATATCCTGGACCATTACAATATGAAACTTAACCCATCTAAGTGTCATTTTGGGGTAAGATCAGGAAAGTTCTTGGGATATATGGTCACTAAAAGAGGGATAGAGGCTAGCCCGGAACAAATTCAAGCAATCTTGAACCTCAAATCCCCAAAGAGCATAAAAGAAGTGCAAAGGTTAACGGGAAGAATAGCAGCCCTCAATAGATTCATCTCAAGGTCTTCTGAAAAATTTAAAGGATTCTACGATATCCTTAAAAAGAATAAGAAGTTCCAGTGGGATGAAGAGCATGAGAAGGCACTTCAGGATCTGAAGGAATATTTGTCCTCACCACCATTGCTCATGAGACCAGAAAATGGTGAACCTCTATCACTATATTTAGCAGTATCCCGAACGACTGTAAGTGCAGTGTTAGTTAAGGATCATCAGGGATCGCAACACCCTGTGTACTATGTAAGTAAAAGTTTAGTAGATGCTGAGACTAGATATTCTCATTTAGAAAAGCTAATTTTAGCTTTGGTTATGGCATCAACTAAGCTGAGACATTACTTTGAAACGCATAGAATACACATTAAAACAAATTATCCTGTCAAATCTGTACTGAGAAAACCTGAACTGTCAGGAAGGATGGCAAAATGGTCAGTTAAACTCAGCACATATGATTTGATCTATGAACCAAGGACAACAATTAAGTCACAAGCTTTAGCAGACTTTGTGGCTGATTTTAGTAGTGATCTACAACCAGAAGTGGATCTAGAAGTAAGACTCTTAGACGAAGATACTGGTGAGTGGACCTTGTTCACAGATGGATCTTCGAATGTAAGAGGAACAGGATTAGGCATTATACTAAAATCGCCACAGGGGGACATAATACCCCAATCGATTAGTTGCGAATTTCAAGCAACTAACAATGAAGCAGAATACGAAGCCCTAATAGCGGGACTTCAATTAGCTAGGGATATGAACATCAGAAATTTACATGTTTTTGTCGATTCCCTACTAATAGCCAATCAATTTAACGGTTCTTACATGACTAAAGGAGATAAATTAGCAAAATATTTAGAAATAGTTAAGGATATATCAGGATCTTTTTACAACTTTGATATCGCTCAAGTACCAAGGGATGAGAATGCCGAAGCAGACGCATTGGCAAACTTAGCATCATCCCTAAGAATTCCTGAGGATATTAATATTCATATCCTACATATTTTAAGACCAGCGATAGATATGCAGGATATGGATCAGGATAGTAAACCCGAGAATACCGAAGTTCTTCACTCAGAAGCACATGAAATATCCTGGACTATCCCTATCAAGAACTATCTTCAAACAGGAAAAATACCTGATGAAGAAACAAATCCTAGAGCTTTTAAAGCAAAAGTATCTAGATACACAATCATACGAGATATCTTGTATAGGAAATCAATATCAGGCCCATACTTAAGGTGTTTGGAGAAACCCGAAAGTTTGGAAGTAATGAAAGATATCCATGAAGGAGATTGTGGAAACCACACTGGGGGTAGAGCATTATTCTCAAAGATCCTGAGAACAGGATATTTTTGGCCAACCATGAGAAGAGACGCAATGTCTTATTCCCAGAAATGTGATGCTTGTCAAAGACATAGCAATATACTTCATCAACCAGCTGAACCTCTACATCCAATAGTCTCATCATGGCCATTC
Source organism: Mikania micrantha (assembly GCA_009363875.1). Classification (NCBI taxonomy): domain Eukaryota; kingdom Viridiplantae; phylum Streptophyta; class Magnoliopsida; order Asterales; family Asteraceae; genus Mikania; species Mikania micrantha. The sequence goes on from CM018696.1 coordinate 89,500,170, forward strand.
ATGAAATGGGGAATGGATATAGTAGGAAAGCTACCTAAAGCACCTGGAGGAAAGATGTTTATGCTTGCTATGACAGATTATTTCTCAAAATGGATTGAAGCAGAAGCCTTCGTACAAGTCAGAGAAAAAGAAGTAGTTTCGTTCATAAAGAGGAATATCCTGACTAGATTTGGAATACCCGCAGAAATCACTTGTGACAATGGGTCCCAGTTCATAGGCAAAAGGACCACAAACTTCTGTGAAAGCTGGGGCATAAAGATGATCACCTCTACACCTGTTCATCCTCAAGCTAATGGTCAAGCGGAATCAAGTAACAAGATTATAATTAACAACCTAAAGAAAAAGTTATGATCTAAGAAAGGAAAGTGGGCTGAAGAACTTCCATTTGTCCTATGGGCTGATAGAACAACCACAAAAAATGCAACTGGTCAAACGCCATTCTCCTTAGTGTATGGTTCTGAAGCCGTTCTCCCAACTGAAATGGTTATTCCTACCGCAAGATCAAGCCTACAAAATCTTGAGTCTAATAAGGAAACACTCTCCGAGGACCTAGATACTATTGATGAACTTAGGGATATTGCAAGAATAAGGATGGCAACATATCAACAAAAGATAGCCAAATCATATAACAAGAATATTAGGATACGAAGATTTCAAATTGGTGACTTAGTTCTAAGAAAGGCATTTCAGAATACTACCAACCCAGCTGATGGAAAACTTGCTCCGAAATGGGAAGGACCCTATAAGATAGATTCCGAAGCTGGAAAAGGGGCATACAAGTTAACCAACATGGAAGGAGAACCTCTTCCAAGATCTTGGAATGCCATTCATCTTAAGTTATACTTTGTTTAAAACTTATTAAGTTGTACCCTGCTTTCTTACTATTGAATATTTATAATTATTCTTAGATATGCCTACATATTCTTATATATTCATAATTACCTTGCTACTAATCAAGCATAAGCGAGGCATCAGGATTCCTGGTTCCCAGCTATGCAAACATTTTATTGTTTTATAGGTATAGCAGGAGAAGAGATGAGACTTTATGTCTTAACCCAAGATCTGACCTGAAATCAGAACTTGATGAAGACCCCGCACTGACTTTATGTCCAGCTGCAAAGTTTTGACCTGAAATCAAAACTCAACAGACTATCATGAAGACTTAGGGCTCATGCCCTCGCCAGTTGCGCACGTTTATCCTATTATAGTCTGAGATGATGGGACCAGTACACGCACGAGTGGCTGACAATTTCATTATCAAGGGCTATAACTAAGGATCCTCCGAAATATCCCGGTATAGTTGGAGATTTTGGGACCAGTACACGCATGAGTGGCTGACAATTTCATTTTCAAAGACTATTACCAGGGATCCTCCGAATTCCGGCCTAGTCGCCAGTATCCCGGCCTTAGTCGCCAGTATTCCGGCCTTAGTCGCCAGTGGCCTTGTCGCCAGTATATCGGCCTTAGTCGCCAGTGGCCTTAGTCGCCAGTATCTCGGCCTTGTCGCCAGTATTCCGGCCTTGTCGCCCGTATTCCGGCCTTAGTCGCCAGCATTTCGGCCTTAGTCGCCAGTATTTCGGCCTTAGTCGCCAGTTTTAATCGGCCTTGTCGCCAGTATCTTGGGCTTGTCCCAAGTTTTCTTGTTTTTCTATTTGTGCAGGATTGAATTTCAAGGATATTTGGGAATACCACGAAATATTTGGGGATATTCAGGTATGGAATCTCTTTGATATTATAACAGGAACAAAGAAGATTTCACATTAAACCTACTATCTCCAGAAATTGGTACCTGTTTCTTAACTCTTCTAATTTACTATGATATTTTTCATTTTTGAATATTTGGAAATATATTTTAATAATTGATAGTATGCACTACATCTGTCTTTATACAAAATGTTACATCAATAAATTTTAAGCCTATATTTAAATTATTTTCGAACATACACACAATTAAGACACTAGTCAAATTAGGCTAAGTATAGCTTAAAATATCCTTATTTATTCCTAAATATATTCAACACATATTAACCCTATTGAAATATACTCTAAAACTCTTCAATAAAAGTAGGGAAAATATTTGAACATTTTTAGGAGTATATGAATAATTACGATTAATACTTAGTCGAAATCTAATCTTTATGATCATTTCTTAAAATAAATTACAAGATACTTATGAATATTCGAACGTATCTTAAAAATAGTAACTATACTTATGAATAAAAACCTTGAAATAGATGACATTCTCAAAACTGGATATAATATTTGATATTCAGATTGATTTTAATTCTATACCAAATTATTCTTAAATATTCCTAAGTATACCTAATAGAACTTATCAAGAACTATTCTTAACCTAAATATTTGATGTATGAAGAGTTACATATGACTCAGGTTAAACGGAATAATAGCATCTGCTAGATTTAAGATATTCTAAAACATTTAGGGATATCTGAAAATAAGTTAGGAAACACCGAAATATAACCCAACATAACTGTCATATTAACAATCTAAAAAAGTTTAACATATCAAACTTCGCCATGAAACTCATGGTCCCTCCATTTGATATGTTAAAACAAAAGTTAAAAAGAAGATCAAAGCTTCGCCATGAAACTCATGGTCCCTCCACTTTGACTTCTAAAATTGTCTGCCCCAATTCTAGGGGACTTTCCTAAAGTACTATTGTTTGAAATCCTTACATCATTAGCAAACAAGAACCACAACCACTAAAAAATATGGGCTCAGACCTTCGCATCATTGTCATCATCGCCCATCGTCACCTCCTGCTCCACAACATCAGCCTCCGCACCCGTCACCTCCACATCACCTGCCTTGCTAGTCTCACCCACCTCGCCAGCCTTGTTCACATCCACAGAAGCTTCAGCCTTGTCACCAGCCAGGGTCGCCAATATCTTGCCTCATTCCTTCATATTCTTGGCCAAAGAATCCACACCTTCAGCCTTGGCCTGATTCACCAGTTGGATTTTGGCCCTTAACACGGCAATGGCGGCAGACTTTTTGGCTCCATCAATATGCTCTTTGAATTGGAGCTTATGAGTGGCTTCCATGTCTTTCATCTGCTTCTTGACCTTGGCTAATTCCTTCTCGTAGTGACCGGCTTTGGCTGTGAAGATCTTCCTCTGGTCTTCCAGGACCTCAATCTGCTTTTCGATTTGTTCTTTTTCTGAGGCATATTTAGCAGAGACCTACAAAATAGGGATCATTTAGAATATGTAGGAATATAACGTTAACAGAAAAGAATAGTTTGTATACCTTTTTCAGAAGATCAGGAATAGACAGGTCAGACGGCTCCTCGAGATCCACAGTATCCACCCCTTTGCGTTTCTTGGTACTCTTTGAAGAACGGGTAGTCATTGCACGAGGTTTGGGGGCAGTAGGACTGGTTTTCTCCTTCTTCACAGCAAAGAAGGTATCGAGGTCTTCAAGGTTGAAAGTAGATTCTGCGAAATAAATCAGAATAGTTAGGAATAATTAAGAATATTTAGGAATATCAAAATATTTTTAGATATACCAGAGGCCATTGGAGTGATTGTTCCGAGGTTAGCACCAAATTTTCTGTGCTGTTCGTCGATTTTCAACAAGGAACGGATTCTATTTCTGCTATCTTCTTCTTCTGACACGAGTGACTCAAATTTGGGAGCTACAACAAAATAAGGGCATAATAAGCGAAAATTAAACAAACATAAGTCTTGATTAAGAAATAAAATCCTAAGAATCCTACCCTTTTCTACCCATTTGAAAGGAAGGATTTCCCCATGAGGGATAGAACTTCTTTTCACAAAAAAGAACTTGTTTCTCCACTCATCTTCATTAAACGTAATTCCAGGAACTAAGATAGGAGCCCCACTTCTCCTTTGAAGAACAAAACGGGATGACCCGTGGGTTCTAAGTTGATACATCAAAGAAATTTCAGGGATACCAATATCTAAACCAAAGTGGTGGTTTAGTTGGTCAAGAGTATGGAGAAGACGCCACCCCATAGGCATCAGTTGTGGAAAACAGAGCTTGGTAGTCAAGAAAAAATTAAAGATGAGGTCGGGAAAAGGAAACTTTAGACCTAAGGTAAAGGGGTACTCTGGAAAGCATACCCAAGTAGGTGAAACATGGTCAGCCTTAAGATTTTCAGAAAAAGGGTGAAAAATGGTTTCATCAGGAAAGGTTTTTGAAAGACACAATAATTCGATGCGGTCATCGTTAAAAACATTTCTGTTTTGACGATTTATGCTTAAAATATTCTGATCGGTAAAGTCGTCGGAATGGGAATCAGAGGAAGAAGATGAATTAGACATTTTCAGAAAGAAGAAATTAAAATTTGAAGAAGAAAGTGAAAGAGACTTACAGGAAGATCCGATTGAAGATGATGGCATCAAATGGGAGTGAAATGATCATTATATCCTGCACAAACGGCTGGAATATGTGGGAAACCGCCACAATAATAACTGTTCTGCCAAAACGGTCACATCACATTTAAAATTCAAAATTTGAATAAAGAGCCAAACTAAACGGTTAATTTCAAATTCTTACCACCCATTGAGGCGGTAATAAGAATTTGGGGGCAATTGTTATACCTCAAAAAAGTTACCTCATAATTAGGAATATTTCGGAATCTGGAATATTTAGGAATATTTGCGTATATAAATTTATGTGATCTGATGACTTGATTGCTGTATAATAATAATGTAAATGATGTTATTATTATTTAATTCCACATGTGTTGCTAATATTTGAATTGAGTCAACAGATTATATAACCAACAAGCCTATTTTTCTGGAAATAGAAGAAGAAACGTGGGAAACATGCCAACGTTCATAAGGAGTGCTCGAGAGCTGATTGGAGAATGAACCGGTTTATGAGGAACGACTTTTTGACTAATATTGTATATTTTTGACTATAAATTGAGGCTTATGATCGATTTTAGGAACATCTGGCACACGACTAATGACTCTATCACTTCTCGCAATTACAATCGCGGAATTATTCACTTAGCAAATCGATCATTTGTGCTCTTTATTTGTATTTTTACTTTGTTATATTAATAAGAATAAGGCAGAGTGACGATTGTCACCTCCCGAGGTTTTTATGCCGGCAATCCTAAGGGATTAAGGGCTTTTCCTCGTATAAATCTCGTGTGTTTGGCTGTTTTTCTATTTTATATTCTGAAATATCCCTAGGTATCCTCAGGGATATTCTTGTTAAACATTACTGTTAAACTATTTTCTTGATTATTAAGCACAATACCCCACTTAACTAATTCGGTTTTGCTAAAAGTTACACCTGTTAATTTTTACCCGAAACAAATATGATTCGATGTTTAACAATTGATTGGAAATTTAACCAATTTATGATTGGAATACTTCAACAAAGCTTCGACTACTCCTGATTTGGGTCTTGATGATCTTTTATAAGGAAGACCTTGTGGCATGAATTATGTGACTTTTTATATAAATGTAACGTGTATGCTTATCTCTTATGAATTATTATGTAATGTTTTTCCTTTGCTTATGAAATAAAATTACAATTTATGTTCTATGTTCATGATGATTAATCTAACTAAAATGTTTTTTTTTTGGATTCGCGGCCTTTCATGTCCTTACCCTTCATATACCACACACCCAAAGAACACAAACAAAGAAGAGGTGCAAGGTTACATACAAATTCCATATATAATGCTATACTACATTACAAGACCATATATGCCTCTTGTACATGAATTTCATAAACAAAGATCAAAAGCACATTGATTCGAATTCAACAAACAAAGTAAATGTAAGATAGTAGATCGAAACGATGACAATCTATTCGGTCCCTGCAATCTTTTTCTTTATGGATTCGATGTCTGTGGCTAGCTCTTTTCTGCTTGACTGGAGTGAAGAACATGACATCATCAATTAGTTTCTAGCTAAGCTTTCTAAGATTAAATGTATGTAAACATGGGGACTAGAGTCCAGCCCAGCCCGGCCCAACCAAAGCTCAACCCAACAAAGGGAAGCCCGATTACTCACGGTCAGGGCAGGCAGTGTATAACCGTTAACCACCACCTGAAAATTATCTTGGAGAGTTTTATGTATCTTACCTTGAAGAGCAGATATCGGTAGACAAACCATCCAGTATATCCGAGTCCTACCAACTCCATGATCTTTGGAAGCTGAAATTTTAATGAAACCATGAACAACAAAATCAGTAATATTACAAAATTTGCTAAAATCAATATGCAACTAAGTTCTGTTACTGCAACTTTTGCTTTCTTGACTTGGAAGTCCCATTTTTAGTCAATAGTGGTAAACGATGGGCGGGTCCAACAGGTTGGGTCAGGTTGATTTCAAACACTTTTTGTTCAGTTTTGATACTTTATTATTGTGTTAAATATGATCAAAGAAAACTATGCTTAAAAAATTAATATCAAATTTATGCTACTACTTACCAAAGGCACGGAATTGATTGCACCAATAAGAATTGAGGAAAGCCAAATTGCAACAACTCCTCCTCCGCCATAGATTATGACTGTGGACTTGTTCTCAACTGCATCCCACTGCAAATAACAAATTAAAAGGCAAAATAAGAACATTCATATGAATAAGAAGATATGCAACATAAATGTTTTGATGGTTTAGCATTGTATTTACCTTTTCTTTTAGGTCATTGAACAACTCATTTGCATCTGGGGCGGATGATGCATCTTCTGAGGCCTTTATCTGGAAAAGATTTGACCTTTTTGACTCTGATATGTAAAGAAAAATTAAAAAGATATGAGATAAACTACGGCTCAAAAATTATTGCCCAAAGGGTAAAATTAGGCAAATTTGGCAACATAGAAAATAAAGTAAACAGTATTAATTTGATAATTTTAAAAAAGAAAGTTCAAGAAGATTTAATTCCCAAGTTTAGGATGCATCAAGCAACAAAAAATATGATTAGTTTCTTGACATGTTGAAGAAATTGACGGTTTAAGATTGTAAATCATGTGATTCATAGATTTTAAAAGATATAAGATATAAGTGAGCTCGTATATGTGTGTATGCATCATGCAGCAACTCTAGGACCATATAAATCAAAGGGAAAAATTATTCCATAATATATACATTCGGACCACTGCCTTATTATGTCCATATAATCTCAACTATAAAAGAAAGTAACTTGCTGTGCTGATTTGCTTTTCTATGTTAGTTATAACTTTAGTTTTGATTTAAGCATGCTTGGTTTTCAGGTTCCTAGGTTTCTTGTAATTCAATTCTCATTAATGGTTTATAGAGTAGAAAACACCAAATGACTGTTTTGTGTTCTATCCTTTTTCATTCCCCAGTAACAAACAACAAGCAACAAGCATAAACAGTAAAAATCCCACTTAGAGTAGGGTCTAGGGGAGGATAGAGACAAACCTTACCCCTATCCCAGTTGGGATAGAGAGGTTGCTCCGAAGGAGTCCCCGGCTTAAAATTATCGTTTGAGGTTAATCACTTCAACGTTTTTAACGATTATTTTCATAAAATAAGTATAATAAAGTTAAAATTAGTGCAATTTTACTTTTGCCCCTTAAGGGCAAACACATATATACATTATATGCATGCAACACAAATGGGGCGTGTTTCATTCCCCAGTAAATCAACTCAATAAAAAAACCAGGTGGAAGTGGATTCAGTGATTCACTATATAGGTTCCCTCTCAAATCAAGAGGAACTTCAACACAAACAAGAAAGAATATATATTGGAAAGTTTGAATACTTAAGTACAGAATTGCAATAAATTATTTTGCAATCAGAAGTTAGATACTGTCTAAAATTCATGAATATTTTCAGTAAATATGAAAAGTGTGTACCCCTAATTCTATATGCCTATAGAGGCAGCATTATAACCATATCACATCAAATACTCACATTCACCTAAGCTTTCGAAAAAAAATCTTAAAAGAACCAAACAAATTGGTCGTTTTTACAAAATTTCTGAAAAATTCTCCAGTTGGACATTGAGTTATGGACTGATCGAGTCCCAAACCCTTTATATGCGTTCTTATCGACAATCTAAGCATTCAATTCATCAAAATCTTGACACACAACCACGTGTTCGACGAAATGCTTGAATGATAATCACTGGTTACCTGAAACCTGTTTGATGGAAGAAGAAAACGGACGAGCAGGGATGGTAGGTTTGGCGGAGCAACGGGCGGTGGTGGTTCTAGTCGGAAGACGTGGTAGCATGCCGGCGATTGCCGCCATGGAGGTTGAAGTTGCCGTCGCCATTGCAAATGCTGTCCGCACAAAGTGAAGTGACTCTATCTATCCGAGCTGCTCTTTTTGTTTTTCGTTTTTATAAAGTTTTTATTGTTGAAAACTAAAGTGAAGAGAGAAGATTTTATTGTGACACGTGGATAAATAAAGTTCTCTGATTGGTCGTCTGTCTATCTTCTCAATCCACGTTTGAAAGGTTCATATACAATTACTCTTGTCGAACATAATTGGGCTGGGCCTTCGATTTTTAAACTTTCTAATAATATTTATCATTTATGTTATTATGTAGTCGTTGATTGTTTGGGCCTCCTGGGCTTATTTCTTAAGTGCCGTGCGGCCCGTGCCTGCTTTGCTTGGCAGTTGGCACCAAGCCACCAAGCCAATCTCCTTATATTACATTGATGGCCCAATGCTTATTTATAATGAGCCCAGCACAATCATATTCGTATACTCAGCATATTTACTCGTATCGTTTAACACCTTATGTTTCTATCTACCTAGGTACTCGGTTGGTTTGAAGTAGGGCTGATATTTTTTATACGTACATGTTAAAAGGACACAACACAACACGAAGTTAACAAGTTTCATATTTGAGCAATTGAGCTTATCAGGTTTCATGTCATAAATAGGTCGACACGTGTAAGACACGATAAAAGTAATGTCTAAACAAGCTAAACAACTGTTAACCTGTTAGCGATCTGGTTAGGCTTGTTAATCTGTTAAAAACATATAATAATTAGTTTAAGCCTGGTTAAACACATGTTTAAACATGTTAACAACCTTTTTAAACTAGCTAAATCCATTTTTAAATCAATATAAACATATGTTAACGACCTGCTACAATCTTATTAACTTGTTTAAACACATTTATATTTTTTGAAAATTTAAAAATAAATTTCTGATTTTTATTGTGTTTATAAACATGTTTTATTGTGTAACAATTAACATGTTTCTATACTGCTTTGTGTCCGTGTTTAAAAAAACATGATTAATTATCATATCGTGTTAGCATATAGCATTTATAGTGTTCGTGTCTAACATGTAATGTCAACTCTAGTTTAAAGTGATTCAACTTAAGTATATGGCCCATAATTGTTGTGCTAATTAACGGGTTTAATTGTTTAAGCTGACCAATTTTTTTTATTTTTTTTTTTGAAAATTGGATTTTAATAATTTAAAATATAAATCATTAATTAAATTTTTAATTCACTCTAAAATTTAACTAATAAAATCTTAATTTTAACTTTTGTTACCAAAGATAATCGAAGAACATAATTATCAAAGATTCACACTCGATTTTATTCATAATAATAATTTAGAGTAGGGTTTTTCCCCTTTTTTTACAATATCATCCTACTCTTGTTAAACTACTCTCAATTACACTCTCGTTATATGAAATTAAACACAAGTCCTTATTTCTGGAAGACAATAACTAAAGGTGAACTAGTCTTATATAGCTTTTGTGTAGTTAGACTATTAAAACTATTCTTCAGATTAATCTTACAATACAAGTCATTGTGTAAAATCAATATTTATAAAATTATATTTATGGGAATATCACGAAAATAGTCGGTTTGAACAATCATTATATATTAAGTAACTTAACTTTATCTAACTTAAAACTAAAAAAAATTAGCATTAGATTCTTACTTTTGAATGGGGTATAGGAGGTAAATAAAGACAAATATTACCCTACCTTAGATGAGATTAAGTCAATGTTTCAAAGAAGGCCTCTGTTTTATCTAACTTAAAACTAATTGTTTATAATAATTACAAATTAAAACATATTTCGTGTTTATTGGCACAAATATCTGTTATTACGTCCAAAAATGTGTTTCTTTGTCACAGTGCACAAAAGACCTCTTGCCGGCATAAAAGGATTCCACGTGTCGGCCAGTGATTAATTTCGTGAAAATAACATTAAAAAACATCATATAATAATTTTAGAATAGGTAAAACACGACTATGAATTGGGTGCTCAAATGAAGAGGTTTCAGGGTCAAGTAGATTGGAGGCGAAGGGACTAATTAAGTATCACTATGAATGTTCTCACACCCAATATAAAGGGGGCAGGTGATGTTGAGGAAGGAATTTGGGTTAGAAAAAAAAATGGAGCACAAAATTTAACTTCTAGGTCATTATAAATACGTGAAAAAAAAATAAAAAAAAAAGTTATTAAAGGAGGGCATTAGGGCAAAAATTGCTTCAATTAAGTTGAAACTGGTTTTTTTTTAGATCTAGCAATCTTTACTAAATTCAGGATAAATATGTTAGTTTGAGAATACAATTAATTTATTTTTTGGTTAAAATGAGTAGCATTATAACATATAACGGGTTAAGACGTATAGTTACTTAACACAATATGAGTCAAGATAAGTAAACTTAAAAACTAAGAGAATAGAATAAGTTCATACGAGAAAAAGTTATCAATAATATATTTAAGGATATTGTTATTAATAAATTATGCAAATAAACTATTTGTTTATTAAAACTTATTTAAACTGGAACTAAATTGATGTTTTTTAAATACAATTCGTTTAGACTTTAGACACAAAATGATTTTGCTTAAAATTCATCAAAACATGAACCATTTCTAACCTGTCACATGACCCAACCCGCCCATTTTTTCCAGACTTAGTCGTTTTAAAACCTTTAGTTTTTGGTTTTCATTTTTGAATCAGTGCAAGGTTATCGGACCATTCTGATGCAAGTCGTTGAGCAAAAAAAAAAAGAAATTAAAAAGGTTATGAATTTAATCATCCAAACAACGTTATGGAAATTTTGGTTGGCACGAAATGAGAACATTTTCAAATATGTAAACAAGTCATGGTTCTCAATAGTGAAAGAGGTGAAAAGAACTGTCATTTCGATAGCTTCGGAACCGATCACTTTTTTATACAGCAGGATGGAAGAAATGGAGCAAATTTAGCTTGATGTAGTTTCTATAGAAGGTTTGTGTTTCATAAACAAGTTTTAAGAGTTGATTGTGTTTTTTTTATGTTTTGATTTGGTCCATTTGGATAATGTTTGTGGGGTCAGCTCCTGGCTGGGCCGCTGGGCACCGGTGGCTTCTATTTTGCATGAATTAAATGTTGGCTTTACTTTCAAAAAAAAAAAAATGAACATTGCTAGTTGCACTTGTACGGAGCAAGTGACCATTATAGAAGAGGGTGTAATTAATAAATTCTACAACTTGGAAACGGTGGTACTTGAATTTATGAACATTGTGCAATAAACTTTGTAAAGTCTTCTTGGAGTCATGTGCATGGAGTTGGAACTCAACTGATCCAAAATAAATAAATAAATTAATTATTAAATAATAATAAATAATTGAAATATTTTTTTAAAAAGAAAGTGGTGCGGTAACGAAGGCAAGAGGGCATGTTCCCTTGTAGAATTCGTGCAGAAAAAGGGCCCATCTAAAAGTTGATGTAAGCCCAACGTCGGTGATGGACTTGGTAGTTGGTACAAATTTGTGACTCGTGAGTCTTGACCATACTCCGTTGTCCTGCGGTGCTATTATTTTAAAAATTAAAATACATGATATATATTATTTTCAAAATTTAAAAAGATTTACATCCGCTTGATGCACACATATAGCAAGGTCTTTATGTTAAACGAGTAAAAATGGGACACGTAGCATGAGACACGTGATATTGTGCCAAATTGTCTTATTAGGCCATGTGTAGTGACCCGTGATGTGGGCGTGAGAGAGGCTGGTCACATTTCCTTAGCGTCCTCCCCCACTACACAGGGACGTGACCAGGACGTTATGGGCAATTGTGTGAGGGTGGTCACGGGAAGGAAGCCGAGACGTGAGCAACTAATATGGATACACATATGTATGTGAAGAGTGAGTGACGGTTTTAGTTGTTTACGTAGCACATACGTGAAGTGATGTGAGTTTTACCACTGGTCCACTACACATGGTCTTAGGAAAATCGGCAGAAAGTGCCGTTGATGACATGGGTGTCACGATTTATTGGTTGGACTTTGATCTCGTGTCATGAGGCCAATTATTATATATATTATAAGACATGGTGGGGAATAGTAACAGTGGGCCCCACCGGGTTTTTTTTTTTTCCTCTTACACACACTCCCACATATTATATATATACACCCACTCTCACATATTATATTATATTATATATACTGGTATATTATTAAAAGAGATAAGGGGAATGGTAAAATGGGTCACCTAAACTTTATCTGTACCATTGATTTGGAATTTTGAAAATAAAAATGTGGTGCGCATTGAATATGAATAAAAAAATTGGTTTTGAATAAACAAATCAGCTTTAATGTGGGTTAATGTGAACCATGTATTTATTTTCAAGATTCGAAATCGACGACCCAAATAGGGTTTAGGGGTTTTTTCTCTATGTTAATAATTATAAGACACGGGGGGAATAGTAACAGTGGGCCCCACCGTTTTTTTTTCTCTTACACATACTCCCACATATTATATATATACACCCACTCCCACATATTATATTATATATACTGGTATATTATTAAAAGAGATAAGAGGAATAGTAAAATGGGTCACTTAAACTTTATCTGTACCATTGATTTGGAATTTTGAAAATAAAAATGTGGTGCGCATTGAATATGAATAAAAAAATTGGTTTTCATAAACAAATCAGCTTTAATGTGGGTTAATGTGAACCACGTATTTATTTTCAAGATTCGAAATCGACGACCCAAATAGGGTTTAGTGGTTTTTTCTCTATGATTAGTGAAAAAATGTGGTTATTTCTACGGTTTTGGTGGTGTTCGAAAAAAGTAGTTGTTATTTGTTTGTTTTCATAGAAAATCGATGTGTGCTTAAGGATTTGGGGTTTTTTAATTCAACCAATTAGTTGCAGATGAGAAGGATATTGCCAGTTTTTTTTAATTATTTTTGTAACATATTTGTATGAATTTTGTATGATTTTATGTTTTTATAAGAAATTTGTATAGAGTTCGTGATAATAGATTTGATTTTGCTATGTAACTTATGTTTCTGCAAATGACATATAATACCCGTTGTCAAGAGTGTACTGTGATGACCCGCCGCAACGCGCGGCGGGTATAAACCTAGTTTATAATTATACTTTGTTCTATAAAAATGTAAATAAATAAACCACTCTCTAATTGGCCTCCAACTATTAGGGCTGTAATCGAGTCGAGTCATGCCTGGCTCCAGTTCGGCTCTTGGATTTTCGAGCCGAGCCCGAGCCGAGCCGAAATTTCTTTGAAGCCAAAAATTCTGGCTTCAGCTTGGCTCGTAAAAAAACTTCGAGCCACGAGCCAGCTCACGAGCTAGTTCGTTTTTTCCCTCCACTTTACACACACACATACATACGTACATACATACGTATATATATATATATATATATATATAAGGGAATGTTACTAAGAAAACCATCATTTTGGATAAACTAAGAAACTAATCACAATCATTACCTATTAATTTTTTTTTTCATTTTTTCTGTTATATTTCCTTTTATTATAAGATAAGAAATGTAAAAAAAGAAAAAAAAATAGAAAAAAATATGTATTTTAGGTTATTACATATATGAATCTGTATGTTACACATACTGGTTACATATGTGTAACTTGATAAGTGACATACGAAACTTTTTAGCTACATATATGTAATTTCATGATTTACACATTTTTTTTCTAAAACATTTTGTTTAATATAACATTTCTATCTTTATAATAAAAAATTATGAAATTTTTTATTCAAAAATTTATTGGTTAGTATGAGTTTTCTTGGTTTTCTCCAAAATGATGAGTTTTCTTATGAACAATTCTCTCTCTCTCTCTCTATATATATATATATATATATATTTGTGTGTGTATATATACATACATACGTATATATCATACATAATATGTATATTATATAAATATGTGTATAAGATATTGTGTATATATATTATGTACAATATATGTGTGTGTGTGTGTGTAATATAATATATATGTGTGTGTGTATAATTTAATATATATATATAGGAGTAGGTTCATGTACAAAATTGATTTTTTGTAAAAATGGTATGAACCAATCATATGTAGACATTTGTCATTTTAGTTAATTAATAAAAAAGGGTAGTTTAGGAAATTTAATATTAATGGATATGCAATTGTCCATTAAACAAGGAAAGTGGGTAATCATTTATCAGAATCAAATTTATTCCAAAAATCCAATTATATTCGAAAAGAAATATTCAACAGCAAATACGAATTCATTTGAAGAAAAAAAATCGCAGGATTTGAGATAGTGATTTTAAAAGAAAAATTATTGTGATAGTATATGTTGTTATTTATAATAATGTCGAACATAAGTGTTAATATGTGATGTTATGTGATAGCACGTACTATTTTATATAGAACGATGAGAATATGGAGTTTTAATAATTTGATATATTGATAAATCGTTAAATAATTTGCGGATATGTGCTTGTATGAATGATAGGATAATTGTTTGACACATTTTTAGTGTTGTTGTGTGCTGACATGATGTAATTTAAAACGCCAAAAGACATTGATTTTTGTAGTGTTATTATACGCGGATATGCATTGGTATGTGCTGATATATCATGTACGAATATCACATATTATATATATGAGCTAATATATGCTTATATATATTAATAGCACATTATGTGAATGTGCCGATATACGTTTCATGCACTAATAGCACATATTAGCACATATCAAAAAGGAAACCAACTTATTCCTTAAAAATAACAACTGTTCCTGATTTAATGGATATCATGATATCTACTAATATGGAAATTCCTTTTGTGCCCTTATTTCCATTTTAAACAACATATTAATTACGATCATGCCACTGGTTCTTTAATGATCATTGATATTAACACATCAAAGGTTTAGATCATTTCTCACTATTTTTACAAAAATATTATTTTGTACAATAACCTTACTATATATATATATATATATATATATTAAAAATTTAAAATCGAGCCGAGCCATGAGCCGAGCTCGAGCCAACCAACCCTGACTCCGGCTCGGCTCGTTTTTAACGAGCTTTTTTCGAGCCGAGACTTTTTCGAGCTTTTTTTGAGTAAGTTTCAAGCGAGTCTCGAGTCGCGAGCTTTTTGAACAGCCGGCCAACTATCATATCACAAAAACAATATGTAAGTGACAATTAATTCATTGCTTAATCCCTTGTCTTAGTTTGGTTTGATCATCGTTAAAGACTGGTCATTATAAAATGTTTATATGGTATCTTCAAATAATGTCAATTTCGAGACTAGAACTTGAGACACATAAACACAAATAGTATTATTTTATTTTATTATTTTTTTTAACAGGACCAACTCATAATGCTTAGAATCACATGAGTTTTTTTGTGTTGGTCCGTCATGACTGTTCAACCAAAACTGCTAAATCATGGGTTCGATTTTTAATCCTAAATCTTTCCCCATAATGGTTAGAATCACATGAGTTTTTTTGTGTTGGTCCATCATGACTGTTCAACCAAAACTGCTAAATCATGGGTTCGATTTTTAATCATAAATCTTTCCCCATAATGGTTAGAATCACATGAGTTTTTTTTACCGGTTAAATAATGAGGACCGGTGGGGTCGAAGTGATGACTTCTAGATGCCTTTTAATGTACACAAAGGTCCCCTGAGGGCACGAGCCCAACGTGTGGTGCAGTGGTGGTTGGTTGCACATGGTAATTTACTACTTTATCCTTCGTTCACTTGGGCCCTCCATCTAACCTAATAACACATATTTTGATTGGCAAATAGAATATAACGAGTTACCCACATTATGGCATAAGAATTTTAAAATAGGAATTTATTACTAAAAAACACAAGAATAAGAAAAGTCATTGTGAATTGTGACAATAACATTAATGTGATATAGCCACTGTTGTAAAAGTCGGCCTCAAAGGCCGACTAATTGCTGAGTACTCGTTCTAAGGGGTTGTTCCGAGGTTTAGTACTTCCTGAGTTTTACCTGAGTACTCCCGACTAGGGCCGAGTACTCTCCGATTACTCGCTCCAAGGAGCTATTCCGACCTGGGAGCGCTTAGCGACTTTTGCAACCTTGGATATAGCACATAAAAAACATGTATGAAGTTAAGGCAGTTATTAAGATCATAAGATACATAGATAAAACACAACTATATAACGTTAATCATGCTCTTTAATCGATGTCAATCTCATTTTTCATGGTATAAGCACATTATCTCTTATTGATATCACCCACCACTATTGAAAAAAATTAATAAAAAAGTTCTTAAGAAAAAGTCTGATTATATATATAGGGGATATATAGTAAATTTTATAAACTTGAAAGGGATAAAGTAATATTTTAAAAAGTTAAGACATTAGTTTTAAAAAAATTAAAGGTTAAAAGGATTAATTTTAGTAGATGGCAAAAACATCACACATCAAAATTGGTTAGATGCACTATTGTAGCGAGAAATGATATTGATGCTATCAAAATTCATTAGTAGTTTTTTAGTTGGACGCACGTTTATAATCAGTCTAGTGGTAATTTTATACCAATTGTACATTAAAAAAAAAAAAAAAAAAAAAAAAAAAAAACTCATTATAAAAATTAAAAGGAAAAAGTTGAATGCAGCGTTCTAGTCATATTTAGCGTTCTATTTAATACAATAGTAACATTACCATAATCTTAACCACTATTGAAAGTTTTATTCAACGTTAATAAAAATTTAATTACTTTTTTTTTTCAAACTTTAACCTCATGCTTCTATCAGATTATCAACGTGTTAGGATGTATAGTCCAAGTCGGCCGATGCAACCCACGTAGGAGCTAGCAAATTCTTTACTAATTCCATTACGTTATACCTCAACAATAATTTCTCTCATCTATATTTTAGTAGGCAGGGGTGGATGTATGTATGGGATTAATAGTCCCGAGACAAAAGTAATTTCTCAAAACATTTATTTCAATAAAATTTCGGTCGAATACGTAATGCAACGTTCTCAAAAGATGAAAACTCGTAAAAAACAACTTTAAGTAGTTTTTTTTACCTTACCTGAACGGTAAACTGATCCGGAAGATTTATGTATGATATTATGAAATTAGAATATACAAATGCAAAGACATAATTGAAAAAAAATACCGAATACATCATAGCCAATGATCTAATTGAGTTTCACATGAGAACCAACTCATGCAAAAGACAATGATGCTTGCAAGTTTTCAATGTTAAATGTACAACACTCTTTGAGCATTATTTGTAAAATTTATACTTTTACAAGTTAAAAAGATATATGCAATTGTATTTAAAGTTTCAACTCATTATTCAAAATAATTAAGTAAGGAGTTGTTTGTTTACCTCTTAATAAAACCATTCAACACTTAACCATTCAGTATTTAACCATTCAGCGCATTTAATTTGAAAAAAATAACCTCTTAATGCTTCAGTTCAATACTTAACCATTCAGCATCAATACCACACGGTCCACACTTACCATTCAGCATTCAGATGTGCAACCGAACAGTCTTAATCGGTTCAACAGTTAATGGTTCAGACCCTCTTAACCATTCAGATATCTTACCCATTCAGCACTTAATTATTCAGATCAATCAAACAGCCACTAAGTCTTATAAACCCAAGTTGTCTGACCGCCCCTCTTTTTGAGTTCACATTCACGACAATCACCAAATCACTACCCTCCCTGATGCATCAACCCCATCACTACACGTAGGCGTCACACAATCAACCAACACCATCACCCCCTTATCACTCCACATCATCTTTTACATATTTTATCAATCACTCCCCAATCACTTCCCTGTTACTCTACGTCATCACCACCTTTTCCCCTTTCTTTTTCTTTCACGGGGTGAGGAGCATCACGCCTCCCTCACGCCCCTGTGTAATGGGGGGAGGGCACCACCGAGGCGTGACCGGATCCCCTCACGCTGTACAACACATAGCCTTGCTACCAACGAATTTGGCTGATGATCAAACTCTTTATTAAACTATAATCAAATTCACTAAATTTATAAATATGATGACAAATATTGTCGTCTTGTAATGGTGATTTTGACATGTTCTTCATATTTATACACAATATTTATCATCTATACATGATACATATGCCAAATAAATCATAACATACTCACATTACTTTTACTAATACATATATTTTTAACATAATAAGAAAAAATATTGTTATTGGAACACAAATGTATCAATAAGTCAACTGAGTCAACCCGTTTGCATATATCCTTTGGTTTTTGGAATTAAAATCTGAAAGTAGTCAAAATTGGTGCCTATTTGAAAAACTTGTCGTGACAACTTTTGAGGTGAACAGGACAATGGGTAGAGCTAAATATTCTGGTGTGAACTATTTTTGATTCAAGGGATATCTTATTGTATGACTCTAGTGTTATTTTATCTTGGTATGTTTTCGTCCTTTTAAAGTATGATTTTTTTATATTCAAGTGATATTTAAATATCATTAAATCTTTGCCATTTTTTGGGATTGTTTTAGTCTTTTAGATGCACAATAATTCGCATCTTTGGGGCCGGGGGGACCGACTTGAGAGACTTGAGAGTGCCGATTCAGTTTGGACATAGTGACATGTATAACCTAGTATTATGTAAAAAACAATTTTTACTACTTATATTGTGACATGTAGAGTAAAGAGTCTCAATGGTTTCAACGTGATGTTAAGATGTTTTTCTTAAAATAAATTAAAGGGTTCAAGTTTTATAGTTAGACAAAAAAAAATAGAAAAAATTTGTTGTTAAAAAAATACAGGGACATGTAGATCATGTTACATGAGAGTAATCATAATTTCCTCCAAGGAGGGATGTAAACGAACGAACACGAACGAGTCATTGTTCGTGTTTGTTTGTTTAACTTTTAACTTGTTTACGAACGGTTCACGAACGTTAACCGAACGAAAATTTTTGTTCGTGTTCCTTCATTAAGGAATCTGGTTTGTTTACGAACGGTTCACAAACGCTAATGAACACATATGATCTAAACTATAAAAATCATCATTCTTAATCTCAAACATTGAAGATAATCATTTATAAATAAATAAATTAAAATATTATAGTATTAAACTAAAAATACCTTAAATATTATAATATTAAGCTAAAAATTAAAAATGTACAACACATTTAATAAATAAATATAATAAATGAACTTAACCGAATATAAACGAACATGTTACCGAACGCTCACGAACACAAATAAACGAACACGACCTATGTTCATGTTCGTTCATTTAACTAAACAAACGTAATTTCTTGTTCGTGTTCGTTTCTTTATTAAACAAACGAACATAAACGAATTTCCCGCCGAACGGTTCACGAACTGTTCGCTGAACGTTCTGTTCGTTTACAGCCCTATGGCACTACCTCCAAGTCATTCTCATTTTTATTTGCCCTCCTCACTTTTATTCATTGGATTCCTAAATAACACGTACATGGTCTATATAAGACGTATATGAGACTAAATATTGTCAAATGAGTTTATGTCATAAGGAGCCATATACCTCACATAGACACATGCGAGACGTTTAAAGTCAGTAAAGTGCTAAGATAAAAAAAAAATAGTTTGTAAATAACCAAGGCCTACTTTATGATGCCAATGTTATACTAACTTATTTTATTGAGATGTTACCTTTTAATTAAAAAATTTAAAAATATTATATTTAAATCTAGCCAAAATATACGATCTAAGGAAATTAGTAAAAGAAAAAAAAAATACGATCCTTTAAAAAAAAACTTTATGATGATAAAAAATTATTTGACAAGAGCAATGGATTCAACCAATGAGAGGTTTATACGTGGTTCTTAGCTGGAGGGTGGGCAGATAGAAAGCGTGCTGATTCAGCATTAACAAGATGGACGGCTGGGATGAGTTTGTAGTTGGTGGTCTTTTGATCCAAGTCAAACATCATGCGTCAGACACGCTGTGCTTTCCGCGTCGGCTAAAATTGACATGTAGACCCCACACCCGACACTTCCTACTTTTCCAAAAATTCATTTTTTATTTTTTATGCAGGTAACATTATATATGATATATAGTTACATGCAACATGGGACTAGCCCATTTAATAGAGGTTTGTCTCTTAAAATAAGAGGTTATTGGTTCTAACTCATGCAATTGTGTAACTAGTTTGAAATAGTTTAGGAGAAGATAATCTTTGTTGTTCAAAAAAAATGATTAAAAACAACGAAAAAGAATAGTGTAGTTTTTATTATTTTCTATTTTTTCGTTATTATTATTTTTTTTGAATTTGACCACTATAGTTTTAGCTTTGTAAGATCAGCATCCTACTAATTAAAAGTTGTTATGATTAATTAATGAGAACATTCTTAAAAGAGTAAAATGTCAATTTAGTCCATATGATTTGACAACTTTTCCTATTTTAGTTCAATAGTTTAAATTTTGTAAGTTTGCTTATTATGGTTTCCATTTTATTGTCATTTTGGTTATTATGGTTTCCATTTTATTGTAATTTTGGTTCAATTAAATTTAAACTTTTGGACAAAAATAACCAAACCATAGGACGAAAATGACAGTAAAATAAAATCATAATAACCAAAATAACAAAACTTAAATTATTGGACTAAAATGACAAAAAATTGAGTAGAAGGACTAAGATGACATTTACTATTCTTAAAACAAATATTTAACCAAATTCTTTCTCCCATTTGTTCATTTCACGTTAACATACCAAGAATTGTTTATTACACACGCTAACACATATGTACTTCCAGACGGTCACTACAAATTAAGAGAACAAACTGACAATAAAAAATATTTAAGAACTAAATAAACGAATTTTATATTAACAAATAAATCATTTTGGCAATTTACTAATATTTTTCAATGCATATATTTCATTTTAAATTAAAAATATTTATTCAATTAAGTGATGCTTTTTAACGATAATATTTCTTAATAACAAATTTTCATTAATGAATTTTATTAGTAACAATTTTACTTTTTTAAGAGCTTGTAATCAGTAACATTTTTCAGTTTTCTTCAAATAAGCAATATTTTTTTAAGAATCATAACGTTTCTCAAATTTATGATATGTATACTTTTCTTATAGAAACTTACGTCAAAACACGAGAAACCGCAAAACTAAGACAAAAGAGAAATGTATAATAGTCTTTAAATTAAATCTATTAAAATGAATAACTATAAAATTATACGAATTTTTAAAAGATTGTATGAAATAATCCTTTATATAATTTTAAATATTCAGAATGCATTCATTATTTGACAGCGTCTAAAATCGTTTTCTTGTCCAATAACTTTTTTTTAAATGCTTTCTTCAATTATTTCAATGAATTAACTTTCTAAATCATGATAAAACTAAACGTGTTTATGTAAAACCTTCTAGGAATTGGTGCATAGGACGGATCTTAAGAAAGGTCTTCCCCCTCTCCTGTTTTTTCTAAAAAAATGCCGATTTAATAATAATTAGTTGGAAAATCCTTCGGTCTCATTCGTTTTATTTTTAAAAATCATTCAGCTCCATCCGTTTTCTTCCTAAAAATTTCTTCGCTCCCCTTCTGCTTTCTTCCTAAAAATATTCGGCCCTATCACTAGCTTTTTCAATCTCCGTCATGGCGTCACTAGTGGTGCATTAGTTTAGATAAAGAAGAGATAACCTAGATGTTTCAAGTTTAATTATTACTAAGGTGATTTCTCTAGTAACAATTGTGATAATGGGAACCAGATCGAAGTGGGAACTTCAGTAAACAACTACATCAGTGTTTGCATTCATGGTTGCTACCAATGCTTGTTTTCACAAACAAACCATTTAATATATATGCCACTACTAATAATCTTTAGTTGACAATAATGACGGCCTACCAACTCACCACAGACTAACTTTTTCAGGATCCATTCTCATTCAACTTTTTATGATCAGCAGCGACCCTGGTCAAGGGTGTTGTCCCTTGAATACCAAAGAGTACAACCCTCGAGCCCTTCACCCTAACAAATTAAGAGGAAAACCCTCGAGCCCTCACTAGCTACTTAGCTAGGGTGATGCCCTCTTGGAACCTAATCCAGTGGTTTAGAAGGCTTCCGTCCCATGCAACTTAGACTTTCATTAAGCCATGGCCCATGTGTATTGTTAAAGCTCCATCATTCCACGTATGTATCATGTAAACGTCACATAAACAACTAACATTATCACCTCTTACCACTTCACGTAATTACTACATGTTTTATTATCACCCCTCATCAAGCTCCATTAACCCTCTTTTTTTACCCTTTCTTGTACTCTCATGCGGTGACCACCCTCACGCCCCTGTGTAGTCGGAGGAGGGCAACAAGGGGCCGTGACCAGCCCCTCTCACACCACCATCATGGATCACTACACGTCGTCTTAATGCACGAAGTTATAGTAATATTGAACGAGCATGTACTGATCTACCCATCCTAACTCATAAAAGTATATGCATGATTTATTTCTTAATTATTTGGATTTCCAGTATATCTTATTACCAAAAATAATTATAAAAATATATATTAAAGTCATTAACATTTATGTTTTTGGGTCTATTTATTATTTTGACTGGTTCTATAAAAGTCTAGTCTTAAATGTAAACTCATGCATGTGTCAAAACTTAGACTGTGAACTAGCATAAATTTCATAATGTACATTCACATGTCTTTATATTCACATATGTTGATTTACAAACGATTTACATTGTTATACTACATCATGAATATAATAAGCACATGACTTAACAACATCATAATAATATTTAAAATTATATTATCATCTATAACCAACTCCAATAAAACCACTTATAAACACATTGTTCTTAATACTGTTAGGTTTTATAAAATGAATTAAATTTGTAAAAACTACGAAAAGATTTTTATTCACTAATAAACCAAGTGAAATGAACTTCAATTAAACTTATTCTAGCACTTAGATAATCAGGCTTGAATTGATGACTTTCACCAATGACATTCTTTCCTTGCCTCCATTTGAATTGGCTTGTTAACTCTACAATCTTATTTTTTAGATTTACTTTTTGGAATTTAGCTTTTAGGGTTTAAAATTTATAGAGTAAATTGCCATTTTGTTCCTTGTGGTTTAGATGAATTTGCCATATTCATCCAAATTCTTATTTTTTGCCAATTTGACATCATGGTTTATCTTTTTTTGCCATTTTGCTCCACCACATTAACTCCATCCAAATACTCATTTAAGTTCAAGGGTATTTTTGTCATTTTTATTAAACATTTAACAAAAATAAGAAAATCACAAAAATAACAAATAAATGTTTATTAAACCTTTAAAAAACTGGTAACTCAGTTAATAAACATTTATTTGTGATTTTTGTGATTTTCTTATTTTTGTTAAATGTTTAATAAAAATGACAAAAATGCCCTTGAACTTAAATGAGTATTTGGATGGAGTTAATGTGGGGGAGCAAAATGGCAAAAAAAGAGAAACCATGATGTCAAATTGGCAAAAAATAAGAATTTGGATGAATATGGCAAATTCATCTAAACCACAAGGAGCAAAATGACAATTTACTCAAATTTATATTTACAATTCATTTTATCTTTTTTATATTCGTCAATGTATTTTTTTTATCTGTTCATAATTGTGCTTTGGGGTTTGGTTTTGTAGTTTAGTTTTAGAGTTTATAATTTAGGATATATAACTTTCGGGTTTAGTTTTTTTGGTCTAGCTCTAATGTTACAAAATTTATATCTTTCAGCTCGATCATTGTGAATTCTTGATCGTAATTTTGTTCTTTTTGCTTGCCATTGTTTTTTGGATTTAGCTTTGGGTCTAAGATTTAGGATTTAGGTTTTATGATTTTACAAATCGGTTTTTAACGCAACTGAAATGACTAAATGAGCTCAATCAGAGTCTGTTGATCCGGTATATAAGTGACCAAAAACTTTTCTACCCTTTATAAAAATTAAAACAATAACATTACCCGCTCTTAATATTATTGTGTATGTGTACGTATTCTAGCATGACAGTACCAAACACATATATAGGATGTGACTGGAATTTAATAAAGATTCTTTAGCGTGACATTGTTATCAAACATACATTTCATGTATAATAATGTATAGATGTGAAAAGCTAAATATTTGAGAAAAATTCCTTTGGACCTATCTATATAGCAAAACATAAAACTTAATTACCGTCCAAAATAGTATCTTTAGTATTTTATCATCAAAATGCATAATCCTAGACGTACGGAACTAATCACATAAAATCTATGACCTCACATATCACCTCGATCTCTAAGTGTTTAAAAAAAGGTCCTTTTAATCTAATTAACTTCGTTATTATATATATATATATATATATATATATATATATAAATTATGACATAAATAGATTATGGATCTCTATATTGCTTTGATTTATGGCGTTAGATTATCACATGGATTCAAATGATGATGACGATAAAGAGTGTATTGGCAAACAAAGTCACATTGTCCACATAAGAGATCACTTTATTCCAATAAGATACCTTAGACGACAAAATTTGCTTAGAAAAAAACAAGTCAAGATTTGCTCATTTGTTTGATTGTTTTGCTAGAAAACTAAGTGCTACAGAAACACCAAAAGCGATTTAATTTTTGAATTTTACAACTTAAAATTAAACAACAAAATCCATGTTATTATAACTTTATATCATGATAACGGAGGAATGATTTGTTTCTTTTTTTTGTTTTTTTTTTTATCTGAGCACAAGATATGTCGATCGACATCCCCTAGTCTCATTAATGATGATTATAAATTTGAATATTTTAGTTGGGACTATATGTAATATATTAGCGGTTCTGAAAATATATATATATATATATATAGGGACTTATTCTATTGAAAACCACTAAATATGAAAGAACCAAAGGAACTAATTTTGAACTATATATTATTAGGGGTATAAAAGTAATTTAACCTTAAAGTATGAGAAGTTACTATTTTACCCTTTTTAATAACCACTCTATGTACAAAACTTAAAGCATAATATACAAATGTATTATGCAGTTCTTAAGTTCCTAACATAAAAGTGGTTCTTAATGGAATACCTCCCTATATATATATATATATATATAAATAGTTAGGATTTGTCATCTAGACAAGATTTATTGTAATTATATTTTCCAATTGTTAAACTGTGATTGTGTTATGTTTCATTTGTAATTATCTTTATTATTTTTTTTATAAATAGTTAAATCAATAGTATATGATAGTTTTGAGTGTTTTTATTATTCTATAAACATTCTCATGTCATTGAAATCACATGCATAAACTGCTGTATGCATGTTGGAAAACATGGGATCCTATATATAGATATTACAATAACAGTAATAAAGCTAGTTAATAAAGTTTAGAACCATCACAAAACAAAAATCAAATATTAGACCTTACAATTTGATTTAAAACAAGATAAATAAGTTGGTTTAAATGAACAACTATCGTATATTTTGAGTTGAAAAGGTAACATCATAATCAAGGACGGAGTTTGAAAAAAAAGCTCGGAGGGGGCCGAAGAATTTTTATGAGGAAAACGGAAGGGGCCGAGGGATTTTTAGGAAGAAAACGGATGGGGCCGAAGGATTTTTCGGAAAAAAACGAAGGAGACCAAATGATTTTCCGACAAAATACTTCTGAATCTACCCTTCTAACCCAAAAAACAGGGGGCCGGGGCGCCTCCAGGCCCCAATAAAGAACCGTCATTAACCATAACATATCACGTTTTAAGAGAGTAACAACTTAATACAATATCCAATACCAAGTCAGTAGTTTAGAAGTAAACTCAATACTTTATGAGAAACTTCGTTGTGGGATTCGTATCCAGTACCTTATGATTTATGAGTCTTATCTAATCATGAGAATAATGCCTTTGGCAGCAGTGGTCTAGGGGAGTAGTTAACCACAATTTTGAAAATAAGACATGAACGGTTGGTCAAACCGGTTAAACTAACAACTGGTATAATGTATGATGGTTTATTTTCATCAATAAATAGTCGATGAACAAACCGGATGATTATGAGCAAACCTTGCTAGT
The DNA here is from genome assembly GCA_009363875.1 of Mikania micrantha. Taxonomy (NCBI): domain Eukaryota; kingdom Viridiplantae; phylum Streptophyta; class Magnoliopsida; order Asterales; family Asteraceae; genus Mikania; species Mikania micrantha. The sequence continues at coordinate 89,526,459 of CM018696.1, forward strand.
TGATTTGGACGGTATTCAAAAAAGTTTTGGCTTTCAATTTATAGCCAATAGACTCGTGTTAAAATTTTCAAGTGATAAAATTTATGTTTTTTTTTTAAAAAAAAATTCATGGGTCATATATAAGTTGCAAAATGCAAACTTATGACATCTCAATCGATCATATCGGTATGAATTAAAAGGTTCGTAATTTGATAGTACAAGTAAGATGGTTATTATCATATTTCATATACGTATCGTTATTATTATTATTAGGGTTATGCTAAATATACCCCTTTTGTAATTTTTTTATTTGTCATACCCCTCCTTAAGCTTTTTAAATATATACAAGTAAACCTTATGTTTTTAGTTGCAAACTAAAAAGATCCATAAGCATTTAAAAATAAAACAATTACAAACATCACGGAACCATTATCATCATCATTATCAATTCATCGTTTAAAAATCAAATTAATACGAAATATAAGTCTAAATAACCATAGTCGAACGAAAACTCAAACTCTATTAAAACGAGTATATATAAAACTCAAAATTAATTGAACCCAAACATTTCTTTAACCTCTGCGAAACTCTCTGCGTAAACCAAACCTATTCACAATCTTAAATAAATCAAGAAAAAGGCCTGTAATAGCTCAGCGGTTCGACTTCGGTTCAACAAGCAACAAACACGAATTAGTTAGCTAAGATAGGTGTTTCATACACCATTACACTCGTTGTTGTTCGAGGAATTAAAGCCCTATGTTTGTAACAACGATCAGGCCTCGGTTCAATCGAATTTGAACAAATATGAATTAGGGTTCATACGATTAAATCTGATTTTTGATGAATTTATATTTTATATTTTGTAGAGGGGGGTATGACAAGTAAAAAATGGATATGTTTAGTAGAATTTAAGGTAGAAATAATGTTTGGTGTATTTTGGTTGTGTTATAATGTTGAAATGTTGATTTTAACAAATTTATATTTAATATTTAGAGGGGGTATAACAAGTCAGAATGAGGGATATATTTAGCGTGACCGTTATTATTAATGAACTCAAGCTTTTTCTTTTTTTTTTTTTGGAACCACTAAATCAAGCTTTATCTATTATTCTATTAATACTTGCATTGATATATTTAATTCTATCTATGAACCTGGTTAAGTAGATATACTAATACTCAATTACAAGTGTCATTCTTAATACTAACATGCTGATACAACGAATATTGATACCAAAATCAACTAAAGAAAATTAATAATCTTATATAACCGATTTTATTAATATTTCGTCTACACTAGTTGTTATAATTTCATACGTTTTTATGTACTAAACTTTAATGTCATCTATACAACGCGCACAATATAACTCTTAAAGACGTATATCGTGCAATCTTATTTTTTACTACATTTCACATTGCGCAGTGTTTTTTTAGTTTTCTCATATTTGTTTGTATTAAATTATTTTATTAATTTTTTGTATTGCAATATATATGACACAATATTGTTTTGCGTGTATGTTTCAATTTCTATAATTAATCTTACGTAACTTCATATGTTTATTTAATCTACACAATTTTAGTCTTGTATTGTTTAGTTGCTATGTGTGAGTAACACTTTCATTCTTCATCTTTAAGGTTTGGTCTCTAAACTTTGTATAGTTTGTCACTTTGATCCTTTTAAGTTTTTAGATTTTAAATTTCATTTTTACATAAAATGTCAAAACTTATAAACTTTGTAAAATGTCTTTTTCTTCCTCTCAAGTTCTAAAAATTCAGAGTTTATCTTTACATCTGTTATCAAAATTTCAAGTTTCACTTTAAAAGTTATGTTTTATTCTTAACTGTCTTCTATCTAGTTTCGATCATCGAAATTAAGTTGACGTAATTTTATATGTTTCTTTTATTTACTTAATTATGTTAAGGTTACCATCGTAACTTTTTGCAAGACTCTAAATGCACTACATTACACAGGATAATTTGTCAAACAGTTTCTACATCTAATCTCTAATCTGCTGCCGCAACACAAGGGTCAAATTTCTAATTTAACTAGCTGTTAGAATGGCACCTTCATTGAGCCTTTGAAGAAAGCAAGTCTTCGCTCGTTAACCGGTGACATCACTTTTGTACATTTTTTACATTAGTAAAAGTGAAAATTAAAAACCGATAAAAAGAAAAAATTTGGGATGGAACATATAAAAAATTGGATAAACATCTACAAATACCTAAAAAATATCTTAAATTTTTATACTAATAAATAAGATATATATATATATATATAAAATATATATATATATATATATATATATATATATATATATATATGGGAAGTATAAATTGGAAACCACCCTTAGTTGAAGAAAGTTTGGAAATCTTGAAAAAAAACAATGTAAACAAAGCTAATTTTATTTTTATTTTTTTATACTTTTGTAACATCATTAGGGTCACTTTATCAAAAAAAAATGAAAAAAACGCCAACAAATTTTTTTAAAAAAAATTAATTTGTAAACGATGTAACACAGACGTAACACATGTATACAGATCAATGGTGACCCTGGTAGTGATCTGTACAGCTGTGTTACGTCTGTGTTACATCGTTTACAATTTTTTTTAAAAAAAAAATTTGTCGACGTTTTTTTCATTTTTTTACAAAATTGACCCTAATGATGTTACAGAACTATAAAAAAATAAAAAAAATAGCTTTATTTACATTGTTTTTTAAATGTTTTCAAAATTTTCTCAACTAACGGTGGTTTCCAAAATAACCATCCCCTAGATATATATATTCTATATTAAAAGAATAAATATTTTGTTACTTGTCACCTTCTTACAACACTATTGCCACTTGTCGCTTTGTTATACCATTAGTAACACTTGTCAATTCCTTATTATTTTACTTAATTCTCTCTCTTATTAAATAATTTTTTATTAAATAATTATAATACTAATAAATAATAAATTATTTATCTTTTTAGGATAAAACACTGTTACATTTTTTTTTATAGAATACGAAATTTTCTAAAACCAAAATTTTTTAAGTAAGAAATATTTTATTATCAAAAAGCACAAAATTTATGTACAAAATAAGTTATCTTGAAAAATAAATTTTAAAAATAAAATATACTATAAAATAAGTTTTTAAACAATAAGTTTTTATAAACAAATGAAGTTTTTTAATTTATTTTTAAACTGAAGTAATAAAAATGACAGAGAATGTAGCACTTTTTTCCGTTATGTTTAATACTATTTTTAAATTGGGTAATTTCACTTTAGAAATTATAAAAATTATATTTTATATTATTCATTTATAAAAGTTAGTCTTTAGTATAATATACTAACTGAAGTTTTTAACGTCACTTATTTTAAAGATATCAATTGTTAAACATTAAAATGTCATATATCATTTGTATATGATTAAAGTTTTAATTATTTTTAACACTTAAAATATTTATTAATATGTAAATTAATCATTTTATATCAAAATATTATTTTAGAATTGCTAAATTTTCATTGGTAACGATTTAATATATATTTTATATTAAATCCGTGTAATATACGGGCTAATAACCTAGTATATATATATATATATATAGATATATATATTAACTTGGTTAATACACAATGTAATACACATATTTAATAAAGAAATCTAATAAATAGCTATAAATAAATAATAATATTATTTTTATTAATGCTAATGTTTTTTTTTCTTTCAACATTTTGATTTAAATAATTAATTTTAAAATTTTATATCTCATATACTTTGTTTTTTTAAAAAGTGTGTTTTTTAATATAAGTATATTTAATGTCTTAAAAAAATTATTTTAAAAATGTGCAAAAGGTACACTTAAAATTTAATATTATTATTTAGTATGTAAGATGTATTTAATAAAATAAAGATACGAGAAATTTAAATAATTAATTTTAAAATTTTATATCATTTATAACGATTTAATATATATTTTATATTAAATAATATAATTTAAATATTATTTATATTATTTATACATTTTTGTAGTTACAAAATACGTTTTCTAATATATTAAAAATATATTCTTGTAAAAAATACAATATTTAAATACACCAAATTATTATAATTGATGATATGTAATTTTCCTAAGACAACAAATTCTTTTAATAATATGAAATATTTGACTATTTATAAAAAAATTCATTAATATACTAATTGTTAATACAAAACGTTCAAAAACATTTTTTTTTAAATCAAAAGACTAAAGTATGATATTATTATATATATTAATTATCAAATATTTGATCACACACATATTCACTATTCACTTTTTCACACACACATCACACACACACACCCAACATCACACACACGGTGGGCCCCAACATCACACACACACACACGCATATATATATATATATATAGTTTGTATCATGTGAAAATTCGATCTTAGAGAGAAAACCCTTAAACCCTATCTGGGTCGTTGATTTATAATCTCGAAAATAAACATGTGGTCTACATTAACCCACATTAAAACTGATTTGTTTATCCAAAACCTAATTTTTTTTTTCAAGTTTAATATCCAAAACCTAATTTTTTATTCAAGTTTAATGTGTACCACATATTTTATTTTCAAAAGTTCAAATCAATGGTCAAGATAGGGTTTAAGGGTTTTCTTTCTTATACCGGATTTTCACAGGATACAAACCCTCACATAATCACTATTCACTACCGCATCTAAAGATCAAAAGATAGATTTCAATACTTTTCAATTAATTTGAAATTTTCGTTTATAACCCTGAACTTTGAGCTATTATTTTTAAAGCTCCCTCTCACTTTACTTACATATTTTTAATGTTTACATGATTTTAACACGTCATTAGGTTGTCTGATAAATGTCATAATTATATTAATTTGATCGCAATGGCCTCATGAACGTTTATATAAATTTCTAACCCAAACGGTCACAGAAATTTTGCGCGTTGTTTACATGCCTATAACGCATGCGTACATTATCGAATATTTGTATCGTTTATATCATTTTGATCGTAATTAGTTCACAAACGATTTAGATTTAATAATTTTATAAACCATGAGTATTATATCTACTACATACGAATTACATTTAATAATTTTATAATATTTGTATCATTTATAAATTATACATTTAAGCAAGACCTTTTTTTTAAGTCTTCTGTAATCACATTATTTACTATTAAATAAGTTCTTAATTTTCAACCCTTAGTTTCAAAGCTTACGTTATAATTGTTGTATAGGGTATTTTCGTGCATTTTATTGTACACGATTTTAACCTCATGTTCTGTTGGTTTTTTTTACGTCAGTATATCAGACCCCGCCCCAACGCGCGGGTCCTGTATACTAGTTGTTGTTTATTACCTAGATTATTTACTTTTTACTAATTTCAATAATAGTTTTTCGTAATTTATTGTTTTATATTTTAAATATTTATTAATAAATTTAATATTTTTTTAATATTAAAATACTTTTTATTACCTAAAATACTAAATTTCAATGATATTTTTTTATTACCTAAAATATTTATTAATAAATTAATATATGTTTTTTTATTTGTAATCTGATATTTTTATTGTTCTTTAAGTCCTCTACGCGTTAAATTTAGCATGTGTCATTCATGAATTCATTTTCGTTATTTACATTTTGAAATTCATGTGACATACATATATATATATATATATATATATATATATATATATAGGGGATGGAATTTTTGATAACCCTCATCTTTTGTTACAACCCATTAACCATCATCCAATGGTTAGTTTAAAAATGTAAGTGTATAGGATGGTGACACTTGTCAGATTCTTTTTTTTTTCTTTTTTTTAATGTAAAGGGCATTTAAGACATTTGTTATTTAAGTAAAGTTTACCCATTTTTTTTAAACATTCATAACTTTTTTATACTATATTATTTTTTTAAAAAAATTGCACCATTATACTCGTCTCATTTTTCTCTTTAATTTCGTTATAGTCTCGACTAGTTTTTTTTTTTTGATGTCATGTATTTACATCATTGTAACGAGCTTAAAGATAACAAATTAATTAAAATTTTTTCTAACAATGGTAAATTACAGTAATGTAACAAAAAATGAAGTAATGTAACACAAAATGAAGTAATTTACAATGACATAATTAACGGTGACGTAACACATTATTTTATTTTTTTTCTCTAACAATGATAATTACAATGATAAATTACAGTGATGTAATAGAACACATTATTTTGATTTTTTTCTCTCACAATGATAATTATAGTAATGTAATTTATCATTGTTCGAAAAAAATTTAAACTAATTTGTTGTCAATGTAAAGTACATCACTGTAATTTAAACCAAATTCACCGAAAAAACCCGAAACCGAATTTTACGTCAATGATAATTACAATGATAAATTAAAGTGATGGAATAGAACACATTATTTTGATTTTTTTCTCTTACAATGATAATTATAGTGATGTAATTTATCATTGTTCGAAAAAAATTTAAACTAATTTGTTGTCAATGTAAATTAAATCACTGTAATTTAAACCAAATTCACCGAAAAAACCGAAACCGAATTTTACGTCAATGTAAATTACATCACGCTAAATTACGTCAATGTAAATTACATCACTGTAATTTATCATTTTTAAAAAAATTTCAAATAAATTTGTTATATTTAACCTCGTTACAATGATGTAAATATAAGGCATTTAAAAAAGTAAAAAAAACTAGTCGAGACTATAACGGAATTAAAGAGAAAAATGAGACGAATATAACGGTGCAATTTTTTTAAAAAAATAATATATTATAAAAAAGTTATTAATGTTTAAAAAAAAGGGGTAAACTTTATATAAATAACAAATGTCCTAAATACCCTTCATACTAAAGACAAAGGAATTGACACGTGGCACGATCCTATACATTTACCTTTTTCAAGTAACCATTGGATGATGGTTAATAGGTTGTAACAAAAGATGAGGGTTATCAAAAATTCCATGCCCTATATATATATATAGATATACATATTTAATAATGATGCATAGTAAAATAAATAGTAATACATATGTGTATAATTCATATAGTAACATTTTGATCTTGGATCATTAGAAGTTCTTTTACTTGAAAAGTAGTAAACGGAGAATAAATATTAAATTTGATAGATTTGCTTAAAAACTTGAGATTTTATTAAAGTTGATAAGCTTGCTTAAAGATTTGAAACAATTGATTGCCGGTAAAAAGAATTTTTAAAGTAATTTTTTCTATTTTTTTATAATATATTTGTGAGAATTTTGTATGATTTTATATTTTTATATAATACATATTTTTGAGAGTGTACTTTAATAACTCACAGCAACGTGCGTGTTGAATAAACCTAGTTAGATATTATAATTGTTGTGCTTCTTTTCATTTAACGATAGTCCTTCATCCTAATTCGTTTACCAAATTTCTCAAACTCTTTACTTTATGAGGATTATTACTTTAACTCAAATGATTTTTACCATGAGTCTCACCCTCATCATTAGTCATCAAATGCTGTCTTTCTAAAAGAACATATCTTACCATTTAGCATTTACAATATTTATTTTAATAACGTAAAAACCGGAGATATAATAGGAAAAAAATTACCAAATTTAGTTTTGTTTACACTCTTAAACTCAATGCCCTGTATATTGTACGGACTGAAAAACAAAAACCTTATTGTTGCTAAAGGGTTGTATTTTGGTAATGTTTTTATCAAATAAATAAAAAATAATACGAGATATCTAAAAATAAAAGAGACATCTGTTAGCTTTTTTAACTATCTAAACATTGGTTTTCTCGTATGTTTCAATTATTTAATTTTATATGTCATTTGTTAACTTTTGATAATTTATATAGTTTATTTTTTGATTCTATTTTATTAAATAACAAATATTTATTTTATTTGTTAAATAAACATAAGTCTTAATCTATAATGTTTTACATAATCTTTTCAAGAAAATTATGATATTTTATTTAAAATAGATATTTTAAACTTAATATTAATTTAGGAGTCAAGGACTCAAGTGAAACAATCAGATTGCGGAGAAGTGGAGATTTCGGAAGGTAGATACACGGGTAGAACCAATGAGGCAGAGTCTCAGCGGTATCCCGAAATTCTTTCAAATGATAGGTTTCGGGCTCGAAACCCTTACGCAGCGAAAAAGGGGTCTGTGGGAGATCATTACTTTTTTTCTGTGAGGTTTCCTTCTGGAATGTCTGTGAGGGTTCATAGGAGATCCAGGTAACTAAACCTTGGTGACATGATCTGAAAACAGTCCGCTCACACGATTAAGACATTCGCGGTTCAAAAAAAATACACGGGTAGAACTGTAATTTCATTCTAATTGGCGCGTGCGGACGTGAAATTTTCCATAGAATACACTTTATAAAAATTTATTAATTACGTAATATTTTTATTTTTCATGCCTTTATTATTTAATAAGGTGGCGTAAAACGACCACGTCAGCCACAAGACTGGTGGAGTTAGTTGTCCAATTCTTTACGACGTGTAGATCGATTCAGATTCGAACACGTGTATGGTGATCGTCACATTGAGTATTGTACAATCTGGTTATTTTACAATCTTCACCTCCTTTTAATTTGAATTTGTCGTAAGGCCCCTCCTTTTAGTTTCTTGCTTTATTAGAGGTTGAGGTTTAAATAAATAAGTTGGTTCGTAGGCTATTAAGGATTAGAATAACAAAAAAAGTGCGAATAATACTGAGTCTAAATGAACCCAAGTTCGAGCTATAGCCCAAGCATATAACTTGTTTAATTATTAAACTTGAACTTCAAATATCGAACTTAAAACGACTCACAAGCATAAACAAACATTTTATTAATTTAATTGAGTAAATTACGGTTATAACCTGTGTTTTAAATATACCTTTATATAATTAATTGTTTTTACATTTAAACTTACTTGACATAGCACTGAAAAGTAAGAATATATATCGAGTAAGTTTGTTTGTTTATTTGTTTTTTTCGTTGATAACTTTAGTGACCAATAGTCCGATAGAATGGTTTCAGCCAAAAGGACGTATCTAAAAAAAAAAGAATTTGATGGACTAAATAATCATTATTGTTAAAACAGGGGTAGTAAATTAAAAATATTTATTTGAATCAAAATATCAAATATAAAAAATAATTTAGAAAACAATTCGAACGGCCAGCACGATACCAATGGGCCAGCTCAACAACCACCTTTCTCGCTGAATAGTTAATTATTCATAAACACGAAAACTAATTAAAAGTTAAATCATCAATAAAAAATAAATACTTGATGTCTTTTAAGTTTTAAATATACCTGAAATTAAATATTAGACAAAATTGGGGCTAAAACCCACCCAGAAGTTCACGTGGTTCCTCCCTATTTGGTTAATGTTCACCCAGAAGTTCACGTGGTTCCTCCATCTTCAGTTAGTGTTCGAAACCTAGTGTTGTAGTTGGATAGGATTTAATTTTGTCTACGATATCGATACATATTGTAATCCGATGAAATATGAATTTTGTTTTCATTTCTCTCTTAATAAATATTAATGATTTTATTATTAAATTATATAAAACAAATATTATAATATATAAAAAATTTGCCAAAAATTAATAAGATATAAGAAAATTTAACTTATATATTATCTTAAAATATAATATTATTATGATTAAATACTTATTATTATTTGTTAAACTCATAAATTTTTTTTTTATAACATGTTACATTTATTTAACTCATGTAATAATGTCCAATTTTGTTGTGTATATATAGAGGGATGATAAATTATATATTAATAATAATTAAAATTTAAAATAACTAATTAGAGTGACAAGTTTAAAAGCCATAAACTAACTTCTCTTTGTTTTAGAAAATTAACTTTTATATCTTTTAAATCATATTTAATATAAATAATTTTTTTAATATTGATTCTTATTTGAATGCATCAAAATATATATATTCTTAAGCATGATGTTATGTTTATTCTTTTTATTTTACACATTTAGAATGTAACTCATAATCATATACCTTTTGTATGAGAAAATAAACTAATTAACACGATTTTTGTGTGTCTGTATATGTAGATTGAAGTGTTTCAGTTATTGTGTGACCCCTTGTATAAATATTTATTTTTGTACACACAAAGAAATTAATGAAGAGTTAACTTCACATTAGAAACATATGATAGCAAAGAATCTATCAATTAGTTCATTATCATGACAATTAGATACAAGGTAACGTAAAAAGTTAACTTTTTGTTTAACTAAATTCTAAAATTGTTATCTAATATGTTTCATATTCTTTATTTTGTAAACTTTTATTAAATCTTCAGATACATACATTACACAAGCATACATGCATACATATATGTGTGTGTGTTAATATGTATTTAAGACATTCATCAATTATTTGTTTAGGCATGTAGCCGTAACCACACATGTGTGTATATATGTATGTGTATGTATGTAATCAAATGAGTATAGAATTATGTTCGACAACCATGAACCCAAAAGTCGAAGTTAAAATGAGCGTCAATAAAAAAAAACTTGGGCTAAAGACAGGGTTGATTCAATCTTTTAATAAGCCAATCACAAGTAGGTCATGAGCCGACATAACTTGTTTAGACTACTTGGAGGTGGAAAAGAAACTAGGTTTTGAACCATGCCAGGTTAACATCGAATTCGAACTCACTATTGAATCCGGGTTTTGTGGGAACAATATGAAGCCGACCTGACATGTAGGGTTGCACTCGGTTTGGGTTATTTATGTTACATGATAGTTCATAAACGTAGTTATTACATGATACATGTAAAGTTGTAATAAGATATATTCAACCTTCTAATTACAGAATTATATTTTGTAGTATTTAAATTGTACTATATAAAAGTTTAAACTGTCTATTTAATATTTTTACAATATTTAATATACAAAATTGTGTGTCTAACTATTATTTTTAAAAAATAATGTTTAAACTAAAACAAATTTCAATTATTATCTAGTTCGTTTGGATGGGGTTTGGTTTTGAGCTTCAAGATGGGGCTCCAACCAAATATAATTTGAACCCAAATGATTAATTTTGTAATGTTTGAAAGTAAATGGCACAAGGGCGAATGTTCTAAATGTTTAAAACAAAATTACGTTACCATTATTTATCGAAACAGTTTAAAGAAGCAACAAATCATGCTCACATAGTAGTTGCTTGTACATGCTGCTTCATTGATCATATGTTACCATCAATAAATCAGGTTTGTTTATATAAATAATTAGACCATCCACAGCGGTCACCCTACTGAAAATCCTTCCCCACCAAAATTTCCTGACACGTCATCACCCCACTGAAAATCACAAAACCTCACAGTGGTCACCCCACTGAAAACTCTTCTCCACTATATGCCTTGGACCAATCCGAAAATGAGAAACAAAGCTTGGACCAATCACAAATCGAGAAGGGGAGCGGGGGCCGTGGGAGTGGGTTGGGCGGGAGCCGCTGAGACGGGTGGCGGTGTTCCCACTGGAAGCCGCTGAAAGGGCCAAGGCTGCTGGGAGGGCAGGGTGACCATTGTGCCCAGCCTTAGTGAAGTTTGATATTTTTATTGTTCTTATATATAATTATATTATAGAACAAAATAAAGTCAATTATATATATATATCTAGGGGATATGGGGATGGTTCGAATGTTAACCATTCCTTATTATGTTAACCGAATAATTACATCTTATTACTTTAGAGCGCACATTAAAGTAAATCTAAAAGTTTATGTTTTTTTCTTTTTTCTTTTATTAATGCAGGGCCCACTTAAATTAATAAAAAAAAAAGAAAAAACATAAACCTTTAGATTTTACTTTAATGTGAGATGTAGTTATCTGGTTAACGCAATATGGAAGGGTTAACATTCGAACCATCCCCTATATATATGTTTGTGTATAATAGATATAAACAACATTTATCGATTTTCAACAATAGTAATTTATTTGTGATGAATTAAAAAAAGGCGTGAACTTATAATTAATTTTTTTAACCACTATAAAAGAAGTTGGGATTTTATGATAACGGCTTCAAATAACGTAAAACATGAGCGTAAAACGTGATCTAATAACCAAACAACATAAACATGGTATATTTTACTTCTTAGTTTTTAAGAGTTTCATGTTTTAATAATATAGCTTTTATTAATTATTACTGTTATTATTATTATTATTATTATTATTATTATTATTATTATTATTATTATTATTATTATTATTTATTTTTTGTGTGTTTTGAACGCACATTTACAACAATTGAGTTTGGAATATAGCTTTTACGTGACATTTGGTAAATTTTCTGCCGCCAATTATAACAAAGCTATAAATCATATAAAATACACATGAACTTCTTTATTATTTTGTATTTTAAATTTTTTATTAATTACAGCATAATAAAAGATGATGTATTAACATAGCCATGAACATGATTTTGCAAGATAACGATTTTAAATCTCAAGGCACGAACACGTGTCTCGTGACGTGGAGAGTGGCATTGGCACTCTCTCTCACATCTCTTTCTCTCTCTACAAGCTGCAAAATGCCCACACCTCTTCCCTTCCCTCCCTCTTCCTCCGTCGTTCTAGAGAGAGAAAGTTTAGAGAGAGAAAATGCACTTCTGAAATTATTCCAACTCAGGTATGCTTTACTCTGCTAATTTTCTTCTCTGCTGTTCCAACGCAACATAATTAACTACTCTAAACCAGATTTAGATTCGTTTTAGCTGACAATTTTATGCGGTTTTCTAAAGATCCGACTTGAAAGTCGTTCATTTGTTGTTGATTTCTCTCCGATTCATGCTGTCTATGATTATATGCAGGTATTTTTTGTAGCCAAATATTTTCATATATAAATTCAATATGCGTGTGACTGTGTGTGTGAGAGAGAGAGGAGATCAGGACTGATAATTGAGCACAATCAGCATTAACGATCAGAATTAAAAATCGAGAATTTTAGTTGCAGAATTTGTTTTTCAAATTTCAAAGCTTTAGCAGGTATTAATTTTATGAGCATGGAATAAAACTGTTAAAGTGTTGATTTTTGGTCATTTAATTACTGGATGAACGCCAGGACATTTTGTAAATTTTTTAGTAGGTTATCTTGGATCGGTAATTCTTTGTACTTTGGTGGATGCTGAGTTACTTTCCCTTTGTTTGATAAAGGACAAAATTACCCTCATACCTTTTTCTTTGTTTTTTGATTATTTTGTTTCTCCTGTCAAGGATCAAGATTACCAGATCCCATTTGTAGACTTTGATGGGGTTGTAAAGTAATCTGTATGGATGTGTCAAAAGATGATTAAGTAGTCATAACTGATAAGAAACATAAATTAACATTGATGCTAGTTCAGGTTGTGATTTGATCTCATTGTCACCATTCCGTGAGTCAAGGAATGATGTTATAAAGTGTTCAAACATTTGTTGATAATTTGCTTAATTATGAGATTCCAATTTTCTTGTATATGTATGTTATGTGACATGTAATGATGTGTTAGTTATGCAATTATGTGACATGCGTATTACAGTCTTAACTACACACAACTAACTTTTGCGAAGACACAAATACAAAATTTCATTTTAAGTATTTAAGTTTATCTGTTATTTTTTTTGTCCCTTGAGTTCAAATTATTAAATTTAGTGTCAGAATTACTATATGGTAGTGATATTCATATATTTATACACCTGTACAAGCAAAATTTGGTAAAAAATGGTCTTGAACTAGAAATGCGACTTTTTTTTATGGATTTTAGTGATTATTGGTTTGAAATATGTAACAAATAAAATATTATTGATGACTTGACATTTATGTCCAGCATTTCAAGACAAGCTTTGTAGTGACTTTGATCAGCCTTGACCAGTTTGTTGAATCTGCTGAAGTATTTGCCCATGGGCAATTGTGAAGAGACAAAGGCTTGTAAGCCTGAAAAATCATCTTCACCTCCACCACATCCTCCATCCGTAAGATTAATACTGCTCATATTTAGCAGTTTATTAAGATCGTTCAATAAAATTATAATAAATATGGTGCTTATGGAAAACTTATTACTAATTATGGTAGGAGCATCAGCAGACTGGTGTTCATGCATACCCTGATTGGGCAACCATGCAGGTTTGTTTGTTTATGCATGTCATTGCCATAAATATATATTATTTCTAATTATTGAAACTTGATATATTAATTAGACCAAATCTTAAATTTGATTGTTTTTCCTTCAGGCTTACTATGGTCCTAGAATGGCAGTGCCACCATATTTTAACTCAGCTGTTGCACCTGGTCATGCCCCTCCACCTTACATGTGGGGACCACCACAGGTGTACTATATCACGATTCATTTACATATTTTGAATACATATCATGGTGATCATCTAGTCAGCATGCTGACTTTTATCTGTGCTTTTAATTTCAGCATATGATGCCACCTTATGCTGCAATGTATCCACATGGAGGTGTTTATGCGCATCCTGGAGTTCCTATTGTGAGTTTTTATGAACAGTTTAAAAATTTTCTATGATTAAACTGTATGTAATATGGATATGGTAACTTGTAAATTTAATTTTCAATTGTGTTTGGAATTATGCAGGCTAGTCCTATGAGCATTGATTCTCCTGCCAAGTCGTCAGGGAATTCTGACCGTGGCTTGATGAAGAAACTGAAAGGATTTGACGGGTTGGCAATGTCAATAGGCAATGGCAATGATGATGGGAATTCTCACAGGTAATAACCTTTTCTTACTATTATTATTTACAATCTTATCTATTGTATGCAAATAGGATTGGTAACATGTTGGCAATTCTACATCTAAAAATGTTCTTCATATATTTAGAGTTTCCTTCTGGCTACAAAGTGTTGAACTTTTTAAACATTAAACATATAACTTCTTTTTCAACAGTGGGGAGACCGAAGGTTCTAGCGAAGGAAGTGATGGCAATACAACTGAGGTAATGCCGTAATGACTATACAATGAGTTGAACTTATTAAACATAAATTATATTACTTCTTCTCTCTGGCTATTATGTTAGAAATGGCAAATTTTGGTACATGTTTCTGATGTATGGGCTTGGGCTAAACGGGAAACAGGTCTAACTGATCAAAAAGGTGGAAGATTAATCTTTAACATTCACATTAGTGTCAATCTTTTTAGCCATATAAGTAACATATAATTATTTACAAAAAAGGAAAAAACCACTCTGATTGCGGGTCAACTCTACCTGTCAAGTTTGTGGATTTTCTTGGTAGTTTTTGGCAAGTGATATTAAATCTTTTCAACCGTTCTTTCAGGGTGGTCAAAATAATGGAAAAAGGAGTCGTGAAGAATCACCTAATGCTCGTAAGTCCAACAATCTATCAAGTGTTTCACTATTTTTTTCCCTTATAGGCATTGATCTATGAGAACTGTACTTGTTTACAACTATTTTGCTTACATGTTTACACCAGCTGCTGGAGTTGGAAAGACTGAGCCATTCAGTGGCCAATTATTTCCAAATGAACAAAAAAATGACGCTTCCAAGAAAATGGCCTCACTCACTGTAACCCCTTATAAGGTCTCTGATTCCGAGCTGAAGAAATCTCCCACTGCAATGACATCAGCTACTCTTTCAGCAGTGTCAAGCGAAGCCCATCTACTGGTCTGTTTAATTTTATTTATTTGGTTGAATTTATTTGGGAGGTTTGTCTTCTAAATTTACTTTTATTGTGTTTAAATTGTGATAGAACGAGCGAGAACTTAAAAGGGAGAGGAGGAAGCAGTCTAATCGAGAATCTGCCAGGAGGTCTAGATTAAGGAAACAGGTACCAGGATCATGTTTTCTATTATTAGAACTTTTATGTTTGCAGTGATTTTGTTTCTTGGATATCCCAATTCCCAAAACAAATTTAACAATTGATAATTTGGCAAAGTTATTAACATTATGTTTACTGGACTATGCTCTTTTGTTGATTATTGACGGATGCTTGACTTGCAGCTATAAGTAACAATGGAGGGTGCAAATTGGGGGTCAGGTAGGTTGGGTAACAAGTCAAAATAAATTTTGGTTTAAATGGGTAATATTTCGTAGGTTAAAACATGTTATGTTGGGTTGTCCAAAACTTTTATTATGAATAATTTGTTTGTCTTTTATGATCTCAACATTAGCAATCTCAATTAGAATATATGCTTTGAATAATATGTTATAGGCGGTTTTTTACATTAAAAGTATTCTATGGGCAACATTTGACCCTTCCCTTTTTGGCTAAATTCTTTCATTCTACATGTTTTACCCATGAGAGAAATCATAACAATACCCATTTATATGTAAATTAGTCAAAATCACAACCTCTAGATTTTAAGCATTTCTATTTTTATGTTCAATAAAAAATTACTTGGAGAGTGAGTAATTTTTTTTTCCTTCAAAAATTAAATAAATTATGTAAATGTGTATTTAAATATCTAGGCTGAAGCTGAAGAACTTGCAATAAGAGTTGATGCCCTCACTGCTGAAAATCTGAACCTTAAGTCAGAGATTAATCGGTTGACTGACACATCAGAGAAACTGAAGCTTCAAAACGCCACACTAATGGTAAGAAAAAAAATAATCAAGTAATAATGGGCTATGTTATATCTGTCAATATACATTTTCTAAATTATTTCATTTCTATTCAACGACAGGAAAAACTTAAAACTGCTCGGCTAGAACAAGAGCCTGAAGACCCTAGACCCGATCTAAAGGGTTTGTCTCTAAGCACAGCTAACCTCCTTTCCAGGGTCGACAACGGGTCAAATTCAACTTCTGGTGGAGAAGGTGAAGTGTATGAAAGTAACAATAACCAAAAATCTGGTGCGAAATTGCGTCAACTCCTGGACACTAGCTCGCTGGCTGATGCTGTTGTTGCAGGCTAATCATTAATCATATAACCCAGGCCTGCAATACGTATACTGTTTGCTTACCTTAGTTTTTTCAATGCTAATTGCTTCTAACACTAGTAGATGATGGACCAACTGAATTGTGATTTTTAATATTTAGTCTGGTTGTGCTTTGAAATTTCTGTAGCGAACCTGAAACGTGTTTTTAGTTTCAGAGTTTGCTTTGAAATTAGCCACCGACAGTTCATCTTATAATTATTAAGAATTGGAGATATGGGAATATTGATGGGTTTCATGCAACATATATAATATGTGGTTTGTGTAATAAATGGGATAATATTGGATGGTTGTGACTTCATGTTATCTATTTAATATTGTATTTATACATGTTTTACTTTATGGTTAGTGAGGCAGCCAACCATTTTCAACTGGTTTGAGCCATTGGCTAGCGCCTAGTGCTAATCCTTGAAGGTTTTTGTGGGGTTGTGCTGCATTTCACTTGGCTTATCAAGAATCAACTAGGAACAGCTGTTATTCAATCTCTCCAAGCAGTTGTTTTCTCAAAGACTTGGCTTAATTTTATAAGATTTGGAGAATATAAATATACAACAATGACGGATTAAACCGAGTATAAAGATTTGAAATTATGAGTACTTTTATAAATGTAAAATTTTATCTATATATTATATATGATAGATATTGGAGATAGAGTATTAAACTCTTAATTTTAAGAGTCATACAAGACTTGCAACACAATGTATAAGTGACCACCAACACCGCTTCACCTCCTCATCTTCTTGGAGCTCCAACCACCATGACCATGCTCTTGAGCATGGGATGCCCTGGGGGGCGGCAAACCCGACCTACATTCAGGGTGGACACAAATTTTAAAATATCTTTTATATATTACATATATTTATTTATATTTAAAAATATAAAATTGAAAGAACCTAAATTTTCAATTCATAAGAGGCCTTTTTATCTCAGTTCGACCGGGTACTAAAAATCTCAGGACCGTCCCTGCTCTTGAGCTTTGTGTAACACCCCTTCGATAAAGCTCGAGCTGCTGCCTGGTGCATGCCGTCTAGTTTTACATAATTTAAATAGAAGACGAAACTTCATATGAACCAACCATCGCTACAGAGGTGGTAAAAAACCTTTTATATATTACATATATTTATTTATATTTAAAAATATAAAATTGAAAAAACATAAATTTTCATTTCACAAGAGGCCTTTTTATCTCAGCTCGACCGGGTACTAAAAATCTCAGGACCGCCCCCGCTCTTGAGCTTTGTGTAACACCCCTTCGATAAAGCTCGAGCTGCTGCCTGGTGCATGCCGTCTAGTTTTACATAATTTATATAGAAGACGAAACTTCATATGAACCAACCATCGCTACATAGGTGGTAAAAAACTTGGTTGTGCTGGTTTCAGCAACCCCATTGTTTCCCCCTAACTGTTTCGGTTTTAAACCAGACTTGATTAAAACTAGCTGGTTTTAAACCTGAAATCATCTCTTAGACCATCCACAACGGTCACCCCACTGAAAATCACTCCCCACTGAAATTTCATGCCACGTCATCACCCCACAGAAAACCATAAAACCCAACAGTGGTCACCCTACTGAAAACCCTTCCCCACTAATTCACATCACCCACTTGAATTTTGATTGGACCAGTAAGAGTGAAGGAAATCAACGGGGAGCGGGGGCCGTGGAACCCTCCCTGGTGGGAGCTGTGGCTGCGGGTGGCGGTGTTCCCGCTACATCCCGCCGAAATTGGGGAGCCCGCCGGGGCAGTGGCTTAACCGCTGTGTGTAGTCTTAGGGGTATTCACCTCACCTTTCACCTTAACGAGTAGAGGTGCACACATAGGTTAACAAGCAAACGCTATCCCAATTCCCAATTGATTTTGACTATCTTAAAACCCTAACTGATCAAATTAGTAATTGACTAACCAATCATTATTTTTTTACTATTGCTTGATCGGCTAACAGGTTTAAATAATCAGCTTAAACACTTGATAACAATAAAAGATTCACAAACAACAGTTAAAAATAATCTTGTAACTAGTAGCTAATAATTTGTTCAGTATAAAATCAGTTTTGTTACCCACCAGGGACGGTCCTGAGAATTCAAGTGCCCCAGACGTACCGAGAAAAAAAGGCCCCTAATGAATTATAAATTTGTGTTTTTTCGGTTTTGTATTTGGAGATATAAGTAAATATATATAATTTAAAAACGATTTTTAAAATTTTTGTGCTCTTGCTATAAATGGACCCTGGACGGAGGTCGAGTTTGCCCCTCCCCAAGGCTGCCCATGTTACCCACCTCTAGTAGTTAATATTGTAGATATAAACAAGAGTAAATTGCAGTTTACGTACTTGTAATTTGCGTGTATTTAACTATTTTAAGTTAATATATAATCTCTTTTCAACAGTTCTTGTAATTTAAACAATTAACAGTTTTTGCCCTCAAACCTAACTATTCATACTGTTTTGGCCCCAAGCTTAACTATAATTGGGGGCTAAAATCGTTAGTTATTTAAACAATAAGGCTGAACCGTTGGTCGTTTAAACCATATTATAAATTATAAATTTTATTTTGAAATAAAATAGTTAAAACATTTGAAGTATTGGGCTAAAAGTGTAATTTACTCTGTAAACAAAATCAAACGTAAAAGGGAGAGCAGGGGAGTTGGAATGTGAGGCAGGGGGATGAGTCCATTAACATCATCACTTCCCCTCAAATTCGCATTCATTCTCTCCTTCTCTCTCTCTGCTTCATCTTCTCCGATCACTACTTTCAAATCCAATCTCCCCCCAATTCGCAGATTCAACTCTGATAAACCCTCAGCCTCCCCCAAAGACATACTCTCACTCCTCGGCACACCTCAACAAGCTTCATCTGTTCATCCCCAAATTGCCTGTCAACTTCAATCCTGCTTCAAATTCCTCGTTCCTTTTAATCCTGTTACCACCGTCCTACCTGCTTCTCGTTCTGATCTCGGAGTTCGGTTTCCACGGCGGACGCTTAATTCGAAACACCGTTGTGATTCCGTCAGCCACGAAAATGAGCTCGTGTGGTCACCACCGGCACCCGTGTTCGAGATTGCGCGACTTGCTTTTGATTCTGGTGGTGATCCAGGGTCTATTCAACGTACACTTGATCCCTCCATCATACAAGTCAGTTTCAGTAATCCCTTACCTTCTCTGCAATCTATACTAATTGATTTTTGGCAAATTAATCCGTGCTATCTATCTGAATCTGATCAATGACAATCATCGAAGATCTACATTTGATTTCCACTCGATTTAGCTTGTGATTGATGATAATAAACGAAATGAGAAAGCTTACCAGTGAAAATTAATTGTAAATAGATTCATGATTTTGCTACACTGATTGTGTATAATCTATTCTAAATAGATTCATGCTTGAAATCTAGTTTTCTTATTGATACGCTATGATTGGATCCAGAGACTTTTCATTATTCAACTTTTATGAAAACATCAGCAAATTTTTCTGTAAGTTAGATGGCATGAATCATCAATTTGAAGGAAAGCTATTCGAATCTCTCGGAAGCTTGGATCATTATATTGTAATTTTTTAATGGGCATACTTTTGATCCGGTAACACATTAAACATTGTAGATACACTTGGAAAATGGTAATTTAAGCTTGCTCTATCAATGTCACAGGTGCCTGATGTTGAAGGATCAAATGAAAATCGATGTGAACTTACAAGAACTCCTTATGGAAGGCGCTTTATAAACCAGGTTTGCGCCAAGTTAGTGTTTACTGTTTAGTGTAATACGCTTGAGTACATGAATTCATGAAAATTTTCTTATATTGTTCTTATTGTTGATCTTCTTGTCCTTATATATCTCGTAGGAATTGAATTCTTACATGGAATTTTTGTTCGAACTTATTGTTGATCGCGGCCCTAAAGTTGGGTTGGATGTGTCACTGAATCGGTTTGACTTCTTTCATGGCCATTTTTTTATTACTGCAGATGGGAGACTTGGTATATTGTAAGTTAAATTGCACCTGATATTAATCATAAAAATAATCAATAGTGAACATTTTAAACAAAATAGGCGATAATCATAGTCCTTTATATGTTAAAAATGTTTTTTTACTGTTTTTTGTTGTATGGATATACCCCATCATTTACCTTAGCCATTTGCCATATTGGTCATATCTTGATTCTTGACAGGTTCCATGCTAAAGAATATCCGAAGTATGATAAAGAGGTGTTTCCATACAACATGGGCTATTGCCAAAAAGGTATAAACTTAAACTTCTAATCTTTTTTGGTGGTACAATTTATGTCTCCCATGCAACATGCTTAATCTGGCAAGGTTTTCAATGATGTTATTTTTTGTCATATCAATATCCTTATAGGATATATATTTTTGTGTAAGTTGGATGGTTTGCCCTCCACTTTTCATGTTATTTGGCCATTGTTCATAGTTTTGAAGTTTCCACATGGTTTTGTGTTTTAAACGTTTGGGTAAAAATGATGACGACTTCATTGGATATTGTTTTAGGGTTTCTTTTTTAGATTTGGGTTCTGGTAGTTTTACACATGTTCTAGTGATGCTGTTGGTCTCATTATGGATTCAGTTTTGTTGTTTTTCTTTAAGAAATAAACTTAAAGATGGTCCAAAAAGTTAATAAAAAAAACTTGAACTAGTTTTCTGCTAGTCTGTATCTCCATCAGTCATGCTTATTATGGTGCTTTTCTTTCAGGTTCTAATGTGACATATGATGAATCTATGAATTTGCGGAACATTTTGTGGTTGGCTCCCTTGCCAAGTAACTCCTCCACTAGCGATTGGTCTGCACCTGGTAACCTCGTCTAACCCATACACAAAATTTACTTTTACAAAAAAAAAAGTGTGATTACAAGAACTATATTATTGAAGTTATGATGTATTTTTTTAATAAACTTTAGTTAGGAGGTTTTGTGCAATTCTAGTACTATTTTTACCCATTTGATCCTTTTGAAGTATAACTTACTCATTTAACCACAAATAAATTCAAATTACTGTCTCTACGATCAATCAATATTAAAGAATGAGATGTAAGGTTGTAAAGAAGACTTGTGGTAAGTTCTGATATGTTATGTTATTGACAGGGGTGCTGGTGGTATTGGATGCCCATCCAGGAGGAATCATCTATAGGGATATCATACCTAAATATGTAAATTATGCAAGAACAATATATGAAGGTTCGAAGTTTAAATTACTGATGAATGACTTTGACCAACTATGTTTCCACCCTTTTGTGTGTAGTAACAAATTTCTAAATAATGTTTTCTTTTTTTCTTGTTTTTTTTGGCAGAGTATTTCGGAGAGGTAGTAGTTGATGTTAACTACCTAAATGTTGGAGCTGCAGAGGCCGACTATCAGATATTCATTTGCTAATGCTTGACCCTTTGCAGGATTGTTGTTCACACTCTAGAAAAGGCAACATGAGAGTGCTGGCAGGCTGGGTAATGGGTCAAAACAAGTGGTTAGAAGTGTGTGTCGCGTTGAGTTGGGTTGTTAAACCAAGACACGAACCGATTTTATCTTCCATTTCAAAATTTATAAACATTAAATGTGCTTAATTTGAATGCAATAATAATATGTAGTTTCTTTAATAAACAGATTAGGAGGTTTTATGCCTTCTCATTGCCATTGCCATTACCATTGCCTGTGATATCGCCAACCTGTTTGGGTTTCTTCATCAACCCAGGATTAGGAGGATCTCCTGCATCATTCCAAACATGATTGAAAATAAAATTTGAGACGCTCTCACGTCTGTCTCAAGCTGTATCAGAGCTTTTGCTTTGTCAAATATTTCAGCATGATCAGGGGCGGTGCTTATTGAGGGCCCGAGGGGGCCTTGGCCCCCCCTGTTTTTCCTGCCAAAAGAGTTGATTTAGTAGTATTTAGTCGAAAAATCCTTCGGTTTCTCTCGTTTTCTTCCTAAAAATCCTTCGGCCCCCTCCGTTTTTCTTCCTAAAAAACCTTCGGCCCCCTCCGAGCTTTTTTTGAAACTCCGCCACTGAGCATGATAGCAATCACTCTCAGGTTTGTAGAATCACCGACTTAGGCCATGGCAGAGGTGATCCGGCCTTACATGCTCGTGGAGAAGACCGACACTAACTAAAGAGCCACCGATCAATGCGGTGAGAGAGTTGAAACCAACCCACAGGATTTTGAGATTGAACGACTCTGGCAATGAATCCAAGGCCTCGGGTTACGACACTAGATCTGGAGACTCAAACAATAGTTCCAAGATCTTGAGGCATTGGAAGGAAACATAAATGGAACTGGAAGAACCCTTTGAGGAAGAGTGATACATATCCGGTCAAGGATCCGGGTGAAAAGGGATCCGTTTTGCTGCTCCAGAACTGCCAGTTGACCCAGTTAGACCCAGGAATAAGTCATGGTGAAACTGCAGCTAGCGGGGGAGAATTAAGTGGCTGAAGTGGTAGTAGTAACTACTGGGTAGTGGTAGAGGATTTCTAGGATAGTTATGCTATTTAATTCCTGCTTAGTTTTCTAAATTGCTTGTTTTTGTTTTTATCTAAATTACTATTGGTTTGTATTGGAGATTTCCCCTCTCGAAGTGGGTTGTTTAATTAAAAAATCCTCTATCTTAGTTAATCAATTTCCAGATTCTATCATTTGGTTCCATTGCCGGGAAACGAAGATGGTGCAGACTCGGAATTCCAGCGAAACAGGTGCAAATAACCCAGATCAGATGGCCGCCCAGTTAACTGCAATGATGGAGAAATTTGCTGCTATGGAGGCGGAAATGGCGGTTCTCAAATCAAAACCCGACAAGGGAAAATCTGATGGTGGTTATGGAAAACCTGATGATGGTGGCTCATCTTCATGGCAAAGTGGCAGATCTCGACCCCGTAACAAGATTGAATTTCCGACATTTAGCGAAGGTGATCCTCGCGGTTGGGTTCTCAAAGCAGAAAAGTACTTTCGGTACTATGATATACCGGAAGAGGAAAGGGTGGATGTTGCAGCCATGCATCTTGAGGGCGATGCATTGGATCTGTACTCTTGGCTGTCGACTGATGAGATCATTGATGAATGGGATGATCTTGTTCAACATTTTCAGAAGAATTTTGGGCCTGCTGAGTTTAAAAACCCAGATGAATACCTATGTAGTATTCGACAGACGGGTACGGTGCAGGAGTACCGACAGGAGTTCGCCAAAAGGTCGTCCCGTGTCACTAACTGGGCCGAGAATTGTCTTTTGGGGGTGTTCTTGAACGGTCTCAAAGAGGAACTTAAAGCAGATGTAAGGATCCACAAACCAAGGACGGTTTACAAAGCTATGAGTATAGCCTTGGAATATGAATCTAAATTTAGTCACTCAAAGCCAGCAAAACTTCTTGGTTCATCTACTGCTGCACCAAACCTTCTTCCAGCAACATCTAATCCAGCAACACCGGCAGTTGCAGCCCAAAAACCGACAGAAAATCGACTCTCTGATGCTGAGAAACAAAACAAGTACCTTCGGGGTGAGTGTTTTCGCTGTGGGGATAAGTATGGGCCCGGTCATCGCTGCAAATCGGGTTCATTCAAGCTGATGGAGATCACTGATGGGGAAGAAAAGCAAATTCCAGATGGGAAGGGTTCTGACTTTGCTGAAATTAGTCTAAATGCCTTATTTGGACAAGCTTCTTCACCTACCATGAAGTTGAATGGGATGCTGGATACAACTGAAGTATCTGTTCTCATAGACAGTGGTTCCACACACAATTTCATTTCAGATATGTTGGTAAACGAATTGAAAATTGTTTCCCAGTTGATTACTCCTTTCGGTGTTCAGATTGGGAACAGTGACATCATCCGCTGCAACAAGCTTTGTAAAGACATTAAACTGCAGCTGTCAGACCTTCAAGTATTCAAGATTTCTATCCTTTCGCCTTGGGAGGGGCAGAGGTGATACTTGGGATCCAATGGTTAGCAACCCTTAACACTGTTCAAGCTAACTGGAAGCAAATGTTTCTGAAATTCACTATCAATGGCAAGGAGTATACACTGCAGGGGCGACCACCGGATCTTCAACAAGCTGCTACCTTTCGCAATCTGTCAGTTGTCTTAGATTGGATTGCAACTCCTGATCCAACTGCTAAGTTGTACTCTCTTCGACTTGAGGACAAGTCGTATTCACGGGCAGGATGTATTGATACATATCCGGGTGAAAAGGGATCCGTTTTGCTGCTCCAGAACTGCCAGTTGACCCAGTTAGACCCAGGAATAAGTCATGGTGAAACTGCAGCTAGTGGGGGAGAATTAAGTGGCTGAAGTGGTAGTAGTAACTACTGGGTAGTGGTAGAGGATTTCTAGGATAGTTATGCTATTTAATTCCTGCTTAGTTTTCTAAATTGCTTGTTTTTGTTTTTATCTAAATTACTACTGGTTTGTATTGGAGATTTCCCTTCTCGAAGTGGGTTGTTTAATTAAAAAATCCTCTATCTTAGTTAATCAATTTCCAGATTCTATCAAAGAGCTAGGGGCTGTTTGGTAGAATCTGTATCATTAAGTGTTGAACGAGTAAGAGGTCTAAACGAATAAGAGACTCTGAACCAGTTAAGTGCTGAATCAATAATATTGTTTGGTTGGACCTCTGAACGAATATAAAGAATGACTATTTTACCCTTCTGTACTATCTATCGAAAAATCTAACCAAATTCTATGATCAAATCAACTTAAAAACACCTTCAATATAAACAAGTTCATAACCACATGCTATGATAAAATTAAAGTCTAAAAAACACATTCAAATCAACAAATTCATAATAGTAATCATCTTCAAAACAAATAATCTGATGAAAACCTTCAAATTCAATATCCACAAATACCTTCAAAACAAATAAACTCATGAAAATAAGAATCATAACCTTCAAATTCAATATCCACAAATACCTTCAAAACAAATAATCGCATTCTTTCATAGTAACCACTTCAAATTCAACAAGTAACCACATTCCAGTAACCACCTAATCTGATGGGAACAAGATTCAAAAAAATCTGAACCACATTCCATGAACCACATAACCACATTCCATGAACCACATAATGATAAAATTAAATTTCAAAACAAGAATCAAAACAAGAACCAAAACAAGAATGGGGCTGAAGAAGGCCGGCGGTCTGAAAATAGGAGAAGGCCGGTGGCCGAAGGTAGGGATTGTGGGTTGCGGCGGTCTGAGAATCGGGGTCTGAGAACATACCTTTGAAGAATGCAGGGGCCTGAGGGTAATGGCGACGGTGGTTTACAGCGGCGGCCGGAGGGTGGGTGGTGGTGGCACTGAACGTCCGGTCGTGGAGGGAGAGCCGCTTGAGAGAGAAGCGTTAAATGGGAGGCGTGAATGGGGGGAGAAACTTTTCATTCAGACTCATTTAAAATCTGAATGGGTCAGACATTTACTGAATGATTAAGAGGCTATTTTTAAGTGAAACAAACACCCTTACCTCTGACCGGTGCAGAGGTTACCTCTTAATGGAATCATTAAGAGGCAATCAAATACCCCCTTAACCGAGGATGAGAGAATCCTATCCATGGTGGCTTTATATGTCATTCACTTGTTTTATGCTGTGTTCATGAGTTTATTAAAAAAGAGAACATAAAGGAAAAGGAAGGGAAAAAAATGAGAGGAAAGGAAAAGAAAAGAATGGATATCTTTCCTTCAATTTCCTTCCAAATCGGAAGGAAAGAAAGACCAAGTAATTTTGCCTCGTTTTCCTTTCATTTCCCTCCTTAAACGAAACTCGAGAACAAACCACATGTTATTTTCTTTTCCCTACACTCATTAAATGAAGCTCAGGAACACAAAAATGTTTCTATTTTCTTTCCATTCCTTTATTTTCTCTTCTTAAACGAATTTGGAAACATAGCTTTGATGATTATGAAGAGGTGAAGAAACGAAGTTGTCGCTCAAGAGGGTGCATCGTTCCATTGGTTAAAAAATCTATTGACGTTAAGATGCATGGCTTCCATTGAACCCGTATTAGTTGCATGTGCGACAGATAAAACATTGGGTTCAAATGGAATATCGCCAAGTTGGGACTTGGGAGATGCCAGAGTATGCTGAAGTCTCGACAGGAGATCTTACAATTTTGATCCAAAGATAAATGAGTTAGTTTAAGTGAAAATTATTGTATTTTGAGTTGAAATATAAGACACAATAACATATAACGTGTTACGATGCGAATCACCTTAACACAATATGGGTAACTTAAAAAAATATGAATTGAATGGAATTTAAACAGGTAATAACTAAGAATGATCAAATACATATATGATGAGAAAACTACTAAAGATTATCCAAAGAAACTATTAGTTTTGTTAGAATTTATTTTGACTTGAACTAATTTTATTTTAAACCCGTCTTAACCTGCAATCATCTTGACATGTTCATGTTTTGACTGCTATCCAACCTGCCCATTTTTCTAGGCTTAGTCGAAGGAATGTTGAAGAGCTTTTTGAAGTTCATACAGTAGCCATAGGAGGTGATTTAATTGTTGAAGATGTTCGGTAGTAAGCCTGACAAAATGAGTAGGTTGGGTATTGTGTTAGAACGGTTTCGGCTCAGGATGAGTGCAGATCAAAATGAGTTATAAGCGAAATCAATTTGGATCAAAATGTGTTGAAACTAAACAAATATCTATTAGTATAATTTTTAGTGATTTTTCATCGAATATGTTATTAATCATTCTTAAACATTTGAATTGACATAGTTTTTTAGGTTACTCATCTTGACACGTATTTTGTTAAAGTGTTACCAATTTAACCCATTTCATATTATGATGCTACACATTTCAACCTATTATACAATAATTATTCACACAAACCAGATTATTTCTTTTGATTTAGGTGAAGATTACACCTTTATTCGGGAGCCTTAGTGATCTGACTCTCCGAACAGATTTATTGTCTTTTGGGAAAGATCTGAATTTTTCAAATGTAAATTTTGGACACATTCAATTTTCAAATTCAAGACAAGGGGGCCAAGAAGTTTTCATAAAAATACAGAGATGTGTTGGGATAAAGTATCACTTTGTGTAGAAACGAGTTGAGTTACAATCGAGCTCAAACTTAAGCTTGATTTGTTTATAGGTTTATTACTAAAACTTTAGCTTGACTTGTTAAAAAAATTTATAGTTTATGCTCGACTTGACTCATTTAGTAATTATTTATTTTAACAATTTATTTTATTGTATCCACACACAACACACTTTTCATATATTAGTTAATATACATGATTTTATTAAATGTTATTAATAAAAAATACATGAAGTTGCAACCTTTGACTATATATAGTCAAAATATAGGTATGCAAAAATCGTCAAATACTTATTATGAAATACTGAAATTGCAACCTTTTACTACATAAAGTCAAATTATATGTATGTTAGCATGAAAGATTTTATAAAATGATTTCCTGAACTAGATGTGATTAACCAGAATAAACGAATATAACCAAACTAAAATAACCAAACCAAACTTAGCATGTTGAATAAATGAATATAACTAAATTGAAATAACCAAACCAAACTTAACACGTTGTATTTTTATATCTTTTGATCTTTAATCTTTCCTCTAATTTGAATATTTGATAAATCATTTAAAACATATTTTTATTTTTAATTCAACACCCAAATCATAAAAAAATTATAAAGGCATCATATAGACATTTTTTTTTGTGGCTAATTGCTTTTATGGGCATAATGATCAAAATCATGGGATGGTTTCAAAGAGGATCCAAAAGGAGTTAAAGAGTTTGCAAAAAGAGCCTCCTACTTCTTTCAATGCTTCATATTTGCCCATATGTTGCCATGAGCTAATTTTTTTGTTTTCTTATCATAGTTTCATTTTAGGGGTTGAATATGAAGTGGTTACTTTAATAGGAAATAGGCCGATGTGACGATGTTAGCAAGCGATAAATGTATGTTATGCAAGAAAAAAAACTAGCTGATCCAACATAGAAGATATTTTACGAAAAAAATTTTACTGTTTTGTTTTGTAGATGCTTCAGTTCCCCATTGCAACGCGTGGCTCGGAAATCCATTTGCTAAACCCAATTTTTTTATTCTTATTTTTTTATAACAATAAATCTACCATACTACTAAACTACGCCAAATAATAAAATCCTTGTGTTTGAACACATGACCTTTCAAAAGACAAAGCCTCTATTAAAGTTAAACACATAAAATACAATATATTTGGTTCAAGTGAAGGCATTTAAAAGATCTTTTAAATAATATAACTTTATTAAAATTTAAAAATGCTACTTTTGTTTCACACACACATGATATAGGGTTAGGTTAATAAAAAAAATTCACTTTTGCAAAAAATTTTGAAAACCAATTTTGATCAATCATATAATCTACAAAAGTTTTATTATTTTCAGTATTTTTAAATATAATAGATATAATATTAGTCAACCAAAAATACTATACATAACACTTAGTGTTACATATATGTAACACCATGTAACAAAAATGAAAGAAATTGTTGCTACGTATACATAACACAATACATATAATTAGTTTTTAGTAAAATGTGTAACATTAGATAGATATGTTGAGAAATAAAATAAATCGATAAATAAATTATAAATTATGTGATTAGTTAGTTGTTCGTAAGTTTTTTCAAGAATTAAGAATTTTTTTATGAACCCTCATGTGTGTGTATAAGGCGAGATCTAGCAAAAACCATGCATATTTTGCTTAAAAACAATAAAAACAGTATAAAAATATCATTTAACAACTCTAATTAAACTCATTTTGGATATGTTTGAACCATCTCGTTTAATTAGTAGCATGATTAATATCCAAGAGATTAATACATCTTTAGATGTACGTCGTACATCTTTGGGCAACGTGTGAGGCAACCTCACAAATATAACGCTC
Source organism: Mikania micrantha (assembly GCA_009363875.1). Classification (NCBI taxonomy): domain Eukaryota; kingdom Viridiplantae; phylum Streptophyta; class Magnoliopsida; order Asterales; family Asteraceae; genus Mikania; species Mikania micrantha. Next base: position 89,556,229 of record CM018696.1, read on the forward strand.
AGAAGTTGAACACCTTAGGAGATTTAACAACATTAGTTAGTTAAGGCTACACCCAACCTTGAGAATGAAAAGGAATTGCGGGGCCTAAGGCATGAAAAAAATTAGGCCCTTTAAAAAAAAACTAAATTATTAATTTATACAAAAAAAATTATAATTTAATACACAAAACTTTTTTTATTTAAATTTCGGGCTTCATAAAAGGCTGGGGCCTGGGCTGTCGCCCACTTCACCCCTTCCCTAAGCCATCCCTGATTAAGGCTATATTTGAGAAGTATCAAGAGTGTGTGTGTATCATATCATCATATGATGATATATGCAAAGTATATCTTCATAATTGAACTACCATCTTCAACTTGGGCCATAAACAATCCGAACCAAACAGAAAAAGACAGTGTTCGTGCTCGTTTGTTTAGGTTTTAGCAAACTAACAAACGGTTCATAGACATAGAACAAGATTCCATGTTCGTGCTCGTTTGTTAAGAAATTTTTTTGTATAACTATGTATACTTAGTTAATTAAGCTCACCAAAACCAAATCAAACCCTGTTTCATGCATTTTGATATATTTTTCATTTATTTTTTCTGTATTAGTAAGCTTGAAACACAAACAATGAGCTAAAAATCTTGTAAATTTTAGCTTGAAACTAAGCATAACCGAACTAAGATTATGACATGTATCAACTTGAAAATTACTAATAGTAAGTCAGTAACATAACAGACCATAACCATTGGGTAATTGAACTGGCCATAACTGATTATCTTGTATATACACGCGTATGTTTGCGAGCATACGCCTCTTAAGCAAAAGGCGGATGTCTATACATGCTTAGAATACGGGTGAAAAACTCTCAAAAACAGACTAACACCTATACATGTATGAATATTTCTTGACATTTTTTTAAATGAAAAGAAAAAATAGGGTAAAAGTAAGTCAAATGTGAATATTTTGGGATTTTGCCATTTTTATCAAGGGTCTATAAGTATAACTGCAGAGTTTTGAATCTTTAATTAAGGAGAATTGGGACGTTTTGATAATATAGTTGACTGGACACTAATTAAGGATTATTAATTTAACAATAAATCCAGATATGATCACCATGCAGGTGGTTTAATAAAAATGTGGATGATATGATGGATGGTTACTTCAAATGATATTAATTTAATTATTCATCCAACAATTCGATCGATAACTTCCATTTGCGGTACATTGGAATGCCAAGTGGCACAATATTTTCGTAATTAATTAAAAAAAATAGACAAAGATAACACAATCACTGAGCGGATTACTTACTTTTATAGATTATAAAATTAGAATTAAATCACACATCAAACCCGGTTCAACTAGCTGGTTTCATGCATGCTGTACGTTGCTTATGGGATGAACATAGAAGACTACCTTACATATCTATACTACTATATAAATATATAATACATATTATAAGAACAAAATAATAATTTGCTTAAATCTCTTAAAATTAAGAGTTTTGCAACTCTTATTGCAAATGATACAACTTTTTAATTCTAATCAATGTTTGTTTGTGTTTTCACTTTGTCCCACATTGATAGCTTTTAAAAATTTAAGTGAGATAGAATATTTATAAAAGAAAACTTTTCAAAACAAAGGAATCATTTTTTGACATTTTTGGTGTATTTGACATTTTATGTTAGTAGTTAAAGTTACTTTTAGTTAACTTCAAGTTAAAAAAATTGTTTTTGTTATGGTTATGACTCAAAAACAAACCATGCAAACTTTTAAAACATTCAACTTAAGTGTTGTGTTTTCCGCTGCAACGCGCGGGCACTAAACTAGTATCTTTAATAAATATATACTCAAATAATTAAAAAACATTTTTTATGTATAAGGCACATGTAAGCAGTGAGGTCTTAGAGCAAGTGTGGGAGTTGCGATCACACATGGTCTATTTTTTTAGGAGGTGCCTAATTTTTTTAAAAAAAATTGTATATATTATATATATTAAGTTATTTTACAACAAACACATATAATATTACATTCCAATTTCTTAAATATATTTAACCTAGTTACGAATTTTATAAAAGTTAAAAGAAAAACTTTTTATTTAAACATGTGATCCAATAACTCAATACAATTTAAAATTTAGGTCAAAAAAACAAATTAACTCACTTTATATTTAATTATAAACTAATTACCACACCCACACACGCACACATATGGACCAATTTTTAGCATTCGCACAACCGCACATGACACATGATATCTTAGAATATCTTAGAGACGACCCTGCATGTAAGAAGCAATTTTAGTTTTTTTTTTTTTTTTGTTAATTGTAATTTCTCATTATATTAAATTAATAATAACCTTAACTTAATGCAAAATATAGAAAGAAGATATACGGATTCAACTGTTCTTTTGATCTAAACTAAAACTAGTTTCAACTAAGATTTATAATCTTAAACTTAATTGTACCTTTTCTTAATAGATTAAATATCACAGCATATTTATCATTTTCTTCTAACCAAGGGGTTTCTAGTCTAGCAGTACGTATTGTTATAAAGGGAAAAATTGTACCTAATTGAGGTTAGGGAACAAACATGAGCAGATGAGAATGTTTACGGATTTATTCGGTTCTTGCTTATTTGGAGGATACGGACTCACGATAGTCAAGGAATCAACATTGACTACATCGCCCGATTGTTGGTAGGCTAGCACGCGACGATCCTCTGTTGTTTAGAAAAAAAAGTGAACATGCCTATTATGTTATTATAAAAACAATACTATATTAATGAAGGGCTTGATGCACAATTGATTATCCAGATTCCATTGTAACAATATGTGTCTATCATATTACAATTAATAGCAATCTAACTTTTTTACATTATTTATTTTTACAACACATTTTAGTTTACTAGTTGGTAACAATGACGTCAATTTTTCAGGTCTAATTTGCTATTGTAACAAGTTTTAATTGATTAAAATATACAAGTGTTTGAGCCCATTATAATATATTGTTACAGTACTGTTTTTCAAATTTCATACGTATACAAGTGTTGTATCACTTTATCCAAAAAAATAAAAAAATAAAAAAAGTTTGGTTGAGTCGATTTTTTGCTATAATAAAATTAATCTTCATGCAAATTAAAGCTGGTTTTTCTATGTGTTTGTTGATTGCGAGAACCGATCGAAATTATAAGAAGTTAGAAAGAATAATTAAATCCTCGAGATTTCTTCAAATGAGAGGTCTTGGCCCTTGAGTTCAAATCCCTCCCTTAACGAAAAAGGGGTCTGTGGGGGGTCAAGGGGTTTTCCCAGTGTGGTTTCCTCCTGGTGTGGTTGTGGTGGCTCATGAGAGGTCCAGATAACTGGACTTTGGTGACATGACCTGGAAACAGTGGGTTCACACGATTGAGACCTTCGCCGTTCAAAAAAAAGAAAGAATAATTAAATAATTATGTTGTCCGGTTATACAAAATGTGGGTTGGCATTTGTAATTTAAATATTAAAATTATCAATCTGATTTATATGATTATATATATAAAAACACAAGAGCCTATCATTTTCATAATTTTTGCCGTCGTTATATGAAGGTATTTTCTTCTATAGCTTCTATCTTTATCCTCTCAGATTTTATTCTTATTTAGTGTATGATTGGATATAAATACACACACACATGATTGTAGATTAAATGATTAATTCAGGTTGAAACATGTGTCGTTTCCTTGATCTTTAGCTTAGAATTTATCCAAATTTTTACTTGTTATACCAACATCAATGTGTGTGCATTCTTCATGTTATAAAAATCACTACTACAAAAATCACCGTAATGCAATTTTTATAATAAAAAAAAGCAGCATTAGCTTGTTACATAATGCAACTTTCTTTTTTCCTAATACAACTTTTTAAAAAAAGTTGCATTATGTAATATTAAAAGGGTTACATTAGGCTAATGCAACTTCATCTAATGCAACAACCTATTTGCAACCTTTTGTGTCAAAAAAAAGGTTGCATTAGGCTTATTTTGTAGTAGTAAAAAATAAATAAATATATAACCCGACAAGTATTGGAATAAATTAATGTTTATTAAAATGTGTTTCAAAAAAATGACTGATTGCTTATGTTGATTAACATTTAAATTTCTTTGAGAGGGAAATCTGTGTTCTTTAAAAATACACAAAAATCAATGGTTTTTTTTTTTTTTAAATTCCTTTTGGCAAATAAGAAAATTAATAGCGATGCCTACAATAATTGAACATGAAATTTATTATCATTAAAGAATGCGTTCGATAAAGAATTTCAAAACATTTAAACACCTAATTAATATTATTATTTTTATCAATATTATTATTGTTGTTGCATACCAAACTCAATTTGCTTGTTCTTGATTGACTATATAAAATAATATTTTAAATAGACTAAACATGTTAGATTAGGCTAATAGTACATGAACAAAATTTCACGTTCTTAAAAAATCTATAAATCCTTAACAAAAATTAAATAATAAAACATTTATATATATAACATTTTGCAAACCATTATTTAATAGCATGTGAACATTCCTCTATACCCTTCAACTAAGTGAGTTAATTAGGTGGATGGTCGATGATTCACAACTTTAAGAAGTTATATGATTAATTCAAACTCTTTGTAAAAATATAATTCTTAAGCAGTATATTTTAAATAGCTAAAATATTCTTAGATATAAAAACACAAAAAATAAAATAATATTTTTTTTTATCAAAATATAATCCTACTTCTACCTATTCATCCTCTTTCCATCAAATGACCACTACCATCACCTTAACCTCCATCACCAACCACCACTAGTAGTCATCGACTTGTCTTCATCTCGGCACTACAATTGCAACCAACACCGCCATCAATATTCTTATTCATCTCATTTGATGACCACTACCACAACTTTTACCAGCACCACAACATACACAACTGTTAGATATTTTAATGTAATTGGGGTTACTTTTATCGAGCAATATGAATTATGAAATTATTAAAAAAGTTGGGTGTGGGGTGCACACTTGTTTAATATTTTATAAATTCAATGGGGGTTCCAAGGGGGCAACGCCCCCTTAGTGGGGGTCCGGGGGCAGCGCCCCTGGCGGGGTCAAAGGGCAAAGCCCCTGGCAAAAAAATTTTCTAACCTAAGTTGTTATGTTAAAAAATCAATAGAAAAATTGATTTTATGAATTCTTACATAAAATTCGTTTTACAACTTTAGTGGCGAAATTGTGAAATATGAAAGTTGAAAAAACTGCCTGGAGGCAGTTTCCTAACTCCTGTGCCCCAGAGTTGATCGATGAAATACTGGTCTAGTTCATTCACGAAAAATACAACAAATCTTCATGCTGGTTCTTGAAATAGAAATTGAATTTTATCCGATCAAATATTTGGGTGAACCGCAAATAGTTTGATCTGAAAGTGCGATCCACGACTTTCAATTTCATCCGATTGTTCGTATTCTGCAAAATCTCTACAACAACTGTCATTAGAGGTGTTTATCGGGTCGGATTTTTTGAACACCCCTAGCTGCCATCTTTTATATTTGCATATGAAAAGGTGATGGGTTTTTGAAATTTTTTCTTAGTTATAAATAATTAAAGAAGCAAGCCCAGATAAAGTGAGGTGTTTGGATCGAAGATGGTACGTGGCAACAGGTGTTGGGTTTTGGCGTAACAAGTGATGATCGGTGGTGAATATAATAGCGTTGGTGGTGTGATCTGCAAATTAAACAAATGAATGTATTTCAATTTACGGTTTTTTTTGAATGGTTTCGTTTGTGTTTTATAATACAATTGTATTTTGGGTATTTTAAAAATATTAACCCTCCCATTCAATCTAAGAATCACCACTTTACAATAGTTTGAACCATCTATACAATCTTGATATATGAACCATATGTGTAATTAAGTCTAATAATTTTTGATATATTTAGATCAGAAAGTAATTTATACAACATAATTATTGATCCATATTCCAAACGCAACCATATAATTTATCAAGTAAATGATGAACATCTTTAAAACATTTAATTATATTTATACTTATATATAACTCATCTATATATCTATATATAGCTTTTAAGCTATTTAACTTATATGACTTGTCATTTTTATCTTTTTTTTATCATAATCAATTTAACCTCTTGAAACTATATTTGTATTTTTTTTATTATAAACATAGTGAAAGTCATACATCGATTGTAATCTATCTATTCTAATAAATAAAGGTTTCTAGAGACACATGGCATGTTTCTAGAACACCTCAACTTAATTTGCCCACATCTCTCTCCTAATAATTACATCTTATATTAATTATATCTTTTATATATTTGTAAATTTAAAAATATTTTTAATACAACAAAAATATATTAATGTTAAAATACACACTTTTTTAAAAATCAAATTATAATAAACTTAAAAAGAAAAAGAAATGTTTGAAGAAAATAAACTTTGAAAAAGTTAGGGTTTTAACAAATAATATAATTATTTTATTAATTAAAGTATTAAGTTATACTAAATTTTAATTATATTGTAAAAAAAACATCTTAAAATGTATAAATTTCTTTAGTATTTATATATTATATCTCTTTATTTATACCCCGTGTAATACACGGGGTATTAACCTAGTTAATGAATATATTTGACAAATTACTTGCCTAGCTCTTTCTTTATGTTTATAAGTATAATCTTAAAGGCAAAATACATATGGTTTTATGTAAAAGAACAAAATTAATTATTAAAGTTTTATAAGTTATGCTAAAATCACAATTGATAAATTGGTTGCCCTAGCTAGGATCAAACAAATTACGTTTCTTGTGAGTTATAAACTATGACTTGTTAGATTTTTATTAATCATAGAATTCAATGATTGATGCCATGTGTTCTACATTTTGTACACGTCAAACTATTTTTCCTTTAATTATCGGAGCTAACATTAGATAAACGATATCAGCACAAATGATTTGATGGTGACATTAATATCAACATGTTGAACGATAAGTTCTTCGTATATCATGAACTCTATCAAATTACGAACAAACACACGTAAACAAGTTCAATTAGATCTAATAATATGTGGTCCTTGAATTTGCTTTTGAGTCACAATGAGATCAAATTATTGTATTGTTTTAAACCGTATGTATAATTTATAATTAAAAAAACATAGATGAAATGTTAGATATTTTAGCATAATTGAATTAGTTTTGTTAATCAATACGAATCATAAAATTCATTAAAAAATTGGGCACGAGGTACATACTTGTTTAAGGTTTTACGATTTAATAGGGGTTCTAAGGAGACAACGCCCCTTAAGATAGAGAGGTCCAAGAGGCAAAACCCTAGCTGGGGTCGAGTCAACAGAAAAAATTTACGAAGTTGTATTGAAAAAACATTAGAAAAATTGATTTTACAAATTTTGACATAAAATTTGTTTTATTAATTTAGTGGCAAATATTAGAAAACTAAAACTTCAAAACTGCCAAGAGGCAGTTTTAGACCATGTTCTGAATATCTTGTTTTATTCAATTCGATCAAATTAGTGGTTTAATAAGAAATCAATTATGAATTCGTACTTGTTCTTTGATTTTGAATTGAATTTTACCCAATCAAATATTTGGGTGAACCACAAATAATTTGATTTGAAAGTGTTAAACACGACTTTAAACTCGTCCGGTAGAAATTTCATTTTTGTTTTTTTTTTTGTTAGACTCTATGTTAGATATTTTAGTGTAATTGGGGTTAATTTTATCGATCAATATGAATTATAAAATCATTAAACAAGTTGGGTGTAGAGGTGCACGCCTGTTTAATTTTTTATAAATTCAATGGGGGTTCCAAGGGGCAACGCCCCCGGTTAGCGGGGTCCAAGGGCGGCAGCCCTTGGCGGGGTCCAATGGCTTGGGTCGAGCTGCCAGGTCAGGTTGGAAAAAAATTTTCTACCCTAAGTTGCTATGTTGAAAAATCAATAGAAAAATTGATTTTACGAATTTGGATATAAAACTCGGAATAAAAGTTTAGTGGCAAAATTGTGAAAAATTAAAGTTGGAAAACTGTCTGGAGGCAGTTTTCAAACTGCTGAATATCCAGAATTGATCGATGGAAAAACATTCACAGGTTCATTCTCTCGAATTCACAACGAATTTCTTATACTATTTCTAGAACGAAATTGAATTTTATCCGATCAAATATTTGGGTGAACCGAAAATAGTTTGATCTGAAAGTGCGATCCACAACTTTCATTTTCATACGATTGTTCGTAATCTGAAAATTCTCTACACTCTACCTAAAATCCTTCTAGAAAGCACTTCAAGTCAAGAACGTGACATTTGTAGTTAAATCGTTATACATGCATTAATGTTGGTAAAATAAAAGGTATTTGAAATTAGTGAACCCAATTCAAAATAAGGACAATAAGGACTCCTTATCATGGCTAAAAAACAAACTCGGCCCCTTTAGTAACAATAAAAATACGAATTAGACCCTATGCTTATTGATAGTTCCGGATATCATTAATCAACTAGCACACCATGGCATGGTGGTATTGAGAAATGAGAATCATATCTCCTCGAATTGAAGGAAGCTTGTCAAACATGGCATTCTGTATTTACTTTGGCAAGATCGATATTGTCAGATATGGGCTACAACCACTATTTTTTTTTTTTTTAATTTTAAATATATGTAAATGATGGTAAGGGAACAATTCTCATATCTTATTCTACAAGGACGTAGCACCCTTAAATTTTTCATTTTATGTAATCTTAATCTCAATTCATTTACCTGATTATATATATATATATATATATATATATATGGTAAGGATCAGATAAAAAGTATATTTTGCCTAAGAAGGCTAAAAAAGATTTTAAAAATCTCTAAAACCATCCCAAACGAACTCCGATTGAACTAATTTCGATGTCATTGGAACCGTCTCATCGAACCCTACAATATTTGCTTTTTGGTTTTGTCTTTAACAACTAGTTTTAAAGTTTGGATTTTAGGGCATTTTTTTAGCTTTTAGGTTTTATCTTTAGGTTTAGTGTTTGTTTTTATAATTTTGGTTTCATTAATAGGGTTTATTGTTTATGATTTAAGGTTTAGGTTTTAGGGAATTACAAGCCGGTTCCAATGATGTAAAAACGAATTCAATCGGAGTTTGTTTGGGTCGGTTTTCGAGTTTTTAAACATCCTTCTTAGCCTTCTTAGGCAAAAAAGACTTTTTAGGGGAACCTTCCCCTATATATATATATATATATATAGGATAAGGATCAAATAAAAAGTTTATTATGCCTAAGAAGGCTAAAAAGGATTTTTAAAATCTTTAAAACCGACCCAAACGAACTCCGATTGAACTCATTTCGATGGCATTGGAACCGTCTCATCGAACCCTACAATATTTGCTTTTTGGTTTTAGCTTTAACAACTAGTTTTAAACTTTTTATTTGATCCTTACCCCTATAATAAACTTTTTATATATAGGGTAAGGATCAGATAAAAAGTATATTTTGCCTAAGAAGGCTAAAAAGGATTTTAAAAATCTCTAAAACCATCCCAAACGAACTCCGATTGAACTCATTTCGATGTCATTGGAACCGTCTCATCGAACCCTACAATATTTGCTTTTTGGTTTTGTCTTTAACAACTAGTTTTAAAGTTTGGATTTTAGGGCATTTTTTTAGCTTTTAGGTTTTATCTTTAGGTTTAGTGTTTGTTTTTATAATTTTGGTTTCATTAATAGGGTTTATTGTTTATGATTTAAGGTTTAGGTTTTAGGGAATTACAAGCCGGTTCCAATGATGTAAAAACGAATTCAATCGGAGTTTGTTTGGGTCGGTTTTCGAGTTTTTAAACATCCTTCTTAGCCTTCTTAAGCAAAAAAGACTTCTTAGGGGAACCTTCCCCTATATATATATATATATATATATATAGGGTAAGGATCAAATAAAAAGTTTATTATGCCTAAGAAGGCTAAAAAGGATTTTTAAAATCTTTAAAACCGACCCAAACGAACTCCGATTGAACTCATTTCGATGGCATTGGAACCGTCTCATCGAACCCTACAATATTTGCTTTTTGGTTTTAGCTTTAACAACTAGTTTTAGATTTTGGATTTTAGGGCATGTTTTTTTAACTTTTAGGTTTTATCTTTAGGTATTGGGTTTGTTTTTATAATTTTGGTTTTATTATTAGAGTTTATTTTTTAAGATTTAAGGTTTAGGTTTTAGGGAATTACAAGCCGGTTCCAACGATGTTAAAATGAATTCAATCGGAGTTTGTTTGGGTTGGTTTTCGAGTTTTTAAAAATCCTTCTTAGCCTTCTTAGGCAAAAAAGACTTTTTAGGGGAACCCTCCCATATATATATATATATATATATATATATATATAGGGAAGGGATCATATAATAACCCCCCTTCCTTATAGCGTTAACCCGGACATTTTTTGCCCGAATCTTTGTTTTTTTTCATGGTTTTTATTATACATAAATATGGGGGGTTTCTTTTTTGTGTTTTTGCTAATTCATCACCTTTTAGAATTTAAATCAAGTGTAAGTTTAAGTTACACTATTTGATGTAAGTAAGTGTAAACAACCTACACTTACTTACACTTTGTTTTAATTTCTAAACAGTGATGAATTAGCAAAAACACAAAAAAGAAACACCCTATTTATGTATAATAAAGGCCATTAAAATTTTTTTTCAAAGATTCGGACAAAAAATGCCCGGGTTAACGCTATAAGAGAGGGTTAACAATGGAACTATCCCATATGTATATATATAGTTATATATGTCTATATTTGTTTGTATTGTTTGTTTTTGAGACAGTTGTCTTTTTTAAACCAATTTATCTTTCTCTCAAGATAAAGATAATGCATGCTTACATACCACTTTCTTCATAGCCTACAGATAATCCAAATAAGATTTAGTGAATATGATTGATTAATATCACTCGGTAGACATTATTAAAGAGAGAACCAACAAACATTTCATACATACTTGCGGTATGATTGCTCCTTTTAACATGTACAAAGGACACATATATATTTATATAAGATAAAAATTACTGGTATTATACAACAACATTGTTTTTAATGATTTTATATTGATATAGGGTACCATATAGTCTATGGATTTTTTTTTTGGCTTTAATGCATTAATAATTTTAGGGTTATTGATTTGTTGTCTTTGCTTACTTTGATCCTTGTTTTCTTTGATGATATTAAGCTCCTTTTGCAGTAAAAAATAAAAAAATAAAAAAAAATTATGAGATAAAAGAAGGGTAAAAGGGAACATAATGCCCAATGACCATTGTCATCTATTATCAGCTGCTTGGAATCTTGGCCCATTTGCCATCCCTACCCCTTTCCCTCATCAAGTTGAATCCTTTTTGTCCCCTCCGACAAATTAAATTAAAAAATTAATTAAATTTAATTAAATTTCTTATATCTTTTTATTATAAATAAATCTTGACCGTTTGTAGAATCTCACGCATCTTCCACGTCCTCTCCTCCGTCTCCCACAGACAGATAAAAATTTTCAAGTTCAAGGTGCCCTTCATTTATTACCCCTTAATTTTTGCTCAACGTTTGCTTATTTTATTATCTAATCGCACATGTTTTCACAATCTTGCCTCTTGCCCCATGTTTCTTTATTCTCTTGTCAAAATTCTTTAAAGCAGAAACAAAAACCCCTAAACTTTATTTAAAGTTCTTCATATTTTCCTCATAACTTATTGATTTGAAGTTGTTTACACGTCTCCAACCTTCAATGTGAGTGAATTTTGTTTATGTTTGCATTCTCCCTGTTCCTGTTATTGCATAAAATTGATGATTTCTTTGATTCTTGCTGCTGTTGTTGTAGATTTAATCTCTTGCTTTTGGCAGAAACTGAGTGTTCGATTTGGATGCAAAATCTTAGAAATTGGATTTGATTTTATTTGGTAGGGTAGAATGTGTTTCCAAGATTGTGATCTTGTTTTTGTGTTCTTGAGTTGGGGAAAACCTTAATCACTCGAGTTTTTGCTTTGGGATTTATCTGTGAGATTTTAATTTTGATTTAGGATAAGGGTTTTTTCTTGGAAATTTTCCATGTAATTGCTGCTTACAAAATTTGTTAATTTTTTAATATTTATATGATATATATGCTAAATTTGTAAAAGATGGGTATTGATTGAAATAGAGTGTTTGACAATTCTGATTGAAAACTTGAAAAAATATATATATTTATACATCTTTTTTGTTGAAATTTAGGTTGACCATGTATCTATCTTTTTGTGGTTTATATTCTATAAACTTATATTCATAGAAGTATAGTCTTAAATTAATTAAGTATATTATTATCTTTTGAGAGTTATGGAGCAAATTTGCTACATATGGTTTATACATGTTACAGACGACATTAACTGCTTTTGTTTGAAAATTTGGTTGAATATTTTAAGTTTGAAATCTTGAACATCATGAATATTTTTCTTGCATCAAAATCTTGACTTTTGTTTCAGTCTTATCCTTTACTAGGTGGTATGAACAGAAGCATTCGGTCTCCAAAACTGATGTGATGGAATACATTGAGGGTGTTAGGCAGAATTCAGAATAAGATTACAAAAATAGTTTTTATAGTTGATACTTGATATCTCCTCTTGAGTTATTTCATCACTCGAAAAGTGTGATTAGTGTTTGTTAGAAACACATTAGGGGACATTCTAGGGTTTGTGTGAGAGAAAAATGGGGCACTCTGCGGCTGTTTGGGATTCCAGATTAGCCCTTGAAACAACAAAGGACTGGAATGGAATCGAGCAAATCATTCTTCGTAATCCACAAGGCGCTTCAGCTAGGGTTAGTTTTGTAAATTCAAGAATTACTGTTAATTTTTTTATAAAAAATACAATACTTAGTCTTCTTATTCGCACGTATTTTGTAGGTTAGCTTGCATGGAGGTCAAGTTACTTCATGGCGAAATGAAAGAGGCGAAGAGCTTTTGTTTATGAGTAGCAAGGTGTGACTTTTTTCCATTAATTTCGGTTTTTTTGATGATAAGTTTGTAATATCAGTTGAATGTTACTTCTTTTTGTTTACCATATAGGTTATCAGTTCAAAGATTGATTATGTAATGCATAATTGGTTATTAATTCTTATTAGATTTTGGTATATCAGGACACAACATCACCCTTGACAATTATCATCTATTTAAACCATAAGAGGCAAAATGGGTGGGGTCAGGCTAGCCCAACAAACTCAATAACGGTTTGGGTTTGGTAGGGTCGACTAGCCCACATTGTCTTGTCCATTCTCCATTCCTCTAGTTTCATAAACAACTAATATATTCAATAAAGATTATTAAAACTGTTGCTAAAACAATGGTCCAATTTTTTGAAAAACAATTTGACAAGCTTTAAACACTTTGGGCCACTTATATAATGCAGATATTTTTTTTTCTCTCAGTTAAAATTTCAAGTTTAGGCTATTTCTACCTTAAATATTGTGAGATGGTGCTTATATGTTGACATTTGACAATTTTAGGGAATTCTTAAACACCCAAAGGCCATGCGAGGCGGAATTCCAATTTGTTTTCCTCAGGTATGTTTATGATCGCCGTTCATAAGTTAACAGGCACAGTTCACTAAATTATGTATGCCTCCTAGTGTAGTTTGGTAGCTGTGATTCACTTGAGCAACATGGGTTTGCAAGAAACAAAATTTGGGTGGTTGATGACGATGCTCCACCACTTCCCACCAACGATTCCCATTGGAAATCTTTTGTTGACTTGCTTCTTAAACCATCTGAAGAAGATCTCAAGTTTTGGCCCCACAGGTTCTAGTTTTGTCCATTTGACTTATTTTCTTTTTAGCTAAAATTTCAATTTTACAAGATTTGACCTGTTATGATCAAGTTTTGATCTTTAACTGAAATCTATTTTCTACAGCTTTGAGTTTCGTCTCAGAGTTTCGCTTGGGATGGATGGAAACTTGACATTAATCTCTCGTGTTAGGAATGTAAATGGGAAGCCTTTTAGTTTCTCTTTCGCGTATCACTCGTATCTCTCTGTGTCTGACATAAGGTATGGGCCTTTCATGTTATATTTCTCTTTGTTTATAAAATTTATGAAATCTCTATAGTTTATTTATTTATATATATTTTCTAAAAAAACATTTTGTGATTGATAGTGAAGTGAGAATCGAAGGGCTAGAAACAATGGACTACTTTGACAACCTTTGTAAAAGAGAGCGTTTTACAGAACAAGGAGACGCTATTACTTTTGAATCTGAGGTAAATCTTTCTACTTCTTGAGATTTTTAGTAATTAAAAATTTATATTTTAAAGTTCATTAGAAGAAATATCATCTAAAAAATTGATTTTTTTTTTCTGTATTAGATTGATCGTGTTTATCTTAGTTCTCCAAATTGTATTGCTGTACTTGATCACGAAAGGAAGCGTACATACGTTTTAAGAAAGGAAGGGCTGCCAGATGTTGGTAAGCAATTATTCGCGTGTTAGCTTTGACATTTCAGGTCAAACTTACTCATTTCAAATTCAAAATAAATATGGATTTTCTTACAACTTATAAAACTACTTTTTGTTATTGATAGCTGATATTATAGACGTTGTTGTGGTTGCTGATTTTTCTCAAACGCCTGAAGGACCGATGCGTATTGTTTAACTTTCATCTTTGTTGGGTTGACCTCAAAAGAACTCATAAGTTATCAACTTGTAGTTCTTGACAATTTCATGCCTTTTGTTTTTTGTTTTTTTTTTTAAATTTGACTGGTATTACCTATTGACAAAAGCATACTTTGACTTTAGAGGTCAAACCGGCTCCTTTTTGAATTCAAAATTCGTCTAAACCTGTTATGGGTTTAAGACCATCATAAATCTTCCCGTTATGGGTTCAAGACCAATATAACATTCTTATTGTCATTTTTGGAAATGAAGTGGTATGGAATCCATGGGAGAAGAAATCAAAAGCAATGTCTGATTTTGGAGATGATGAATACAAGCAAATGCTGTGTGTGGATGGTGCAGCAATAGAAAAACCGATTACTTTGAAACCGGGTGAAGAATGGACGGGCCGTTTGGAAATCGCAGTCGTGCCATCGAGTTTTTGCAGTGAGAATCTCTGATTTTCAGTTGAGGTTTTCTCCTTGGAAGATACTATTTTCAGTTTGTTTTGAATATGCAAGTAGATTTCAGGTGTCAGTTTTAAGGTTTAAGGTTTGTGTAATCTATGTTTGGTAGCTAAATATCTTGTGTTTTTTTCCTTCATGTACCAAGTGATTCACATACATAAAATGGTACCCATATTTTATAAAATTGACCATTTTATGTGATATAAAAAAATGTTCAGTTGGTTAATTTACTTTTTATGTCGGTGACTAAAAATCACTTGCTTGAGTTGCTCAACTTTATGAATACTGTCGTTTGTGTAATGTTTTTATTTTTTATTTATTTATTTATTATTTTTGTTATTTGAGGACTATGGCCTTTGGAACCGATTATTTGGTTAATAATAAAAGACGATAACTAAAGAAGATGTTAACCTTTTGTTTTTTAAATATAAAAATATATACATGAAACTCTCTTTATTCTTCTTGTACTTGGTGACTGTAAGTCTGTAACGATTCGATATCATCAACCGTAAACCAAACTGTTTATTATGGTTTTAAATTTTTGAAACCGCCGATTAAATGTTTGAAAAAAAACCAATCATAAAACCGAATCGATGACCGGTTTAGCCGGTTTGGAACCGGACCGTGAACACTTCTAGGTCGGAGAGTTTGGATTTGACACCTGCAGATGTATGTTGTAATTGTAGCTTGTTGACTTAAGCATCGTATTATTGCATTCAGTAATATCTCATTTGAAAAGCTTGGGGCAATACTAACAAACCTTATTTTGGAATATGTTCTAGCTCTTCAAAAGTAAATGAATATAAACATACTACGAGATACATTTAAATAAAAACTAATATAAATAAATATAGCCACATAATTTAAAGGTTATAAGCTAATTTTCTTTTACTTTGATAAAATTTTTTATGTCTTTTGGTGGTTTTGAAAGAGTGCCGCTTGCTCAGACCAAGTGAGGAGGTCATAGCTCGTTGGTTGGTATGGTGGCTTGGTGCCTCGTCTACCGGCGATGTATTATTTGGTGTAATTGGATGTTAAGAAACGTTAAAGAGTTTGAGGTGCGGAGTGTAGGCTCGTTTAAGACTTTTGAGCTCCTGACCAAGCGAGGTCAAGGGGGTCGCTCTCTCTTGTGGGGTTCTAGGGGGTAGCGCCCCCTTCTGGGGTTCGAGACAACACCTTAAAACCTATACAAAATTTACTTTTTTCTTATGGACAGAAATGTCTTGACCCGAGATTTTGACTTGCAAAGTCACCCGTCAAAACAACCGTCATGAACTATCATTCGGTTGGTTGGTGTAAAACACAGAAAACATATGCGCAGAAGAATATATTTGAAATTCATATCACAAAAATTATCTATTGGATTATCCCTTTATCAAATTTCTTGAACTTGAAAGGGTAAAAGTATTGATTTAGTATAGTTATTCAATACACGATTCAATAGATTTCCAAGTGTTTAGTACCGAATTTCTCAAATAGGCGATGCTGGAATGGTGGACTTTAGGTATAGCCGATTGGAAACAAATATTTCTAATTTAATTGGGTAAATGGGTATGTGGCATTCGTATGAATGATTAACTGGTTTTATTTAATTTTGGGCTTAATTATATTGGACGTAAATAACGTAATACAAATATAATATGGGCTTACCATTTTTAATATAAGATGCCAAGATGGGCTGCTAAACATTATTTAATTTTTAGTGTTTTACACATTACAATTGGAGTTAGGCTCACATATTTTTTCTTAAAATTATCAAGTTCGTTATCGGAGATCAATAAATTACGATAATATTCGTAAGTCGTAACATATAAATTAAGAAAAAAAAACGTGAGATTTACCAACCATGGTCCATCGTTCACTAGGGTACGATATAAACTATCAAAATGGATAGTTTGATACGCTCATGATTTTTTAATTATCTTATTAGAAAATAGATTTATGAAGTGAGACTGAATGGAGTTTTTTTTTCAAATAGGTGTAGTTGAAAACTTATTTACTAAAATGAGTGTTTTACTTTATTTCATTACTTTTAAGTAATATAAAAAGAAAAAAAATTATAAGGAAAAACACACATTTTGATAAATAAGTTTTCAACTACAACTAATTGGTAGATATTTTTTCAATTACACCCATTTGGTAAAAAACTAATAACATGTATTATTACTTACATATTGCGTTGGCTTGATAAGATTCTATGATGTGCTTTATAAGTTTATTTCTACTTTTTCCCCTAGTTTTAAGCTTCAATGATACATCGTTAAAACATTTTTATTACGGCCATGTTTGGTAGCCTCTTAATATCATTCAGAGGCTACCTCTTAATGGTTCGTAGCATGCGAATGGTTAAAAAGTATCCTTAAGTCTGGATGGATAAGAGATTGGTAATGATTCATAACATCTGAATGATTAAGAGGTAACCCTAAGTCTGAATGGTTAAGATGTTAAGAGCATTCAGAGGTAACATCTTAATGCCATTCAGATGCAAACAAACAACCCCACGTCTTTAATATATTACTTTTATAAAGTTTTTAATTTACAATATTTGAGACTTGTATAAATTTTGAGTGTGTGTTAAACTAGAAACATACACCAAAGAGACATTGTCTTAGCGGCGGCTTATGTAAAAATTGTAAAGCCCTAAAAAAAAACAAACCAAAATTCAAGCCTCGTATAAAATAAAAGTGAAAAAGAATTGTTGTTAAAAATTATGTGAACTATTAGTACTTGTGGATTAGGTTCAACCGAATATTCTCTTTATCTTAAGAAGTTTAAAAATGATTATTAATCATTAGATTGTTAGATTAAAATTCAGAGGGAAAATTTAAAATTTTATATGGAAAAGTTGTTAAAGGATAATTTAGTCGTAAACACTTTTCCCCCACATTTTTTAAACGTTCATAACTTTTGCATACGATACTATTTTTTCAAAACAAATATATCATAAAAACGGGCATTTTTTAATCTTTAAAATGATATAATGTTCGCTACAAAAAAATTAATTTTTTTCAGCTCATTGTGTCTAATTATCATCATTGAGTCTTTTTATACTTTTGTGTATAATTATCTTTTTATGTTTTTTCTTACAGATAATTGTGTCTTTTTTATAGGTAATTGTGTCTTTTTTAAATATCAATGTTTTATTTATACTTGTTGTTATGTCATCCTTGTTCAACATAATGTATTCTACAACATTATTGTGTCTTTAATTGTTTTGGAAAACATAATATTGAGCAGAAATACAAAAGACACAAGGACCTGGACATAGTCCTGGAAACGAACCGAACAGTTCATGAACTGTTCGTGAACTATTAGGCAAGAAGTTCGTTTATGTTCGTTTATTTATTAAATGAACAAACATGAACACGCCTAGTGTTCGTTTATTTATGTTCATAAACAGTTGGGTTATGTTCGTTTATTTATGTTCGTTTATTTGTGTTCATTAATGTTCGTTTATGTTCGTTAACTATGTAATGTTAGTTTTTGTTAGGTTGACTGTTAGACATTTACGAATGATATGTATTTACATTTAAGATACTTGTCGTTTGTGTTCGTTTATAGCTGTTCAATTGTATTCGTTTATATTTGTTCAATAGTGTTCATGTTCGTTTATGATTGTTCAATAGTGTTACAATAATGTTCATTTGTGTTCGTTCGTTTATTTTAGTTCCTTTGTGTTCATTTATGTTCATGAACAGTTCGTTTAATTTATTAATGAACGAACACAAACGAACACGAACATATTCATTTTCTTAATAAACGAACACGAACACAAAATTCATGTTCATTAATGTGTTTGTGTTCATTCGGTTCGTTTACAGGCCTACCTGTACAAAAGACACAATCTATACAAAAAGACACAATGACATGTACATAAGACAAAATGTATATACAAAAGACACAATGAACTGTACAAAATTGTTCATATTCGTCATTGTGTATTTTTTACAAGTAATTGTGTCTGTTTTAAAAGATCATTGTCTTATTTATACTCGTCATTGTATCATTATTGCTTGACATTATGTATTATGCAACATTATTGTGTCTTAAATTGTTTTGCAAAACACAATATTGAGTAGAAACACAAAAAGACAAAATACATATACAAAAGACACAATGCCTATACAAAATACAAAATGACCTGTACAAAATTATTCATATTCGTCATTGTGACTTTTTTAAAGATCATTGTGTTATTTATACTTATCATTGTGTTATTTAAACTCGTCATCGTGTCATCCTTGCTTGTCATTATGTATTATGCAACATCATTGTGTTTCAAAGTGTTCACAAGAACACAACACTAATCAGAAACACAAAAGACACAATGACTTGCACATAAGACACAATGCCATGTACAAAAGAGACAATAACCTGTACAAAAGACACAATAAACTAAAAACACAAATTTTTTCTGTAGCAAAACTATATTAATTTTGAAAATAAAGAACATTTTTGTTTTTATGATATATTTTTTCAAAAAATAATTTTATATGTAAAAGTTATGACCGTTTAAAGAATATGGGTGTATTTGATAAAAAGTCAACAAAAGTAGGCATGACTAAAATACCATTCAACAACTTGATTTAATCATAGTCATTGATTAATGATCTAATGTCTAAACATCATTCTTAGGCTTTTTAGGTTAAAATGTTTATTTAGTTTAACTTAACCCATAGTATTCAAGCGTATTATTATAAGAATAATATATCTTAAATACATATACCCGTTATGTATACCTATATTTATGTCAACAATCCATGCTTCACATCTTAAATATATGTTTTAATCTTGATTATATGATTAATTAATTAAAACGACGTTAAACATTTTATATGATTTTAACTGGTATATACAATACATACTTAAAATATTTTAAGAAATATCTTATTAAGATTTTATTAGAGGTAGGTAAGGATCCTAGCTACTTATCAATTTAAAATTTGATTAGGTTTGTGACTAATCTAGCAGGCAAATAATGCCTTGGTGAGCAAGGAAGGTAATAAAATAAATCACGGGAAAAACGTACATTTGCTTACTTTTGTCACTAAATGCTTGGCATTATATGTAGATTTAACCATATACGTTGCTTATTGACAAAATTAAGGGTATAAACGAATCAAATTGGCTCGTGAACAATTTGATATCAGATCAATAAAGAGTTCTAATGAACCAAATCTAAATGAGCCCAAGGTAAAGCCTCAAAATATGGCTCATTAATTTAGTTATCAAGCTCGAGTTCGAGCCACCTAGAGGTGGCCAAACTGGGTTTTTTTGTAATTGGAACCGGTTGCAGTTCCAAACGGTTCCGGTTCCGATCAACAAAGTCAAGAACCGGTTCTGGATTTTGACCGGCTCCAACCGATTTATTGCCGATCCGGTTCTCCCAATTCCGGTTCCAATTTATCTGAAAACCCGGAAACTGCCCCGTACCACCGGTTCGGGTACTACCAGTTCCAGTTCGATTCGGTTACTCGGTTCCGGTTTCGGGTATGTTGACCACCTCTAGAGCCAGCTAGCTAGCCTTAACGAGCCTTTTTATTTATATAGTTTTTATCTAATCTAATAGTTGTATATTTTTATAAATCATTATTTTTACATGTACACTTACTATAAATACAATGAAATCATGTATATTAAGTTATATATAAAAAAATAGTTATAAATATATATAAGCCGAGCTCAAGCTTTAGATATAAAGATATAAACAAATCGATCTTGAAATCGAAACCCCTTAAGTCAAAACACACCAACCTCGGCTCAGCTTGACTTGTTTACACCCGTAAGAATAATTGAAAGTGTGATATATATGTAAAAAATAGGCTAAAAGTATATTTTTGAAATATTTAAAAAAAAAAACTCTAATAAAACCTATTAACCTTAACACATTAATCATGGGTGTAATCAACTCTTAATATTATAACACTCTAATTTTTCAATTTTAAAAATCTTTGCGTTTTTTTAGTCACATTTTTACTAGTTAAATAAATTTCAGATAATCTATATCTATATTTATACTATATAATAAATAAAGTTTTAACATGCCACGTGTTAACTTTTTAAACCACTTAAAGATTATTTTTCCGTCTCTCTCTCATAATAAATATTTGTATGGCATATTTTTATTGAATTACGATATTTTTTTCATCTTCTCTCTATTATTAAATATTAATGATTTTATTTAACTTAGTAAATAATATGATTAAATTATAAATCAATTTATTAATTTTTAATAAAACGTCTTTGCAAAATATATGTTATGTTATTTTGAATAAATAATTTTAAAATTCAAATATTTAACCTGTGTAAATGTGATGTTTAATGTTATATATATTAAGAACATTTTTTTTTATAAATTTTTATTTTTAAAGTTTTTCAATGTAAAAAAAGGTATAACTAATATTATTAATTATAGTATAATCATGTAAATTTTAAAAAGATATAATAAAATTATTTTAATTACGTAAATTTAGGAAGACATAATTATAAAATCACATTTTTTTTCGCAAACCCGTGTAATACACGGGTTTATACCCTAGTATAATATATATGTAACTATAAAATTGAGTAATCTAATAAATCAAATGATTGAATTATGGTAACTTTGGTGCAATAAACATAAATATAACCTTGCTTTTATATAACATTTTAAAATAATTAAGCATATGTAATTTGAAATTCTATTTTAACGTAATCTTACTATAATTAAAAAATAATAATATTAAAGTTTAATAAAAAAGTTCATAAATATCAAAAACATAGTCTCCTACCAAAACGAAAGATCTTCCCTGCCATTTCTCCTGCTATTTACTCTCATTCAAACTTCAAACATATTGAATCTCTCCACCATTAATCCCTCTCTTTTAGCTCCCACCGTTACATACTTTCTTCACAAGTAACTAATAATTACTAATTACCCATTAACGATCCATTCATACCCATGTGAAAATGGAAGTAGAATTCTTGAATTCTTCTCCTAAATTCAGAATTAATCGCACAATCACCACCAAACAGCAATCGGAATTTGATTCACTGAAAAGGGTAACGATTTTTATGACCGATCGTGATGCTACGGATTCTTCAAGTGATGAAGAATACAAAGAAGTGGGTCACCGTAAAATTAAAAGGTATGTGAGTGTGATTCAATTGGAAGCGAAATGTTGTGGGACGAATTTGGAGGAAAACGATACTGCTGATAAAGGTAAGAAGAAACAGAGTCGCCGGAAAACAGAACCGGCGGCGGTCGAGGATGGTGTCCGGAAGTTTAGGGGAGTACGACGGCGTCCGTGGGGACGGTGGGCGGCGGAGATTCGTGATCCCCAGCGGGGGGTTAGAGTGTGGCTGGGTACTTATGATACGGCAGAGGAAGCCGCGTTAGTTTATGATCGGAGAGCAATCGAGCTTCGTGGATCCAAAGCTAAGACTAACTTGTTGCAACCACCGGCCGACGATGTTGAGCCGATGGTTGCTTTGCTGCCGGTCTCAGATGAATGTTCTCGCATAAAGTTGCGAGAAATTTCATCGCCGACCTCTGTTTTACGTTGCAATAAAACAGAGGAGGCATTTGAGAACACGGTGAAAGCGAATCAAACAGAATCAAACACAGAAGTGTCATTTTCGAACGATTGTTTTGGTTTCGATTCGAGTTTCGAACACGATTTCTTGGGTTGTTTTGAGATGCCGTCTCCAGTAATAGTGGAAGAGGTTAATTTCACGGGTGTGGCATCAAGAGAAGTGTTGTTGGAGTTGGATGATGATATCGAGTCGTCGGTGTGGGATGTCGATAGTTTCTTTCAAGATCCATTATTTGCTGAATGATTACATTGGTTTTATTATGCGTTACATGAATAGTTATTAAGTTTAGATGCCACTCGAGTAATTTGATTTGATGCTGAATGGAAAATAATATTTGATTCATGAAAAAGCTTGTGACTATAAATGCAAGTCATAATTGTGTTGTACGCGCGCCTTTTGATCGCACCTCATAAAAGTACTTAATGATGTAGATAATGTTTCACATACAATTTTTTTAACTACTAATTCGGATCAGTGAAGAATCATCGTAATATCACGAGTGGTACCAACAAATCATATTCATCATAAAATCACTAGTTCAAAAAGAAATTTATTACTTTGATAAAACCTCTTGTGGAATTTTAACTCATGATCTTATGGTTCCTTAGCTTTATCCCACCAAGAAAATGTTGCTAGGTTGAATACATGTTATATGTCATGAGTTCAAGGGGTGTTCATCGGATCGGGTAATGATTTATTTGATCGAGTTGTTCAGATTTGAAAATTTTAAGACCTTATCCGAAACCGTACCCAATCCGAATTCGAAAATTTTCTATCCGATCCGAATCTATCAAAAAAACCCGAACCCGAATAAACAGGGTTTATTCGGGTTATTCGGATTGAATTCGGATATCCAATCCGAATAAAGAAGATTTTGTATATCCAATATCCGATCCGATCCAAATTTGGAAAATGAATATCTGATCCGAATCTATCTGAATATCCAAATCTTTAATTCGGATCGGTTTTTTCTGGTTTCGGATATTATTCGTATTTCGGTTTTTTTGGATTTCGGATTTTTTAAACACCCTAATGAGCTAGAACTTTCTCTAGAAAGTAATATGTATATCCAAATAAATAAATGGTTCGAACATTTGTTTAAAACTTATTCTTTTTATATCATACAAATAATCATGTTAAAAGGAACATCATCTCTTAAAACTTTAAGAAATATCAAGGCGCATGGCAAGAAAAAGGATAGGGCCCCAAAGCTACAAACATACTGACTAATATATAAAAAGATAATTCTTGTACAAAAACAAAACTTTAAGTATTGTAGAAAAATAATACGGTTTAAATACCTAATCAAATCATGCAGCTGTCTTAGCATCTTTGGAACTAAAGCTCTCAACCGGTTCTTCCATACCATTTAAGATATCGTTCTCAATTGATTTCATAGCTAATATGCATCAAATTTATAAGTTATTTTTCTTTGGAAATTAAGTGTGAAGTTTTCATGTGCTGCATAGCCAGCTAAGCCCAAAATATGTTGCTAATATAAGAGACGGATCGTTACTTATGAGTCAGGAATCTCTCCTGCTAACTATCACTCCGCATGCATGACGTTTAAGTGACACATGATCAAGCCTGAGGAGCGTCATTGGGATTCAAGTTGCAGTGATACTATCAAGGTCAACTTCGAGTGCCATTTTTTGTTGGGTGGAGAAGAAAGCAAATCAATGACAGAATTTAATGGTGATTTGGGTGTCATTTGCTTTGACAGATTGAAGAGTTGTTTGGAGTTTGGACTTAGCAAGCATTTCTTCAATTGTTGACATGTTCGTCGAGAAAGAGGGGACAAAAATGAAAACATCATTGTTAGAAACCGATTAAAAATGACCAATCTTATAAATGCCCTTGGAACGAGTTAGACTTTAGGCCTTGTTTGAGGTTGCTTATTTAAATTCAAAATGACTTTTTGTCAAAAGTGCTTATTAACTTATAACGTTTTTAAATAAAGTTTTTAAAATGTGTTTGAATTAGTTTTTTTTTAAAATGGCCTAAAAAGACATTTTTTTACCGACATTATTTTAAAGTTATTGGGTAAAGGGTAAACAGTGAGGTATATGTGTAATTTTATGTCAATAAGGCATAAGTTATTTTGAAAAGTTAGAATTTTTAACTTTTGAAAAACAACTTATTACCCTTTTACAAAAGGTCATTTTCAAAACTCTTTTTAGGTTTAAAAAACAGCTTATTGACTTTTTGGAAAAGTCAATAAGTCATTTTTAAATGAAATCCTAAACAAGTCTATATATAAGAAAATTAAAACAATGAATTTAAAATAAACTTTCATCCCCACCGTTGAAGGTATCATATTTGACATCGCTTCTCTAGGACCCTGGTATTCCAAAGTTCAAGATTATCAATGACCCCTAATGATGATGTTGATGATAAAGTTTCACATATTGTTGTGGGGTTTGGTTATGTTCATGCTATCATTGCATTCCACTTGGACGATGAGCGGTTTCAAGTTCTTGAAATTACCCAAAGATATGGCCACTGATTAATAATTATCAAATAATTAAGCATCGATTCATACGACGAAAGTTTTTGTGCTTTCATAGACTTCTTTAACAATTCTACCATTGTTGATAAAAAATGGTAATCAAGTTATGATTGTGATGAACGCTGCAAACCTGGCATATATATGTTGTTTTATGCTGTAAAGAATGAGATGCAAGATTTCAAAACGTGAGGTTTGGCTATTTCTTCTGGTGCTAGTCTAGCTATGCTTGACGATTGAGGGCAAGAATATATTCTAACTTTTAGTTTCACATGCTTGTTGGGTTCTTGCCATTTGCTATGTTACATGGTGATATATTTGTGCGTGTATACAGGAAATTCATAAATTGAAACACATTCTAAATTGTAAAAATCATGAAATCAATGACAAAAATATGTAAAAAGTTTTTTTTTCTTTTTTTTTTTTACAGATTTGCAACATTATTTGGGGTTTTTTTACAGGTTTGTAAAATTATTTGGGTCACTTTTATAAAAAAAAAAAAATTCAAAAACGCGCCAATTTTTTTTAAATATTTTGTAACACCATATAACACATGCGTGACGTTGCACCCAGATCTTATGAATGTTACATGGTGTTACAAAATATTTTTAAATGATGTTACAAATCTGTAAATAAAAAATAAAAAAATCGCATGTTACATTGCATATATGTATGGTGTTAAAAATAAATTCTAAAATAAAATATTTTAAATAGCATAGTATATATATGTTGAGCAAGTTAAAGATTTGATTTATGATATAATCCTATTATTTATAAGTTTACGAATAAATTACCGATATGATTCTTGTGGTTTTCTTAGTATGTCACTTTTGGTCCCTAAGTTTTATAAATTACTTATATAGTTTCAAACTTTGAACATTTGTAACACAAATGAGTAATTTATAAAATTTAGGAATTAAGAGTAAAATATTACCAAAGCGTAAGGACAATATTGGTAATTTACTCTAAGTTTAATAAAAATAATAATATTTAATAGGAGAGATAAAAGAAACAAAATCAAAACGAAGAAAAGTCTTAATAAAACTTTGATTTTTATAATGTATAAATTTTACCAACCGTTCAACTGCTGCTAAAAAACCAGATGTGACTAAAAGCCCTCATTATTTATCACGTCATCGAGAAGAAAACATAGAAAAACTCGTCGGTCAGCATAAGGCAATTTGCATTTTTGCTCTATGACTAAAAGCCCTCATTATTTAAATATAGGGTGGTGTTAAATATACCCTCATTTTTATTTTTTTTACTTGTCGTACCCTTCCCCTCAAACTTTTTAAATAAATATGAGTAAACCTTATACTTTTAATTATTAACTAAAAAAATCCAACTTTTAAACAAAACATAAGGATGCTTCTGACATTATCACAAACAATTAATTCATCTTTCTCAACAAGTATGCAACCATGATCCAAACTCACAAACTCATCGTGTTTTTTTCTCAAACTATTAGCAATATTTTTATAAAATAATAATTAAATAAAAAATTAGTATTATATGTATAGCAATATAATCATTCAGCAAGAACTACATTATGTAAAACTACTTAAAATAGATTGATGCTAAAGCATGATCGATAACCTCACAAAACTTATTTATTTATTAGTTGTCTTTTAGGTTATCTATTTTTTAGTTTTATCTTATTTTTAATTTAACTTTTTTGTTAGTTTATAATCATCGAAGAACGGCTGCTTTAATAGAGATAATAAGCTAGAGAAGAAAACTACATTTATAATTGTATGCAACCGCATGAACGTTACCGGTGAATTTGAAGGATGTTTGTCTGGGAGGTTGAGATACAGGTTGATACATCAATCAAAATTAAGGCCTGATGACGTATGAAAGTGATGAAATGCTAACGGAGAAGATGAATAGACGTACCGGAACAGATCCGGAGGCATTCTGGTTATTAATGCTTGGGTAATTCCTGTCATCATTGTTCGTTTTTTTGAGCGAAAACAGTTGCAAATTGAAGATATGAATTATTGTTTCTCTGTAACTGATAGTGTGCTCCGATCACATGACGGTGAATCCGCCGTACAGGGATCTCTTCACAAACGCCGATTGATGGAAATGCGTTCTGTGTTCCTTGGATTTTGAAGGAACATGTTTTGACAAGTAATAATGGGGGTAGGATTAGTATTTGTGCATTTTGGTTGTTTTATAAAGTTGAAGGGCTGATTTTGACAAATTTATATTTTATATTTTAGAGAGAGGTGTATGACAAGTAATAATGAGGGTACGTTTAGTAGAATTTAAGGTGAAAATAACATTTTGATGCATTTTGATTGTGTTATAAAGTTGAAGGGTTGATTTTAACAAATTTATAATTAATATTTTAAAAAGGGGTATGACAAGTTAAAAGGGGGGTATATTTAGCCTCACCCTTAAATATATTATTTGGTCGAAGCAGGCTTCCAACAATTTAACCGAATGTTTGGATACGCTGTTGCCGCGTTGGTTCTACGCCACGAATCTCTCTCTCTCTCTCTTACACATGCCTTACACCGCCTTCACAACGCAACAGGAACCAACCCAGTTCGTCATCTATCAATATCCGATTCAAACAACACCATCCCAATATTTTTGGCATTTCATCGAACAGTTGATCTGCGTCACATCACACACCCAAAACTATTACACTCATTCGTATCAGATTCAAGAACATATGCTTAACGAAGCGATTGAGGAAGGAATCGCGACCTCTTATTGAAAGCAGAGAGGATCGTCGTCTCGAGCAGAATTTCACGTACAAGTTTCAACAGATATGTCCAATCAAGATTCTTCTTCGGGGCAATGGAATCCGCCGTCTGAGTACAATTTGAGTCCTTCTGAGAGGGCGTTGTCCGCCGCCGGTGCCGCTTTTCTGTCGGCGATCATAGTAAACCCTCTCGACGTCGCCAAGGTAGTCTTATTAGGACAACAATTTGGTTGGATTCTGAGGGGAAGTAATGAAGTATTGTTTAATCATCATTTGTTCAATTGCTGAAAATTTGCAGACTAGGTTGCAAGCGCAGGCTGCTGGTGTGCCATATCAGGACCTCTATTCTACATGCCACTTTGAAACAAACACAGACACCGTACATTGAATCTTCATCTTTCTCTCATGTAATTAACCATTAATGATGATGGCATGTTTAAACTTTGCTTCTTGTGTTCATCAGATGCTAGCAAACACAAGATGTTTTTCATCATGCTACCGTTCATTACTTGGTGAACCGCCTTGTACTCCACAGTATTCTCAGTATAAGGGTACTTTAGATGTCTTCAACAAAGTTATTCATCAGGTTTGTAAGATCACGTAACATTGCAAATACTCGCTGATTGCTATAACTAAGGGTTCTATTCATGTGTTTCTCATAAGGACCAGTCAGTGATCCCTCATGTTTCAACCTTGCTTATAAACAACAATGATGCCCTAGTAATATGTCACTGGCTGTTCACGAGACGAGCTGAACCAAGCAAGGGTATGCTCGTGCTCGGCTCGTTTACAAACCGAGCGGTTCGGCTTGGTTCGGATTTGCAAAACGGAGCCAAATGTTGTGCTTGTTGCCCGACTCGTTTTAAAAACGAGCCAAATGTTGTGCTCGTTGCTCGGCTCGTTTTAATAAAAATTTATATATATTTATAACTTAGTTATACTTAAACGAGCCAAATCGAGCGAGCCAAATGAGCGACTATCCGAGCGAGTAACGAGCGAGCTTACTTTGGCTCGTGCTTGGCTCGTTTTGAAACCGAACAGAGCAAAATTTGAACGAGCTTTTTTCGAGCTATTTCCGAGCGAGTATCGAACAAGCGTCGAGTGACAAGCATTTTGGACGGCCTGATATGTCACTCAGGGTTTGGCTTCGCCCCCTGCTTGTAATATCATCAAATCTAGTGTAATAAGTAAATTAAAAAGTAGTTTAAAAAAATAGTTTGGTCTAATATTGCAGTTTATGTATATGCACAGGAAGGATTTGCCCGACTATGGAGAGGCACAAATGCGAGTTTAGCATTGGCAGTGCCCACGGTCAGTATTCGAGGTTTATATATATATATAGGAGATGGTTCCATTGTTAACCCTTCCTTTATATATATATATTTGATTTCAAACAGTTAATTCAAGAAATGTTGTATGTTTGTTTTACCAGGTGGGTATCTATATGCCCTGTTATGACATTTTCAGAAACTATATGGAAAATTATACTACACAAAATGCACCAAGTATGACACCTTATGTCCCTTTAGTGGCAGGTTCTCTTGCCCGTTCTTTGGCTTGTATTACTTGTTATCCGGTTGAACTTGCAAGAACCCGTATGCAGGTAGTGTTATGCTTTTAGAGTTTTAGTTTCAAAACACATGGCCCATTGCAAAGAAATTTCAGATAAAACATCCCATTGTTGGGTGATAGGCGTTTAAAGACGGTCAACATGGTTCAAAACTTCCTGGAGTGTTGAAAACGCTAGCTGGAGTTGTGTATGCAGACACAAACACAAAGAAAATCCCTAACCGTAAGTTTTTTGTTTAGGCTGTTAAATATGTGGTTTCGGGTCAACATGTAAAAACAAGTTTGGCTGACCCACCAACCTTTTCTTTTGTTATTCTTTTACGAGTCAAAAATAATTACTATGATTACATTACATAAATTCAAGTACTTTCAGCATAACAGTATAGGAAGTCATAACCACTTGATTATGCTTTGGTTTGATATGTCTATGTTTAGCAATTTTTAGAATTTTTTTAGACTTACTCGTGTGATCTGGTGTCAATGAAGTATGACTTGTTGGGTTGAAATTGCCACATCTAGATATATTTATTTGCTATAAGCTGTGTGTATATCTTGGGCAGCAACTAGCTTTCGGTTTTTATGGACTGGCCTTGGGGCACAGCTATCACGTGATGTTCCATTTTCAGCAGTTTGCTGGTCTACTCTTGAACCAGTAAGACTTGTAGCCTATAAAGTTTTGTTTTGTTTTTTGTTTTTGGATCCTGAAAGGGTTCCTAAAGATTATCAAAGGAAAAAAAGGTATAACTATGGTTTGCTTATCTTTCCTGTAGATCAGAAGAGGATTACTACGCATGTCTGGTAATGAAACTAACCTTGCTGCAATTCTTGGTGCAAACTTCGCTGCGGGTTTTGTTGCAGGAAGCCTTGCAGGGGCCACCACGTGTCCTTTAGATGTTGCAAAGACCCGCCGTCAAATAGAGGTACCGATAACTAGATCAACCTTAAAACATCTTCACTAGAATGGGATATGTCCTGTTTCTATTTACGTAGTAACATGTTTGACTCACCCTTTCAGAAAGATCGTGTCCGAGCATTGACAATGACCACAAGACAAACACTGGTTGAGATATGGAGGTATGTATTCACTGCTCACTTTATTCATTTTGGCTTTTGAATTTTAATTGATTAGGAATTTGACAAGATTGATGGTCATGATAATGAACCAGGGATGGAGGAGTGAATGGACTGTTCACAGGAGTTGGTCCTCGTGTCGCACGTGCAGGACCATCAGTGGGGATTGTGGTGTCTTTTTATGAAGTTGTTAAGTACGTCCTCCATAACAGAAGACGCTCACCATGTGAAAACTAGAACAATCATCATTTGGCAGAGGTTATCCATAGTCTTTAATCCAGTTAACGGAATAAAATCTAGATTTGAACTTTGAAGACTTTAATGATGTCTTAGTTTGTTTTGGCTTGATATAATGCATATTGTATAATGGCAAAAGCAGGGAGATTGATGTTTCTTAGGGATAACAGTGATCAAGATTCAAGAATACAATTAACTTATCATCACAACGATGCTAAGTAATATAAATAAATCCCAGTCTTTTGATATACTAAGATACAAGATATTTTAAAAGAGACCATACGGAAAAGCGTCCAGTGGATGGATGAGGTAGGTTAGAAGTAGTGCCACAATCATCAAGGCGTAAGCAATTCCCTGGTCAATAGAAGTCCCTACAACACATATAAATGCAATATCCATCATTCACCATTCAAATATGTAGCTAAAGATACGTAATTGATGTTGGTAAGAGTCACAAAATCCAATTATTCAAAAAATTAATAACTCCATCCATCATCTTGTTCCATAAATAATTGGCTCTGCTCATCACCTGTGTTTCTATGTGCATAAAAATGAGCTATGTTTAGACCCTAACCACGTAAAAGATACATTAAAGTCAAGTGTATATAGTAACACTCTGATTCATTAACATAATTTCTAAACTTGTGACTATAGTTAACGAGATAAATCAAACTTCAATGCAACTATGCAAGATCCCTAACATAAATGCTAGATTTGTTCCTAGCAAACAAATAACATTCTTTTGGGCCAATATACAGATTAATCATGAAATTGAAAGGGAAAAATGAATGGTTCATCAAGTTAAAATATACGAATGTATGCATGCTTTCGTAAACTATGAATGAAGAAGATTGACACAGAGACTCTCAGAGACAATGATACGTTCCAATTGAAACTGCTTATATATGAAATGAAACTAAGCTCAGAATCATATAAAAGACCTCATGTTTGTTTTCCTTCATATACGATGAAGAAAATAGATAAATCAGATCTAAGTACAAAAACAGCAATATAGATCCATATAAACAATGAATTGTTTACCGTCGCTAGCAGGAGCAGGAGCCGGTGCGAGAGATTGAGCTTCAACACATGGACACACAATGCTTAACAAGAAGGCGAACATCATCGACATTGCCGTCACCAACAGAGCTCGATTCACCGCCATTACCCTCTGTTTAATCAAATTGAACAATGCAGACAGATACCTGTAATCAAAACCCTAGATATTTCAGGGTTGGGAATATGTGTATCAGGGTGTGGTGTTACAAGAGTGATTTCTTATTTAAGGGAAGAAGAAGACAATAGGGACGGGGCTTTCCGGTAGTCGGTTACGAGAAAAAAATATATATATATTTAACAATTTGGTGTTTGAGTTAATCGGTTTTCTGGTTCATTGGGCTACGTTAATCGGTATTCATGTGTCTAAGTACAAGTCGTGATACATACTTTACAATTTAACTTAACATAATATTTATTAAATAACATGCACAAAATATTAATAAAAACATAAACATATATACTAAATTAATAAGGAAAGAATCTCAAAACAAAATTAAATTATATAAAACAATAGTGTAAACTAAAAAAAATAGGCCAAATCGTATCAATTAAACTATACCAGAAACTAAACAAAACATCATGTTCATAACAAAAACTAAACATATGGTAGGAAAATAGAATTGTGTATGTGTATGTATAATTGACATTTTTCCTTGTAAATTCAGGTTAAACGCAATTACCTAACCAAATAGTATATTCAAGTTCAGATTATATCTTAATCAAGTTCGGGTTATTTGTGTTCTATCTTAATAAGGTTCAGGTTTTGGGTGGAAACAACACTCCTAGAGCTGGCGGGTAGGAGACCATCATAAGAACATTTGTTTCATAAATTTCAAAAAAAGCATTTATAGAAGTAAAAATATTGCGTAAAATTACATTTTAAATTAAAACTGTTTGATGTATTCTTTTTCCGTGCTGCTACCAATGCTTTTAATATGACGGGTCCCTTTTTTTTTTCTTTTAAGTTTTAACTGCTTGTGTATTCTTTTAAAACTACAAACTTAAGTATATTTTTAAAACACAACTTTTTAATACAATTTTATGTAATTTGAGAGAATCCATAAGTTTACAAGTTTAGAAAGAAATATAAAAAAATTACACTACAAACTTATATATTATTTTCTGAAAATTATGGATAATTTTAATTACTATCAACACACATGTCTAATTATGAACCGGGGTGTTCCCTTCTTTTTTTACCTTCTGTAAGATTTTCTTTTTGCTAAGTGCATTAATTACGAATTAATTTATAAGAATATTATCATTAAATCTTAAAAAATAATTTTATTTGCAAAAATATACGAAAACATTATTTAATTAATATCTTAGAAAAAGAACGCGACGCTAATGTAACAAAGATATCTTCTAAAATACATTGTCGTGATTCAAGTTGTACCCTACGGGGAATTTAAAAGTCTTTATGAAAACTAAGTTATGAAGGATTAATCTAGAATAACTGATTTGAGAGGAGATAACCCTATGCCTTTTCAATCTCCGATGTGAAATTGTAATGGTTCAAGTCTTATTTGAATCAATATTTTTCAGGAAAGTTAGAAGTTTTACATTGGTGGGTTTCCTTTAGAATAATAGGAGGGGCCGAATCACCAAGGTTGTCTGCATATTGCAAGCATATGTGACATTTCGCCATTGAGTTTATCCGAATGATTATGCGTTTGTTGGTCAATCCAAAAAAATTATCTAGATAGCCGTACTAATAAAAATCGACAAAAAATCTGTAATTATGGGATTAATTCAAACCGGTTTGGACCAATCGATTGCCAGAAGCTCCAATTAAAGCCAAGAGTAATTACAAGTAGGCACAACTTTTAGCAGACCTAACATGCTAAGACTAGGGATGGAATTGGATCTGAGCCTATCGAACAAATCAATAACCAAAAAGAACGACAAAGCCATGTTCTCATCGATTCAATTATGGTCTAGAGCCAATTTGGTCCGAACCTGATCATGGTTTTGACACGTATTTGGATTTGTTTAGAATGAAGAAATAAATATCAAAAAGGGTAGTTTTAATCTTCAACAGTCTTTACACCACTTGACCATGGATTCGAGCCTTCGAGGGCGACGAGACATAAGCAATCAAGTCCTTTTAGCAGAGGTCTTGTGTTCTAATCAAACATGCATATGTAATTTGTTTTCTCATGATAAGTTCCATAACAACAAAACATAACATCATGCTAAAAAATAATTCCAGCATTTTTTTCATCTCACAAGCACAAACATTGAAAAATACAGTGAACAGCAGCTAACGAAGAATCCATGGTTAGCAATTCAACTTAAGGCACTAATTTCAGTTTTTCTTTCGTTCTTTAAGGCAATTTATTTCAATCCATTTGTATATGGAATAGATTATTCAGATGGTATATAATTATTGTGTGGAGTACATCAAAATTAGGAAGCAAGCACCCATACATCATTTTCCAATAACCAAACATTTCGGTTTTGGCTCAGACAGGTTTCAAAACCAAACCAAACCAAATTAAACCACCTCATACATGCCCATACTTGAAAGATAAGAGTGTGAATTTCCGACAACACACGATTGCACAACGCAATCCAAACAAGAGATTAAATGTTTGGGTTTAGTATGAAAAAGTTCGGGTCAGGTTTGGGTTGAACCTACCAACCCATTTAGCTTGATAGATCGGATTCGTGTCAATCAGCAGGTTTACATGTTGACCCGTTTAAACCATTTGAATGTATTTGATCATTTTTTATTGTGTTTTATGGTAGCTAAGTTAGGTGTTAACTATTAAAAGTTTAAAATAAAATAAATTAACATGAAATTTTATAATTAGACGTAATATTTTTTTATATATTTGTATTTGTTGGAATAAAATCATATTTTTAAAAGCATTAACAACCTAGAAATAACAAAAATAAAAAATTTCAAGTTCAAACAAGTCATGTTCGTGTCAACCTGTGAATATTCATGTCATATTCAGGCTCATGTGTACAATACAATTTTAAAATTTGGATGTTTTCAGGTTCATCTTAAATTTTCTAATTCGTATCAGATTGACCCATCAACCTACCAAGCCGACCCACTTAACACTCCTACTTAAAGATCACCTACCTAACACAAAGTTGTCTTTTACTTTGTCCATCCTTTATTAATGATTATTTACGAGCCATAAACTCAATTGCTAGAACGAGTTACAACTTGCAAAGAAAAGTTAACATTGAGAGACTGACAAATTGTAGAAAGAAAGTGGATGTACCCCATGCATGAGAAAAACATGTTTCGGTTTTGTATGAATGAGTTCAGGTCAGGTTTGGGTTGAACCTACGAATCCATTTAGCTCGATAGATCGGATTCATGTCAACCCTGGCAGGTTCACATGTTAACCCATTTTATGTATTTGATTACTAGCCTATAATCCCGTGTATTACACAGATTGAATAATAAAAAATTAATTCGTCAATATTAAATAATAAATATTTAATAATTATAAAATTGTATTTAAGATTAAATATTGAAATGTTCTTATTGTTTATTAAATTTCAAT
Source organism: Mikania micrantha (assembly GCA_009363875.1). Lineage (NCBI taxonomy): Eukaryota > Viridiplantae > Streptophyta > Magnoliopsida > Asterales > Asteraceae > Mikania > Mikania micrantha. The sequence continues at coordinate 89,591,591 of CM018696.1, forward strand.
AAATTAGTACATTAGTAAAATAAGTAAAAAATTATATTTATTAATATCTAATTATGTAATTTAATTACTAAAAATTAATAATTAGGGGTGAGCAAACCTTAACCGTTAACCGAAATTAACCGATAACCAAACCGTAACCGAACCGAATTAACCGATAACCGATATTAACCGACGGTTATGGTTAAGGTTTTTTGATTAACCGATAAATTGGTTATGGTTGTGGTTAAGGGTGTTTAATAACCGAACCGAACCGATACAATAATAAATCTATCTTTTTCATATTATGCCTTAAAAATTAATTTAGGATTGGTTTTGAAGATCACCTAACTGCATGCCAAGAAATAAGGTCAATAGGTCATGAACCGGAAGCTTCACCATGTTTTTGATTTAAGAAAATAGAAATCATAAGATAAGAAACTGGAAAAGTGGAAATCGTAGAAACTTAAATCTAAGTGTTTAGTTTTTAAGAGTAATAAACATAAATGACATGAACACTAATTAAAAAGAAGCATAAAATGGGCTAGTTTTGGTATCCAAGCATCGATAGTAATCAACTAATCATCCCACATCGTTTGTTTGATGAAAAGTTTAAGGGACGTTATTATTATATAACGAGATCTTAGTACATCATTTCATTTAAGTTGATCATAGTTTCTTATTAGTTTCTTCTTTTAATTTATTAATATAAAATGAGAACTTAATAACGCATTTCTAAGTCAAAATTTTCAGATCTGGTTAAATTTTAAGTCTAAGGAAAAATTTTGTTTGTTTGTCAAATATCGGTTAATTAACCGTTAGCCGAATCAAACCGATGTTTATAACCGATTAATCGAAACCGAATTAACCGAAGCTAATCGGTTTATTAATTGCCTTAACCGAAAGTGTCGGTTATGGTTACGGTTTTAGCAGAAAACCGAACCGACTTTTGCACACCCCTAATTAATAGTATTTATTAGGAGAGAGGCGTGAAAAAAACATTTTTATATTTAATCATAACATGACACGTGTCTCCTAAAAATACTCCTTTATTATAGTATAAAGATATTTTATTGTGTTTTATATTAGCTAAGTTAGGTATTTACTATTAAAAGTTTAAAATAAAATAAATTAACATGAAATTTTATAATTAAACATTATATATATATATATATATATATATTTGTATTATTTGTAATAAAATCATATTTTTAAAAGCATTTACAACCTACAAATAACAAAAATAAAAATTCAAGTCAAATGAGTCATAATCGTGTCAACATGTGAATATTCAATGATGTTCAGGCTCATATGTACAGCACAATTTTTGTATTTTGGTCGTGTTTAGGTTCATGTTAAATTTTCAAGCTCGTGTCAACAAGATTGACCCATATACACCCATTAACACTCCTACTTAAAAGATTACCTACCTAACACGAGTTGTCTTTTACTTGATCCTGTTGGTTTGGGTACATCCCATTAGTTTTTTAATAACAAATTTTAACAATTACTATAGGAAATTTAAGGTGGTATTGATTCAAGACAGTTTTGTTCTAATTTTCGTTGGGACTGAGTTTTGTCCATCCTTTATTAATGATTATTTACGAGCCATAAACTCAATTGCTAGAACGAGTTACAACTTTCAAGAAAAGCCAACATTGAGAGACTGACAAATTGTAGAAAGAAAGTGGTTGTACCCTGTGCATGAAAAAAACATGATATAGTTCTATACAAAAGATGCATTAGGCAGTAACAAAGGACTCCCGGATTCAAAGTCAACTTTTTAACACATCAAATCCCAGACAATACTCGATAAACAACACATTCTGCAACAAATCTGAGCCTTGTTCAAATTATTGTAAAAAAAAAGAGTTACCAAACAAAACACAAGTTGATAAGGTGGGGTGAATAATGCCAAAGGACCAAAGAGACAATGGCACATGACCAACCCTGACCCTAACCCATACCCACATGGGCTCATGCCAAACCCCTTACCAGCTACAGCACATTAAGGACCCACAAAAGTAGCAAAGCCGATCCCATCCACTCAAACAATTCATGCAATCCGGTTGAAATATTGTCAACCACATAATCATGAAGGGTTAAGATATTATGAGAAGCTAGTTTGTTCTGATCGGACATGTATCAAGATAACGATTATATGCAGTTTGAAAAATCAAAAAGAATAACATAATTAATCAATAGTAGAACGGGATACTCAATGTTATTCCTTCACAAAATACAAGCAAACCGACTTTCTATTTCATCAACTTAGAATCCTACATAACATTCAAACTTTTCAATGCTAAACATTTTCTAAGGATGCATGAATATCGACAAAATCATATTTTCAGCGAACTGACGGATTCAAACATGTCTAATGAAAAGACATACCAGATCTACAATCGTCTTATTAAAGCACATGAATCCAGGTACACACCACAGCCATGTCACAAGCAAAAAAACCAAACCGTTCTTGCATCTTTTCTACATAAACATGTAACAAGCCCTGCAACAAAATGTGGAGCAAGTGAAGATATTTGATTTGTTTAAGAATGAATGTGTTTGAAATAATAGAAAGATGAAAGCACATAAACAAACCAACAAACTTACCCAATATATTCTCACTCTTCAGCAGGGTCTAAGGGGAAGGATAAAAACTAACCTTACCCCTATCCCTGGCTCAAAGTTATCGTTTGAAGTTAACCATCCCAACACTTTTAACGTTATTTTCACAAAATAAGTAAAATAATGTTAAAATTAGTGCAATTTTAATTTTGCCCCTTAAGGGCCCACATATATATACATCGCAAATGAGGCGTGAAAGATGAAAGCACATAAGAGTTCTAAATCCCATACCATATAAATCACATATGATGAACATGGGAATTACTTCAGAATCAGCTTTTTTATTCCAGTAGGATAGGAGTAAAGCTTGTCATCATCTCACCCTCCCTAGATGGCTATATCCTACTCAAGACTAGACGTCTCACCCTCCCTAGATGGCTAGATCCTATTCTAAGACTAGACTAGTGCTTCTTTGTAAATATGATGAATACAAATTTTCAGATCTTGACTTTGATTTTCCTCATGGAACCCAAAGTCATTTCATCCTATCATATTAGCATGAACTCGTAAACCTAAAAATGGCACAAGAACAATTTAACCACCTTTATAAAACTCTGATAATATTAAATGTTAGTTTGTTACACAAACGATATTCATAAGCGCATCTTTTCAATTTAGTACATTCATATGAACACAATATTCGGCTTCTATCTAGCCTCTGGCATTACTCATTAAATAATTATTTAAATAAAAAAAAGAGGAACTTTGTGATAGTTTCGTATTAAACTTCACGGGCACGCAAATGGACTTAAGATCAAAAATATCTGAACCATACATACCTGGTCAGTTCACAAAGCCAACCTAGAATCCACTGTCCCTGTGGCATTTCCTTCCCCTGTTAGGATATGATCTGGATCCTGAAGACCACATGAACTCATTAGCAAATATAATACTAGAAAATCCAAAAAATAAAAATATAATAATTATGGCCAATTGCATACCTCCATTCCCCATTTTATATAATCCGGGGATTCACAGGCCTTATATTCATCAACCAAGCTCTCAATTATATCCCTTGATTCATCAAATTCTGAAAGATCATTGTCCTATACAATGTTCATAAAAATCAAAGTAGATATATTTAGTAATCTCATGAAACATACGTAATTACTTGCAGTATTTAGCCTAATATAAAATATAACTTACACTAAACAATGGGAAATCCCTGTACTTGTCAAGAAATGCTTGCCGTTTTCTTAGTAGAGAATACTGACTTAGGCATTTAGAGAACAGATGTCGAATTCCAGTGTAGCTTGCTAACATGAGCCCACTAACCTAAAGAATATAAAAGCACATTTATTATTATTTCGTTCATTCTTATATGAACATGTACATGATTGGTATATCATTACACTCATCACAGTTATAAACAGATAAATAGAGTGATGTTCCAAGGACTAATAGAAATCTTACCCTGTGGGCGGTTTGAACATATGGAGACTTTCTTGAGAGAGCAACCTATTTTCACAAATAAGAGCAAAATATAATTTTTTAATAAAAGAAAAACAATTTTGGAGTGCTTCGAATCACTGAATATATCAAAAAATTTTAGTAATAGCTAATGTCTACTACAAGACATGCCTGAATACTAGCAGGGCCCCATTCAATGAAATTAACAAGCTTTCTTTCACGAATTCGCTGCAAACTATCATGAACCTAATAAAATCAACAAAAAATTTAGGAATTTGGATACATTACAAGTGCCTCAGATTAGAGAACTGTAATATTATGTTTAGTTGACTTTGACTCACTTGGGTAGGATCAACTTCTCCCTGAATAATATTCAGAATTGATATATACTTAGCCTGACTAGCTTCTTTTGTTCTTGCATGTGATGAAACCATTATATTCTTCGTCTGCAAGTCATACAATTGTGTAAACTTATCACAACCCATTATTCAAAAAAGTAGAAAATTTACTAGTGTTCTTGCCTGGAGAAGTCTTCTCATAACATCCAGTACAGTGGTTTTTCTAATCATATTAGCCTGCAACAACAAAACAATAGATTGAACAAAAAAAAAAAAAGCACTTTCTTTAGAATAATGTGGCATGTAAGTCAAAAAGATACAAAGATCTGACCTGGCGTTCTACTGTCAGTGGTGTATACCCTGTCATAAGAAAGTGGCACCTGGGTGTCGGGATCAAAGAAGCAAGAAGGCCAACCAAATCATTGTTCATATATCCAGGGTACCTCAGGGTGGTTGTACTGGCAGACATAACGGTTGAAACTAAAGAATTTGTCTGAGAAACGGAAGGATTTTGTATATGCAAACGTTCTACTGCAATCCTATTAAGTGCAGTGTTATCAAGAACAACAACACAGTCAGCATTTAATGTAAGTCTCTTGAGAGTCAAAAGGGAATTGTACGGCTGGACCACCACGTCACTTATCTCATTCTGATTAGGAAACACACTGTATGTTTGAACAAGTTTTTTGCTGTAGCGGTCATTTAATGTCTCCAAAAGGTATGAACCCATACCTACATAAGTTTGTGTGTTAGGAAAAAAACTGATTATGCCAAAACTTTTCATACAAATAGAAACATAATCATTAATAATAATGGAGATGTAAGTTAGCTGATTAGTTAAAACCTGAGCCGGTTCCTCCAGCAATTGAATGACATAAAACAAATCCTTCCAAACTATCACTTCCATCTGCTTCTCTATCAATCATATCCATCAAATCCTCCTCAAAACTCTTACCCTGCCAAAATGTGATCAAAATGTCAAAAAATTCACAAAAATATTGGTGACTATTTAGTTATACATGGTTTAATCTACTTCAAGAATGCTTTTAAATTAAATTTGTTCTTGTAACTAGATTTGACCCGACCTATTTTTATTAGGTAAATATAGGTATCGGGATCACATAACAGTTCAAAAGTACATTCACAAGAAGGTGGTTTCTAACCTGATGATATCCACTGGCCCAATTGTTTCCTGCACCTCCGCCTTCCCTTGAGGTAAATATATTCTCATGATTGTAAAGATTTCTGTATTCACCAGTTTGAATTCCATTGATCACTCTGGGCTCCAAATCCATAAGCAATGCTCTTGGTATGTAGTGTTGATCATCAGCTTGGTAGAAAAACACGTCTTTCCTGTCGCCTCCCTACAGTAAGTTTGTACACAGATTATTAGCATGAACTAATGAAGCATGTAATCAAACGTTTTAGGTTGGGTAACTCGACAATTTTTACACAGAATATATAATGAAGCAAGTAATTAGACAGGGCTGTTGTAACTGTTAAACTCAAATTCATGCTTCTGCACACAGAAAGTAACATTGCATTGTAATCATTTTGCATTACTTGTAATCCCCCAGAAGTTGAGACAACAAAATCTTTCCAAGAGAATATCTAGCTCAACCAAAACTGTGGAAGAAGTTATTAGTATCCCTCTATTGAAAACTTGTAAGGGGCTCGGAATAAGTGGATATTATGATAAATCCAACATAATCAAAAAAACCATCATCCCAATGATACCAATGAGGCCTAAGTCTTAACACACTACACAGGCGTACAAGGGCGGCACTACACTGGTATCATACGGTTACAGTCAAATCCAAATATGCAATGATAAACAATTCACGCAGAAAGTAAACGTAATCAGATATCTTTAATAAAATGTATGCGCCATTTAACATCAGGCATCCGAACAACAACAGGAAAAAACGTATAATCTAGAACTTAACAACAGGCGCAGATAATAATCGTATTCGATTTGTTACCAACATTGGATCAAAACATAGTTGAAGAAGTGGTAACCTGAGTAGCGAAATCTTCGAGTATGCCGTCTTTGGAGATACCGTGCTCCAAGCAAAGTTGTTTCCAGAACTCCATTCCGATCTGGTTCCCGCATTGCCCTACCTGAAGAGTGATAATTTCACGAGGCATCGCTTGATTCTCCTTCGATTATTTTGTATCCCTTTGTTTTTCAATTCCTAGGGTTTCGAGATTTGATGTGTGCAGAGAGTGGCGGGGAAAGCGGTGGTTCTTTACCTTTTTTTAAAAAAAAAAAAAATTGTGGAAAAATTTGTGAGCGTGCAATCTAATAAATGCGATTTCGCTTGGCCGTTTGGTCTCCGGCAATATGCCCCTCACCCAGGAGACTTCGTGTAAGAGGGTAACCAATGTTCGGGCATAAAATATCAGCCCCGACTCGGAATATAACATGATGTACCGTCTTGTTTTAGAGAAATATAATTTAGGTGGTGTTTGTTTTTAAAAAGTAAAATGTTTGCGGTCTTCGTACCATGAAGTGAACCAAATCTCTGCAATCTGCAAGAAGAATACTGTATGTTTTTTAACGTTTGAGGACTGTTAAAATAAACTGGTGGTGATGTATGGACGATGGGGGTGGTGCTGGTGGTGGGTAGGGGGAGATGGTGGGGTGGCCAACAGTGGTGGTGGTGGTGAACAGTGGTGGTGGAGGGTGGTTGGTCAGTGGTGATGTTGGGTGGTCTCTGCAGACCTTAGAAAATCTTGTAAGTGGTTGGGCTAGATCTGTACTAAAAAGAGCTTGTGCAGATATTTTTTAATGAAACATTTTCAAAAAACAAGCAGTCTGCATATGACAATGTTAAAACTTTTCCAGGCATTTACTCTTTCATCTAAAAACTAGAGGAGTAACGTATTATACCACGTGCTAAAACTATTATGCCCTATAGTTTATGATAGAAGATAAAGGATGCAAATTCATACATCAACGTTTAAAAAACGACATAAATATAAAGATAAGAAAAAAATTGATAAGATGTTTGCATAAACAAAAAAGATTTATCAAATGAATGGGATGCAATAGATGCAAACCCTTCCGCCTATATGTACCAAGAGAGTTAGAAGAATGTTGGTACGGTTTATAATTAACGATTTAGAACAAACAAAATTTCAGGTCAATTCACAGTTTGTATCCAAAACACCATTTATTCGTAACTGTTACAAGATTGACATCTCAAATGGGGCCTACGTCTTGAAGGGGTGAATTAAGAGTTTCGTGAATACCTTTACAATAACTCAATTTATTCCATGAATATTTTATCAAATAAATTTTGTCAATATGTAATACCATATATAACTCCCGTAAATTCTATTGTAAACAAACAAGCTTGGCCTAACAACCCAAACAAGAGTTTTTTTTATATATATTTAGTTAGGTTTTTTTAGCCTGTGTTTTTTTTTTAGTTTGTGGCATCTGAAAGGAAGAAAAATACAAAAAAAAACACCAATAAAGCTCCTCTTTTTCTAATATTCATGGAGGGTTTGAGGAAAGGATACGTAATTATAAATTCATGAAAAAACTTGTAGAGCTTGATTTAGTTGGAAACTTATAACTTTGTAGTTTATAAATCCATGAAAAAACTTTTAGTTTATTATTGTTAGTTTTATGCCGGGATAAAATGAAGAGGATTTTTAGTGTAACTGTCGGTGAAGATCCCTGTATTTTATTTCGTTTAAGGCCCCAAAAATGGTTAAGCAAAACTATAAAGTAGTTGTATAATAGTCTCGTTGTATCCTTTTAAATATTACAATCCATATATTAGGTGGTGGTGACGCCTCATTTGCGATGCACACATATAATGTACATATGTGTAGGCTCTCAAGGGCCAAAGTAAAATTGTACTAATTTTAACGTTATTTTACTTATTTTGTGAAAATAACGTTAAAAATGTTGGGATAATCAACTTCAAACGATAACTTTGAGCCGGAGACTCCTTTGGAGCAGCATCTCTATCCCAACTAGGAATCTGGGATAGAGGTAAGGTTTGTGTCTATCCTTCTCCCCCCAGACTCTACTGAAAAATGGGAATATACTGGATAAGTTTGTTTATATTATGTGGTGGTGGTGGAGTCAAAACTAGGAAAGAGAGTGGTGAGTGAGAATTTGTCTTTTTTTTTTCTTATAAGAGAGAAAACTATGAAGATATTTTACCCTCTACACTTCCATTCAAGTTGACAAATTTTGCTCATATTTGATATCTTGACTGAAATTGTAAATTTTACAAATCATAGTATCCAAAAGAAAGGAAAAAAAATGTATTTAGTAATATGTTGTAAACCACATAAACTATTTTTACAACTTGTTCTTTTTTAATTAAAAAAAAAAAACAGTTGTTAATTTTCTTTGGCTTTTTTTTTTTTAATTTGCTTTGCCTTTTTTGTTTTAGCCTTTATTAACGGTTGGTCTTATTAATAACCATTATGATGTGTTTTTTTTATCTAAATTTAATAATCAAGATCAAACATGAAAAAAGAACCAAATATAGTCTCTCTTTTTATAAGTACTGTATCTTTTTTTTTATATAACTTTTAAAGTTTGACCTAAATTATCGCATCATGTTTATTGTTTTTTTTTCCTCATATAACTTGCCATTTTGAGAAGCGTCGGTGAACAAAGGGAATACGCCAAGTCGCCAACTACACTCTACAAGAGCTCTATGTTCATTGACCCGGGCCAAGAACGAGTGATTGTGGTTAAATTTTTATTTAAATATAATGAATTGTGTTTATTCAATTGCTTTTAAATAAACATATAAACAAGTACTATCTCATAAACGATATTTTATTTCCTATGTTTTACCGATCGTAATTGTTTATATTTGTTCTTTAACTTGCTAGCGCAAGGACACACGTTTGTGACATTGTTTAATTCAAAGCAGATTTAACACACTTATCCCGCATCACAGATAGGAAACCAAATTTTTAAAAACCTAAACGACAACCTGTTTCAAAGAAAAACAAATGATAAGAAAATAAAAACAAATAATAATAGAAAAACTCAAACTTATGACCTTTAAAGATGAAATACGATAAAGAGAGTGACACAAGGTGGTCTATGTCTCTCTTCGATTAATATATTATATAAAATGCTTCTGAACTTAAAAACGATATAATTTCTTTTCTGGCTATTTAATCTTGCATAGTGCTTTACTAATTAACCACACACATATATAAATTGTCATTAGTACAGATAGTAATAATCTAAAGCGAACAACATAGAATAATAGATTTTAAGATTTATACTTCTCTAGTGAGGTATAAATAATCATTCTTAAATAAAATGGTAAACATATAAAATAACACTTGGTTATTACTCAAACTCAAATCATTTATGTATTTTAAGACAATACATAGTATGAAATATATATAAAGCTACAAACCACAAGCATATATAGATAACTTAGGTAACATAATAATCTAGATATATTTATATAAATATACAATACCAAAATAAAAAAGTAATGTAAACAAACTCAATATTGCCATAAAAAAGCCCCCATGGCAAACTTCCTCTTTTGGTTCAAGTCTCCGGTGATCGGGAGGCCATACGAACGAAGTAAGCAATCGAGCTTCCACTCGGGCATAGTCTCGTATTCAGCTCGTGTGTATCTCGGGTAGTGCAACGGCATCTCAAATTGCCCACAACGATCCTTTGGTTGTTGCGCGGTAGTCTCAGGGATCGATCGCGCCAAAGAACCCATTTTCTTGCTCCTTCTTTGTGTATGTTTCTGCCTGCAAACGAAGTTGGAAAATGTTGGCATTTATATACCAAAAAAGATGGCATGAGTTGTTAGAAGCAGGTAGTAAATTAATACGGAGGAAACAATGGATGTTGATGGGTAAGAGAATAATTGGTATTGTTGTCTTTGGTTTTATAAACTTGGCAAGAAGCATTAGGCTTTTTTTTTAAACGTTTACAAGAAGTATTAATTACCCTCTTAATTTGACATATGTTTTTTTATAACAGTACTAGAGTATACCCCGTGTGTTACACAGATTTAATATAAAATATTAAATACTTAGCAATAAAAATTTATAAATTATAAAATTTATATTTTAATATAAAATGTTTAAAATGCATATTACGAAGTAATTAAGTAATAAAACAATGATCAAAAACTTTATTTTTAAAAGAAATTATTTAAAATTTTAATACTAAAAAATGTCATTTGTTTATAAAAAACTATTCTTTAAAATCTATGTATTATAGTCTATTTTATTTTTTTTATTTTTTTAGAATGCATAATTTTTAGAAAAAAAATTCTAATAAATACTAATTTAAAAATTTTTATTTCTAGAAAATATTGATTTTTAGAAAAAATTCATATCTTAGAATTTTTTTAAAGTGTTTTTTATTAAAATATTATTTTTAGTTGATTATAAAACTTTTTAACATTAAAAAGGTCAATAATATTATTAATATTATAACTATTGAATATGAGAGTTAATATTTTTACATGATAAGAATGAGAATTAAAAAGGTGATATGAAGTTGTCAAGTGACACTAATGGCCTAAAATTGTTACAAGTGGCAAACATTATTTTTGTTTATTAAGATAGTAAGATTATTTTAGAACGAAACAAAACACTTGTAATTAACTATAACTAGTATACAGGACCCGCGCGTTGCGGCGGGGTCTGATATACTGACGTAAAAAAACCAACAGAACATGAGGTTAAAATCGTGTACAATAAAATGCACGAAAATACCCTATACAACATCTATAACGTAAGCTTTGAAACTAAGGGTTGAAGGTTAAGAATAGTAAATAATGTGATTACAGAAGACTTAAAAAAAATGCCCTGCATAATTGTAGAATTTATAAATGATACAAATATTATAAAATTATTAAATGTAAATCGTATATATATGTGAACATTAAAAATATGTGAGTAAAGTGAGAGGGACCTTTAAAAATAAGAGTTCAAAGTTCAGGGTTATAAACGAAAATTTCAAATTAATTGAAAAGTATTGAAATATATCTCTTGATCTTTAGACGCGGTAGTGAATAGTGATTATGTGAGGGCTTGTATCATGTGAAAACCCGGTATAAGAGAGAAACCCTTAAACTCTATCTGGACCATTGATTTAAACTTTTGAAAATAAAGTATGTGGTACACATTAAACTTGAATAAAAAATTAGGTTTTTGATAAACAAATCAGTTTTAATGTGGGTTAATGTAGACAACATGTTTATTTTCAATATTTCAAATCAACGACCCAGATAGTGTTTAAGAGTTTTCTCTTTAAGACCGGGTTTTCACACGATACAAACTATATATGTGTGTGTGTGATGTGTGTGGGTGTGTGTGTGATGTTGGGTGTGTGTGTGTGTGATATGTGTGTGAAAAAATGAAGTGTGTGAAAAAGGGAATAGTGTTTATGTGGGGGGAAGAATATTTGGTAATTAATATATATAATAATTTGCTTATAGGGTTAGAGTACTTTATAAAAATATAACCAGCTTATAATTGTTTCAAATAAATTACTAGAACTTCTTTTGTCTTGATTAGCTCATTAAACTTATTAATGATGTTCTAATCGTATATAAATAACATGTATAGCAAGTTAATGTGAACTTTTTATATATTTAATTTAATTAATATGTTAAGTGGTGATATTATCATTTTAAAAAATAATTTATATCATTATTAAATTAAAAATTATTTAAAATCATTAACATTTATGCATTCTATTTGAAAAAAAAAAGTAATTATTTTAAAAATCATTTACGCATGCTATTTGAAAATAAAAAATCATTTATGTTTGGCTTTTTTTTATTATTTTGAATAATTAAAATTGTATCAACACTTAACACGTTAAATAACCTACTGTTCTAATTATTTACATAGGATTAGAACATTATTTATAAGTTAGGATTAGAACATCGTTTATAAGTTCAATGTCTTACTCAAGATAAAAAAAAAGTTACAACAACTTAATTACAACAATTATAAAAATTGATTATATTCCTGTAAAGTTAGTTGAATCCTTGTAAGGATAAAAATTTTGTGAAAATAAAAATTATTAAACAATTAGGACTCGTATAATTTACTTTTTGTTTCTCTTTAATCTTAGATCTTATAACCGCATTAAATACAATTATCCCATCCTTTTGCTTAATTCCGGTGTAATAAGATTAGAATAAGGGAATATAATTTTAGAGAAATAAAAATTTATATTTTTATAAAGGAAGATGACTATTTAAAATATGTAAAGATGATATACCTTTTATAATATATGTATTCGATTACATATTCATATTCTAATAATTGATTTAAAAAATATGTCATATGACATTCTTCTGTTAATTAAAATATAAATGTTTATTTTTAAATATAAAAACTCACAATTAATTTATATATATATATATTAAGAATATATTTTATAAATTTTTATATTTTACGTTTTTTAATTTAAGAAAGGTATAATTAACATTATTAGTATTAATATAATGGGAAAGAGAGGCCATGTTTGTTCTTGAAGGTTCTTAAAACCCCTCAAATATGTTCATCATATCATATATATATACTGTAAATTTTATAATCAATATTTAAAACATCAATTATTATAAAAAGTTAAATATATCAAATACATGGAACGGTGACCCTAGCTACAATCATATATGTTTCAATAAGTGGTTAAATAATAATATGGTTCCAAACACAAGTGTAGAATTATGAGGTGATTGATTGGCGAGTGAAACAGTATGATCTGGCCATAAACTTTTTAGGCCACACATGGTTGCACCAAATCAATGCCATTCAAAGGAGGTAAATAGTTCGTGTCGGGGTAGTTGATTGTTACTAGTGAAATAAATGGAGGCATGCAGGCCATAAAATTATTTGTTGAAATAGACAACATATATATATATGACTCATTCATGAGAAACATATGAAATAGTAATAATTAGATAAAGTTTTCACTATTTGAATTATACTTATTTGAATCAAGTTATAAATTAATTATGTTCTCTGAGTTACATTCGAATCTAATTAAGTGGTTGGAATTCATTTGGCTCTACTATTTGAATTTGAATTATATTTTTTTTTAATACAAATGTGTATATTTTCATTTGATAATCCGGTTTTACCGGCCTTCCACCATCGTGTTTTTGGACAAGTGCTTGAGTCAGGTATTACTCGGGAATTGGTTGCAGATAGTAATTGTTTAATTGGCCGCGTACGAGTTCACAATAATTGTTTAATTGGCCGTTAAAAAAAATACTACACATACATGCATGCATGCATCAACTGAGTTCAAATCAATCCAAGTTTAAATCAACTTAAAATCTTTTTAAATTCGAATCAATTAAAACTCAGGTACAATTGTAAAAATATCAAATTCGCACAAGTCCTTTCGGGAAAAAAAACTAAATAACCCGAAATTTACTAGTTGCATGCACCATGCCAAACAATTAAACTAAGATATGTCATGAGTACCTTTTTAATCAACCAACTCCTTTTTAGATAGCAATTTAATCGACTCCTAATACTACACCTTCTTATCTTATATTTTTACATCTAGGATCCGACTTGTATCCCTTCATTTATGTGCCCGAATAAAGAGAGATTTGTTCGTGAGAAGGGACCCGACTATATATGCGTCTGAATGCTCTTTGGCTAGCCCTTTTTTTTTGGTTAAGTCAACCAACAAAGCACATTTAATATTTTTATACATGGAGTGGTGAATTGTTTTATAATACAATACTTAAAGTGCTCCAAAAGCAAAATTGGTTACGATATAGAAAGGAAAGCGTGCTTTTTATAAGCACAAAAATGTTTAATAATAAAGATGTCACAATTGATGTTTTTTTTATTTGGAATTGTAAAAGGGTCAAAAATGGCTCAAATATCAAGTTTTTTTTATTGTGTACAAAAGAACAAACTACAACTTTTGTCCAATAAAACTTTTAAATATTTTTTTACGAGTTCAACTAGACCGAAACTATCTATTTTTACCAAACATGTTTGATATTTTACTTAAAGTCACTTCAATGTTAATTTACTTTTATATTTTGAACAAATTTTTATTTGATTTATCAAAAACTCTCGATTTAAAGACACTATTTTATACATTAATATTTTACTCATTTTAGTTTCATTTTTTTAATTGTTAGGCCGGTCTTTTGGAACTCTCATCAAGTTGATCCCAGATTCATTACTTAATAATTAAATAAAAAATAAATTACATATAATCATTAATTATGTCCTTTAAAGTTTTAAAGCACCTTAGTCTCTTGCATCCTCAACGTAAGTCATGTATAGTCTATACATGCTTTTTTAAATATGCATTCAAGTGTGTGCTACAAGCCTACAAACAATTCATACAACAATCATTCATGTTGTTTTTTAATTTGTAATATAAAATGTGAAAATAAAACAGGTGAGACATCACATATTAACATATATATGTTTTTAATAGTTATTTTTTTATTATAGCATATGATATTATTATACAAAAAATTACTTTTTGTAGCCTTGTTTTTTTAAGAAGAAAAGGAAATAATAGTTTATTATTTCATGTAACGATTCTTCTTAGATATGTACGTTCTCTCATGGGAAAGATAAAAGGTGACCTCAACCAGTCAAATCATCAAGTTACTATATAAGAATATTCGAAATTTAGTTTACTCACTTTATAAACATACGCATATCTGATATATGTATACATAGGTAAACAATATTAACTTATTTGTATCGATACAACAACATATAGACAGATAATCAAATAAAAACACAATTTTACGTAAAAACAATTATAAAAATGATACTTGACAACTTTAATGAACTTAAATTGAACCAATTTCGGATGCATTGAGACTGTTTTGTCAAACTTTACGATCTTAGTCTTTAGTGTTTAAAATTTATGCATTATAGTTTAGATTTAGGATTTAGATTTATCTTTTCGGACTTAGAGTTTCCTTATAGGGTTTAGGGCTAAGATTATGGTTTAAGTTTAGTTTTATGCTTTTAGCTTTTATAGTTTAGCTCTAGTATTTAGCTTTAAGGTTTAGAGTTTAAGTTTCAACAAGACGATTTCAACGCATCCTAAATGATATCAATCAGAGTTCGTTAGAGTTGTCATATGTTATTTTTAAATTGTTTTTAGACAAAATCTTGTTTTAATGAATCTTATCCTATAATATATAATATAATAGATATGATGAAAATAAACAATTTAAAAGATTATGTAGTTTTTCGTTTGAAAATATACTGCATAATTTTTAAAGCTATCTAAATTTGTGAAATAAACAAGATGGCAAGCTTCCTACCTAAAACATAAATGACATGGAAAGCATCATTGTGAAGAAAAATATAGTTGCTTCAATTCAAATTACTGTCGTTAAATAAAAAATAATAATTAAAAAAAACAATTGTTTACTCTAAAGTCTAAATTAGTCGTCCAACGTCGTATAGGTTTATGACCTAATCTTCTTCCTGTTTAATGAGCGCTAGTCCCTCAACAAAATTGATGAATCTTAGTCCAACGTCGTATAGGTTTATGACCTAATCTTCTTCTATGAATTGTTTATGTTACAAATGTTTAAAGTTTGGAACCATATGAGTAATTTACGAAACCTAAAGACTAAAAGTTAAATAATAACAAACCACATAAACCATCTTGACAATTTATTTATTTATTTTTTCCTAATATCTCATACTTAATTTAATTTTAATTAACAGTCGGCCCAAACGTTAATATATTTTGAAATAGACACCGTTATTGCAGACGCGCAACACTTTATAATGCACTAAGTACAACTCTTTATATCAAAGGTATACTTTAAGGGTTATAACGTAACCTCCAACTCTATCATGCATATAGGTCTTGTAGAAAGCTATAATTCTCCATTTATGACCATCTTGAATTGTAATGTAAATGTAGGAATGACAATGGGACATGTTTGGGACGATTTGAGTAATCTCTGTGCTATAACCGATTATAAAAGTTTGTCTCATACACGTCCCAAAACCCATCGGGTATCGGGTATCTCGAATGGTTTTGGATATACCCCTTAATTAGCTAAATATATACCCGTTGAGAATAACTGCCTTAACACACGTCGGGTAGCGTGTAACTAATAATAAATTTACCTTTTTCATAACCGAAAAATATATATTAAATATGCCAAGGACAAATTGTCAATATGTCAAACAACATTAACTTTTAAAATTTATTAAGTTGATTAGCATCGTTCAAAACAAACAAAAGAAGAACAATTATCAAAAAAAATGGTTAAAAAAATTGTTGCAGTTGACATAAAAAACAAAGATAAAAAAAGAAACAAATCTCATGAACAATTTCTAAATTTCAAAAGGAATAAAAAAATAAAAAAAGAAATAAATTCTATTTACTTTAAATGTATATAAATGAATATTTAAAACTAGGTACATAAGACGGGTAAGCGGATATATATAATTAAGTAATCAGGCCAGGTAAATGAGTATATGAACAAATCTCATACCCGTTCCATACCCGCGAAAAATTTGAAAATTAATCTTATATCCGGCCCAATACCCATCGGATTCAGGAATACCCGTCCCAAATGTATCAGGTTTCAGGTAAACCCGTTGGGTGCGGGGTTTTTTCCATCCCTAAATGTAATATTGATGGGCCGTTTGAACTTAGTATTTTAGTGGGTAGTTGGGTACCATTCAACATGATTTGGGATTTTGGGACAGAAACAAAAACAGTTTGGGCCACACACTTAAATTATTTAATAGTGTATTTTATGGTGGTGTTGATTTTACGTTTTTATTCCCATCATTCATTGTGATGGCCGATTAGCCGCACTCACTAGAATATGATCTGAAGCATTCACCTTGGATCTAGAGGTGGGCAAATCGGGTTTTTTTTTTGAACCGGTTACAGTTCCGGTAAACAAAGTCAATACCTGGTTTCGGTTATGATTCCGGGTTTCGACCAGTCCCGGTTTTGGCCGGATATAGGTGGAACCAGTTCCGGTTTTTTCGGTTCCGATTCTAATTTTTACGAAAAACCGTACCCGTTTGTACCCACTGGTTCAGGTATGACCGGTTCGGGTTGTCGGTTCCGGGTCCGTTTTTTTTTGCCCACCTCTACTTGGATCCATCAATGGATATACTTCTGGGGTGTTAGTTAATTTGTGACATTGGCAATTAAGATCCTATAATAAATTTTTTAGTTGTTGGCTTTAATTATTTTATTAAATAGATTTCTTGAACTATTCTAAAAGACAACATTCGATTGACTGACACGTACCCAAAGAAAGATCATACATAGGTCACTGCGAGTTGAGACATCTAATCCATGTAATACATGAACTCCGCTTGGGTTATACGAAACTTAACAAGTTCATTCGTCACCTCATTTAAACTAGATGTTTGATATCATAAATAAAAATGAAATGAAATAAAATAATTCATTATATCATAATAAAAAATAAAATGCTTGATCCCTTCAATTCTAATAATAATTATTCATTGAGAGCGTGTTTTTTATTCTTCTTGATTTCATTTCATCTTCCTCTTTAGTTATCTATTTTATTATTTCCTCTCAAGAACTATTATGTACTTTTATCTAGAGGTGTACAAAAAAAGGGGACCCGGAACCTACAACCCGAACCGGAACCGGTCATACCCGAACCGGAACCGGTCATACCCGAACCGGTGGGTACGAACGGGTACGGTTTTTCAGACAAATTAGAACCGGAACCGAAACCGGAACTGGTTCCACCTGAACCCGGCCAAAACCCGAACCGGAACCGGTCAAAAACCGGTTGGAACCGGTTAAAACCCGGAACTGGAACCGGAACCGGGTATTGACTTTGTTGACTGGAACTGGAACCGATTGGAACCGGTTCCAAAAAAAACCCGATTTGTACACCTCTACTTTTATCACCAACTCTTGTTCAACTCTTGTTCGGACCTTGGCCCGACCAATGAAAGACCTGACCTGACCTGACCTGTGACCCCGTATTAAATGAACACATGGCTGTATTGCCCCTCGTAAGGCCCATCATAGAACTCATGACCTGATGGTCCTGATCTACTTCTTCACACATTACCTGGCCCATGACATGAAGAATAACTTGACTTATGACCTGAACTATGACCAATCTCATGACCGTAAGACATGAGTCACCTCATGTACCGACACACGTCACGATTGGACCTAGCAACCTTGACTCATACCAAGATAAGTAAATAGATTTGGGTAAACAATTATTGTACTTTGGGTTGAAATCGGTAAAATTATAACATAAAATGGGTTGAGATGAGTAGCACTTTAACACAATGTCGACTTAAAAACTATGTGAATATAGTTGATTCAAATGAGTAGAATGATAAATAATATATTTGATGAGAAAGTCATTAAAAACTATTAAAATAAATTATTTTTTCGTTACAACTCATTTTAACTTCAAAAAAATTACTGTTTTATAAAAATGACACATTTTGACGCAAAATGATTTATCTTAAAACCCATTCTGACACACACACATCTTGACCCGCACATGTTCTGCCATGTATACTCAACCCAATACAACCCGTTCAATTTTGCCAGGCATAGTCTCGATACATGCTCAAACTATGACTAGACCCATCACCTGACACATGACTCTATCCATGATGACCGTAAACTTGACCTATGCCAGACCCATAATATAAATTTATTGGTTAGAAATATTTTACTTTTCTTCATAATTGGCTTTTTTTTTTTTCATTTTGATTCAGTGGTATACTTTTATGATTTTTATAAATTATATTTTGTATCTTTGTATTTTCATAGCTAGCAAACAACACGAATTAATGATTAGTTTTTTTTATAAGTAACAAAACATAAGAATAGAATGATAACAATCTTTTTTTTTTTCTCTTGTTCATTTCATTTTCTTATTCATTTCATTCTCGTGCGTTCTATTAGCTCATACCCAACACTTTTTTTTTCTCATTCGTTATATATATTGTTAACATAATCTTAGTGAGTTAAGCATTAAACTAAATCAACGCTATTTATTTATTTTTATTCATTTCGAATTTATTTTTATTTAAAGAGGCAACATCTACATCTACTTCTACTTCATTCATGAACCTGAAATTTTCAAATCTTTTAAATCATGTATTAATTACACCGATGGAAGATGTAGATGGAGTTAAAGAGTGGTGATGGTGTCGACTAGGCCTGTAAACGAACTGAACGAACACGAACACAGGCATGTTCGTGTTTGTTCATTTAAACTTAACCGAACACGAACAAATTAACGAACACGAATTTTGTGTTCGTGTTCGTTTATTAAGAAAATGAATATGTTCGTGTTCGTTTGTGTTCGTTCATTAATAAATTAAACGAACTGTTCATGAACATAAACGAACACAAACGAACTAAAATAAACGAACAAACTTAAATGGACATTTTTTTAATACCATTGAACAATCATAAACGAATATGAACACTATTGAACAAACATAAACGAACACAATTGAACAAGTATAAACGAGCACAAACGACTAGTCTCTTAAATGTAAATACATATCATTTGTAAATTAGTTAGTTAACCGAATAAAAACTAACATTACATAATTAACGAACATAAACGAACACTAACGAACACAAATAAACGAACGTAAATAAACGAACATAACCGAACTGTTCATGAACATAAATAAACGAACACAAGGTGTGTTCATGTTCGTTCATTTGATTAAACGAACACAAAATTTATGTTCGTGTTCGTTCATTTATTAAATAAACGAACATAAACGAACTTCTAACCGAACAGTTCACGAACAGTTCGGTTCGTTTACAGGCCTAGTGTCGACCTAATCCCCATGATCTCTGATAGTTGTGTTTTTTTTCCTCATTTTGACATTTCATTGTGTGACACCCCGTAATTTCCAGGTCAGCATCTTATTTATTTAAATGTTTATTTAAATGCATTATATACACGTGGCACTAGAATTAGATTATTTTAGTGTGACACGTGGCACGACAGTACGAACACTGACACCTGACAAGATAATTCGTGGAATTATCGACGAACAACACACACGTGTCAAAACACACGAACGTTGGTGAACGTCTAACACATTGTGTAGCACAACACTCGAAACTTCACGAAACACTGTCACAAGTCAATTATGACTAATAATTGATCAATAGAGTCCAAACGACGCTCGAACGACGTTCTATGATCGAGAAACGGGCAAGATCGGGCCAGAACAACAAAACAAGCTTATTGGGCTTGAAATTCAGGCCAGGCGGTACGCCTGACCCGACACACCCACGACAGGCGATGCGCGCGGGTGAAAAATGGGCGCCTCATCCGGTTGCATCCGCGCGTAACGACAGACGATGTTCGCCCACGCCAGGCGTTACGCCTGGGGCGCCAGATTCGCAAAAATCTCTTTTTTAAACTTCCAAAAACCATCATTTCTCCTACTCACTCATTACAATCAGTCCCAGACGCAACCAGCTCGTATTTGCCTTCCCAAAACCTCTGGTTTCCATCTTCTTCATCTACTAGACACCATTGAAGCCATTGTTACACCTTGAGAGCTTGGAAGTGAAGATTTGGAGGCTTGAACCAAGGAAGAAGAACGACTAGAGCTTGAACCAGTTGTGAAGCACGACTCCAGACCTTCTCAACCTCTTTAAACTACTGATTCTTCATCATCTTGGTGATCAAGAAGCTCTAGAAGGTAGCCCCACTTTCCATGTAGCTTAAAAACACTCACAATCTCACATGCAATGGGTAAAACCCACATGCAAGCACACACTCATCACATGCACGAGATTATGATCTGGGTTTGTTGATTTTAAAGTGTTTAATGATGATCTAGAGTGATTAGAATGTATTTCATGACGATCTATGATGATGTGAGTCATTAAAGTGTGTTATTTGGTCTTGGATCGTTGAAATATCACCATGCATGTACGATCCATGAGTATTGGAATGATCTTGAGTATATGGATATGTTTATTGATGATGTTAGAAGGATTACCCATGGTTAGATTTGCTTAGAATGATTAAAACTATGATTTTTACGAATCTTTCCATTTATAGTAACTTTTTAATTGCAAGTTGATGATTTAGTGTATTTGATGAACATGCATGTATGTGAAATTGCTATTTGGATGATATTATGATGATTAGAAACCTAAGAATATGATCTTGATGTTATTATGGTCAATTTCAACATTGTTACTATATTTAGTAACTTTTTAAGTAAAAATATTGATGGATGATGATTTAGACTATGTTGACATGATTAGATGATAGTAAATAGCATATCATGATGAATGATGGTATGAAAAATTGCTTGGAAATGTTAAATGGTCATTTTTATGCAAAAACCACAAAGTTACTATTTTTAGTAACTTTATGGTTACAAAAACCGACTTAGGAATATGTTGAATGACTTGAGCATGCTAAATGATTTATTATGTTATAATATGATGTTTAGATGCTAAGTTAGATGGTTTCCGATGTCACGTATGCTAAAAATGGAAACTTTCCATTTTAGGAAACTTTTGTGCACTAACATGTTCTAAATGACTTATGTGAAACCGTATGATGACGTGCTATGTGTTAACATGACCCCGTATGACTATTGAACATGCTAGAACTATAAAACCGTCATGCTTTGTGAACTTTCTAAAAATGGAAACTTACTATAAATAGTAAGTTGTCCATAAACGCAACCTACGCGTTTTGCACACGACAAACACTTACACGATTGCTACACGAGTCACAAACCGTCACACGGTTCACCAACGGGTCGTTGACTTGACACGGTCAACTTTGGTCAAACACGGTCAACTTTGGTCAAACACGGTCAACTTCGGTCAAACATGGTCAAACACGGTCAATGTGGACCAACACGAGCAAACACGGTCATTGTGGACCGACACGGACAAACATGAACAACCAAGGGTTGTTGGACACAAACACGAGCACTAACATTAGCACGGTCACTTACACGAACTCACGTACGATCTACGATATAGGTTGCCGGTGACCGACGTGCTACACGACAACTCGGGAGCTTACGCTTACATACATTCGTTTCACTAAGGTGAGTTTACGGCCCCTCTTTACTCTTTTCAAACGCTTTTAAATAGGGGGAGAATACTAGTTGCATCGAGTCAAACATTATTGCTTTTACAAACATTTTTGTGTATGCTGGTTTATTGGACAAACATTAAGTGTTGAACTCGTTACAAGCCCTCACAAAGTCTTACCGTTAATGTACAAACAACGTGGTAGATTTGGATGGATCCATTAGGGAATGACTAACCCCACGGGGCACCATGTTGACTGAGTGTCATAACCCGTGCAAATTCTGACCTAACTTGCTATGTATACGAGGCATAGCGGAGGCAAGAGCAAACAAGTCTAGTTCGGTAGTGACGCACTGACACTTTGGGCCTAGGGCTCGGTACTAACATTGATAAACAGCATGACACACTTTTATTACTATATGTATATCAAAACCTGTGAACTCACCAACCATTGTGTTGACACTTGTTTTTAAACTTGTATTCTCAGGTAACTAGCATGACAGGCTCGTGGAGCAGGAAAGCACATAGGGGACATGAGCATAGGGCCCCACATGCATTTGTTTTCGTGTCTTTTGAAAACAATTTGACTTTATCTTATTTAAAACGTTGTTGTATTAAACTACTTACAATTTCCGCTGTGTAAACAATCATTTTCCGCTGCATGTTATGACTTATTTATTCCGCTGCAATACTACTTTATTTCCGCTGCAAACTATTTTATCAAGTGTATGTGTCAAACTTGGATTTGTAAACGCATATAGAGGTGTTCTATATGACCTTGAGCTGTGATTCTGGACACGTCACATCCACGTGGACATACGCCACGAGTGGGAAATTGGGGGTGTGACAGACTGGTATCAGAGCCTTGGTTATAGGGAACTAGTTTTGCATGTAGTAAACTTAGACTATAGCCATTGCTCAACTCTAGACACTACACGTAGAACTTGCACATTGATGACATTGTTACTTATTGAACTGTTGCTTACTAACGTGAACCTTACAGGATGGCCGACAACAACAGCAACGCTAATAGGAGCGCGACTAGACCCACGGGCACAGATGATTTGGCGGCAGAGAGTCGTCGACGGATCGACGATATCGTAGCCCAGGTTGACGCAGAGATGGATAGACGGGCACAACACGCGGAGCGAGCTCGGTGTTGGGGATGGCTCCCGCAGATCATCCGAGGTTGGATCATAGCCGAGAGGGTACCTACACCCCGGTATCGCAGTGACGCGCCGACCGATCACCGACTGCCACCACTCGGAGTGCCGCTGGAGCAGGCATTCGCTGCCCACGTGGCATTCTCTCGACGGGAGGCCATGAGGAGTGGCGAACTGTCGAACGAAGTCCGAGTTCTTCGCGAGAAGAACGATCGACTGGAGAGGCAGAACGAGAGACTGGAAGAACGCAACGACAGACTGGAGGCACAGGTGGAGACTCTACGTCTCCAAGTGTCCCAACTGATGACCCAGCACGGACAGATCGTTGATATCATGCAGGAGCATGATGTACGCATCACTGAGAATCGGACAGACATAACCGAGACTCAGGCGATGGTGCAGGCCAGTGATGCCATGCTTAATGCATGGGCTGCACAGTTTATTGAGGAACCACCTCAGGAGGATGGTCCTGAATTCGAGGCCGAGGACCTCGAAGATGAGGACCTTGATGAGGATCCTAATGAGGATCCGGAGGAGGATGATGATGACGGAGACGCTGCTAGCGATATTTCACATGTCTCTATGGATTCGGACTAGAGGACTATTGTATTTTGTACTTTCTTATTTTGGCCTAGACGAGCGGGATGTGCTCGAAGAACTTATTATGTATTTCCTTTTGAAATTATTGTACTTCAAGCTTATTATTAATGAGAATTATGTTTTGTCTTACTTATTACATGTTGACCATGATTGCTAGATAACATAACATCTGACTTGACTACTAGCATGACATATGATCTGACTTCTGACATGACATCTGACTTGACTTCTCTTATGACATTGGCTAATGCTTAAACACATGCTAACTAACATTCTATCCCTTCCGTATAGAAAATATCTATGGCGGGAAGAGGACCACATGCACGCCCTCCTAGACGAACACTGGACGCAGCCGTCATTAAGATGATGGTTGACAGACGGGTTAACAAGATACTGGCAGAGCACGAGGCACACCGCCTTGCTAGTGAAACCAGTTGCTCGAACAACGGTACTAACCCTCGCCTAACATGACTAACATAGTATAGCTAACACGCTCTGACCTACGACATTGGTTTCTGACTGACAGGATCACAAGGCAACAACAACAAAGGATGTTCTTTTAAATCCTTCCTGAACTGCCACCCACACAAATTCAAGGGGACTGAGGGAGCCGTGGGAATGCTCCGCTGGGTGGAGAAAGTGGAGTCTGTATTCGCCATGTGCGAATGTACTGAAGAGAACCGGGTGAAGTTCGCAACTGGTACACTGGAAGGACCAGCACTCACATGGTGGAATACCCATGTACAAACCCTGGGGTTGGACGGTGCCAACTCCATGCCATGGGCTGATTTCACCCGACTACTGCAAGAGGAATACTGTCCTCGTGATGAGATCAGAAAGCTAGAGGCTGAGTTCTGGGTACTGAAGATGGTGGGCTCTGAGATCGAGCAATACTGTACTCGATTCCATGAGCTGTGTAAGCTATGTCCGGCTATGGTGACGCCGGAGTACAAGAAAATCGAGCAGTTCATCAGTGGGCTGCCCGAACAAATTCAGAGCATGGTGACTGCGTCTGACCTCACCACTATCCAACCTCTGATCAGGCTGGCTCATAAACTGACTGACCAAGCTGTAGCTCAGGGCAAGCTACCAAAACGAGGCGAGCATGTGAAGCCTCAAGAAAGCCAGAAGAGGAAGTGGGAACCCAGCCACCACCAATCTCATCAACCTCAACAACAACAAAGATCTGCACCAGCCAGAGCCTTTACTGCCACCCAACCTGACGACAAGGGGAAGGGTGTGTACCAAGGGAAATACCCCTTGTGTAACCGATGCTCTTATCACCACTTCGGGCAATGCGAACGATATCGTTGCTTGAAGTGTGGACGACATGGCCACATGGCCAAAGACTGCAGATCCAAATTTCCCAGTAACAACAACCCTAACCACAACCAGAACAACAACCAGAACACCTCCAGAGGGTGTTATGAATGTGGAAAACCAGGCCACATGAGGAGGGATTGCCCTCGATTGAAGAAGGCCGGAGGAGGAGCGGCCAAAGGAAGAGCATTTGTGATTGGCTCGGGAGAAGCCAAGGATGACCCAAACATCGTAACCGGTACGTTTCTTTTAAATAATGTCTATGCTAGCATATTATTTGATACCGGTGCCGATAGGAGCTTTATATCTAGTGAGTTTAGCAAATTACTAGATATTACCCCAACGCCACTAGACTACAAGTATACTGTAGAGTTAGCTGACGGCAAACTGATTGAAACACAACACATCTTCCGAGGATGCGTCATGGTTTTGGCGAATCACGAACTCGAAATCGATTTGATGCCGGTGACTCTCGGAAGCTTTGATGTAGTCGTAGGAATGGATTGGTTATCCACTAACCAGGCCGAGATCGTATGCAACGAGAAGATCGTACGAGTGACGTTGCAGAACGGAGAACAGATCTCGATTCAGGGGGAAAGACGGGGAGTACCTCTGAACATCATGTCATGCATGAAGGCGAACAAGTACCTGCAAAAGGGATACACTGCCATACTAGCCCTCATCGCAGAACAACCGAAGAAGGAGAGGAAGATTGAGGACATCGTCGTAGTCCGCGATTTTCCCGAAGTATTTCCCGAAGACCTACCTGGACTACCTCCGAAACGACAAGTCGAGTTTCAGATAGACCTTACACCTGGAGCAGCACCAATTGCCAAAGCTCCATACCGACTAGCACCAACGGAGATGCAGGAACTGTCTAACCAGTTACAAGAGCTGTTAGACAAGGGATTCATCAGACCAAGCTTCTCACCTTGGGGAGCACCGGTCTTGTTCGTAAAGAAGAAAGACGGATCATTCCGTATGTGTATCGACTACAGAGAGCTGAACAAGGTGACGATCAAGAATCGATATCCCTTACCGCGAATAGACGATCTGTTTGACCAGTTGCAAGGGTCAAGCTACTATTCGAAGATCGATTTAAGATCGGGTTACCACCAACTAAGGATACAGGAAAACGATATCCCTAAGACTGCCTTTAGAACCCGATACGGACACTACGAATTCTTGGTTATGCCCTTTGGACTGACCAACGCACCAGCCGTATTCATGGATCTCATGAATAGAGTGTGTAAACCTTACCTGGACAAATTCGTGATAGTGTTCATCGACGACATCCTGATTTATTCAAAGGATCGGGAGGAGCATGCCGAACATCTAAGGCTAGTCTTGGAACTACTGAAGAAAGAGCAATTGTACGCGAAGTTTTCAAAATGCGACTTTTGGATACGCGAAGTCCAATTCCTTGGACACGTGGTTAATGAGCAGGGAATACACGTAGACCCAGCCAAGATTGAAGCTATCAAAAACTGGGAAGCACCCAAGACTCCAACTGAGGTGCGGCAATTTCTTGGACTGGCCGGGTACTACCGGAGATTCATTGAAGGATTCTCGAAGATTGCCCAATCATTGACGTCCCTGACCCATAAAGACAAAAAGTTCGATTGGGGAGACAAACAAGAAGCTGCATTTAACTTGTTAAAACAGAAACTATGCACTGCACCCATCCTATCCCTACCGGAAGGATGTGAAGACTTCGTGGTGTATTGCGACGCTTCGAAACAAGGACTCGGTTGTGTGCTGATGCAACGCGAGAAAGTGATAGCATACGCTTCACGCCAACTGAAGGTGCATGAGAAGAACTACACGACTCATGACCTTGAGTTGGGAGCCGTGGTGTTTGCCTTGAAGATCTGGCGACACTACTTGTACGGCACAAAGTGCACCATCTTTACCGATCATAAGAGCCTACAACACATCTTCGACCAGAAAGAGTTGAACATGAGACAACGAAGATGGGTTGAGCTTATCAGCGATTATGATTGCGCTATCAAGTATCATCCCGGTAAAGCCAACGTAGTGGCCGACGCGTTGAGCCGAAAAGAAACAACAAAACGCGTACGCGCACTACAACTTACGATCCATTCCGAACTGCCGAATCAAATTCGGATAGCACAACAGGAAGCTCTGAAAACTGAAAACCTCACTCTTGAAGCCATGCGTGGCATGGATAAGCAAATAAAGGCAAAAGACGACGGAGCTTACTACTTAATGGATCGAATCTGGATTCCACGCTACGGAGGATTGAGAGAAGTAGTGATGGATGAAGCTCACAAGAGCCGGTATTCCGTACACCCAGGCTCTGATAAGATGTATCACGATTTGAAGACAACCTATTGGTGGCCAAACATGAAAGCTGAGATAGCAACATACGTGAGTAAATGCCTAACGTGCTCAAAAGTCAAAGTTGAGTACCAGAAGCCATCAGGGTTACTTCAACAACCGGAATTACCAATGTGGAAATGGGAGCAAATTTCCATGGACTTCATAACTAAACTGCCTAAGACGGCAAGTGGTTGCGATACCATCTGGGTTATCGTAGACCGACTGACGAAGTCTGCTCATTTCCTACCCATTAAAGAGACTGACAAGCTAGACAAACTCACTCGGATTTATTTGAAGGAAGTGGTCACTCGACATGGAGTGCCAATCTCCATCATATCTGATCGCGACAGTCGATTCACGTCGCATTTCTGGAAGTCCTTGCATAAGGCTTTGGGCACGAGATTGGACATGAGTACTGCTTACCACCCGCAGACGGACGGGCAAAGTGAGCGAACGATACAGACACTGGAAGACATGCTCCGGGCATGTGTCATTGACTTTGGTAGTAGCTGGGAATCTCATCTACCATTAGTTGAGTTCTCCTATAACAATAGCTACCACACTAGCATTCAAGCTGCACCATTCGAGGCACTTTACGGACGTAAGTGTCGATCACCCATCTGCTGGGCGGAAGTTGGAGACAGCCAACTGACTGGTCCAGAACTGGTGCACGAGACAACTGAGAAGATCGTGCAAATACGCAAACGAATGGTAGCAGCTCGGGACAGACAGAAAAGCTATGCTGACAAACGACGCAAACCGTTGGAATTCCAAGTGGGAGACAGAGTGTTACTCAAGGTCTCGCCCTGGAAAGGTGTCATTCGGTTTGGCAAACGAGGAAAGTTGAACCCTCGTTACATCGGACCTTTCGAGATTACAAATTGAATAGGCCCTGTAGCCTACGAACTAAACCTGCCAGTTGAACTGAGCAGCGTACACAACGTATTCCACATCTCGAACCTCAAGAAGTGCCTATCAGATGAAACACTTGTTATTCCTCTCGAGGAAATACAAATCGACGAACAATTGAATTTCGTTGAGGAACCAGTAGAGATTATGGACCGGGAAACCAAGAAGCTCAAACTCAGTAAAATCCCGATTGTAAAAGTACGATGGAATTCGCGACGAGGACCGGAATTCACGTGGGAACGTGAGGACCAGATGAAACAAAAGTACCCACACCTGTTCGCGGAACAGACAAATACTAGCAACACGAGTTGAATTTCGGGACGAAATTCTTTCTAACATGGGGAGGATGTGACACCCCGTAATTTCCAGGTCAGCATCTTATTTATTTAAATGTTTATTTAAATGCATTATATACACGTGGCACTAGAATTAGATTAATTTAGTGTGACACGTGGCACGACAGTACGAACACTGACACCTGACAAGATAATTCGTGGAATTATCGACGAACAACACACACGTGTCAAAACACACGAACGTTGGTGAACGTCTAACACATTGTGTAGCACAACACTCGAAACTTCACGAAACACTGTCACAAGTCAATTATGACTAATAATTGATCAATAGAGTCCAAACGACGCTCGAACGACGTTCTATGATCGAGAAACGGGCAAGATCGGGCCAGAACAACAAAACAAGCTTATTGGGCTTGAAATTCAGGCCAGGCGGTACGCCTGACCCGACACACCCACGACAGGCGATGCGCGCGGGTGAAAAATGGGCGCCTCATCCGGTTGCATCCGCGCGTAACGACAGACGATGTTCGCCCACGCCAGGCGTTACGCCTGGGGCGCCAGATTCGCAAAAATCTCTTTTTTAAACTTCCAAAAACCATCATTTCTCCTACTCACTCATTACAATCAGTCCCAGACGCAACCAGCTCGTATTTGCCTTCCCAAAACCTCTGGTTTCCATCTTCTTCATCTACTAGACACCATTGAAGCCATTGTTACACCTTGAGAGCTTGGAAGTGAAGATTTGGAGGCTTGAACCAAGGAAGAAGAACGACTAGAGCTTGAACCAGTTGTGAAGCACGACTCCAGACCTTCTCAACCTCTTTAAACTACTGATTCTTCATCATCTTGGTGATCAAGAAGCTCTAGAAGGTAGCCCCACTTTCCATGTAGCTTAAAAACACTCACAATCTCACATGCAATGGGTAAAACCCACATGCAAGCACACACTCATCACATGCACGAGATTATGATCTGGGTTTGTTGATTTTAAAGTGTTTAATGATGATCTAGAGTGATTAGAATGTATTTCATGACGATCTATGATGATGTGAGTCATTAAAGTGTGTTATTTGGTCTTGGATCGTTGAAATATCACCATGCATGTACGATCCATGAGTATTGGAATGATCTTGAGTATATGGATATGTTTATTGATGATGTTAGAAGGATTACCCATGGTTAGATTTGCTTAGAATGATTAAAACTATGATTTTTACGAATCTTTCCATTTATAGTAACTTTTTAATTGCAAGTTGATGATTTAGTGTATTTGATGAACATGCATGTATGTGAAATTGCTATTTGGATGATATTATGATGATTAGAAACCTAAGAATATGATCTTGATGTTATTATGGTCAATTTCAACATTGTTACTATATTTAGTAACTTTTTAAGTAAAAATATTGATGGATGATGATTTAGACTATGTTGACATGATTAGATGATAGTAAATAGCATATCATGATGAATGATGGTATGAAAAATTGCTTGGAAATGTTAAATGGTCATTTTTATGCAAAAACCACAAAGTTACTATTTTTAGTAACTTTATGGTTACAAAAACCGACTTAGGAATATGTTGAATGACTTGAGCATGCTAAATGATTTATTATGTTATAATATGATGTTTAGATGCTAAGTTAGATGGTTTCCGATGTCACGTATGCTAAAAATGGAAACTTTCCATTTTAGGAAACTTTTGTGCACTAACATGTTCTAAATGACTTATGTGAAACCGTATGATGACGTGCTATGTGTTAACATGACCCCGTATGACTATTGAACATGCTAGAACTATAAAACCGTCATGCTTTGTGAACTTTCTAAAAATGGAAACTTACTATAAATAGTAAGTTGTCCATAAACGCAACCTACGCGTTTTGCACACGACAAACACTTACACGATTGCTACACGAGTCACAAACCGTCACACGGTTCACCAACGGGTCGTTGACTTGACACGGTCAACTTTGGTCAAACACGGTCAACTTTGGTCAAACACGGTCAACTTCGGTCAAACATGGTCAAACACGGTCAATGTGGACCAACACGAGCAAACACGGTCATTGTGGACCGACACGGACAAACATGAACAACCAAGGGTTGTTGGACACAAACACGAGCACTAACATTAGCACGGTCACTTACACGAACTCACGTACGATCTACGATATAGGTTGCCGGTGACCGACGTGCTACACGACAACTCGGGAGCTTACGCTTACATACATTCGTTTCACTAAGGTGAGTTTACGGCCCCTCTTTACTCTTTTCAAACGCTTTTAAATAGGGGGAGAATACTAGTTGCATCGAGTCAAACATTATTGCTTTTACAAACATTTTTGTGTATGCTGGTTTATTGGACAAACATTAAGTGTTGAACTCGTTACAAGCCCTCACAAAGTCTTACCGTTAATGTACAAACAACGTGGTAGATTTGGATGGATCCATTAGGGAATGACTAACCCCACGGGGCACCATGTTGACTGAGTGTCATAACCCGTGCAAATTCTGACCTAACTTGCTATGTATACGAGGCATAGCGGAGGCAAGAGCAAACAAGTCTAGTTCGGTAGTGACGCACTGACACTTTGGGCCTAGGGCTCGGTACTAACATTGATAAACAGCATGACACACTTTTATTACTATATGTATATCAAAACCTGTGAACTCACCAACCATTGTGTTGACACTTGTTTTTAAACTTGTATTCTCAGGTAACTAGCATGACAGGCTCGTGGAGCAGGAAAGCACATAGGGGACATGAGCATAGGGCCCCACATGCATTTGTTTTCGTGTCTTTTGAAAACAATTTGACTTTATCTTATTTAAAACGTTGTTGTATTAAACTACTTACAATTTCCGCTGTGTAAACAATCATTTTCCGCTGCATGTTATGACTTATTTATTCCGCTGCAATACTACTTTATTTCCGCTGCAAACTATTTTATCAAGTGTATGTGTCAAACTTGGATTTGTAAACGCATATAGAGGTGTTCTATATGACCTTGAGCTGTGATTCTGGACACGTCACATCCACGTGGACATACGCCACGAGTGGGAAATTGGGGGTGTGACACATTGTATTTTTCTATTAAATTAGGTTTTAATATTTTTATATAGTAACGTACGGGACATAATAATGCTTTATATTTACGCTTCAATCTTCAATACTGATACACCATAACTTTATATGTTTCTTTTAATCATAACATTACTCTACAATGCGCGGGTTAAATCGTGCTAACCAGTCGTATATCGCAAAAAAAAATGTTTACAATTAATCAACTTTTGGTTAAAAAACCTGTTTAATAAATTTATTTTTTTAACTACTAATTTGGATCACTGACAAATAACTGAAGTATCATCGTGTCACTAGTGGTACACCCGATTATATCCACCACCAAGTCACCAGTTTAAAAGAAAATTCAATACTTTTGAAAAAACTCTCACGTAGGATTTGAAGTTTTGAACATATGGTCTTATGCTTCCTAAACCTTATCTCACTAGTAAGATGCCAATGGCATGTAATGCCTTTGGCATTTAATAAATTTGTTAAAACTAGATTCGTAAAATCTACAAAATTTATCAGTTAGTTTATAATATACTAAATTATAAATGCTTCCAAATTTTTGATATTTTATATATAATTTTTACTATTGTTATCTAAACATGAATACTTTGAAAGCCTATAAGTTAGTTATTAACAGATATCCATATTGATACATTAAGTCAATTAAACGAATCCAAATGACCTAAATAACTAATTGTATAACATAAGAATTAAGAAGCTCCATATAAAGAACTGCAGAACAGCAGGAGCCCATATTAATATAAATTTAGCTCTACTTGATAGTGGTGCGCAAATCGGGTTTTTTTGGAACCGGTTCCGGTTCCAATCAGTTCCAGCTCCGGTCATCAAAGTCAATACCCGGTTCCAGTTCCGGTTCCAGTTTCTGGTTTCTGTTTTAATTTATCTAAAAAACCGGACCCGTTTGTACCATCGGTTCGGGGTGACCGGGTCCGGGTCCGGTTGCGGTTCCGGTTTCGGTCCGGTTTTTTTGCCCGCCTCTACTACTTGATATAAGTTGTGCACGGGCCTAAATTAGGAAATCAAGCCTCCCCAAGGTTGTCAAATACTCTTATTTATCTGATTGTTCCCTACTAAAATTATTTCTTTAATTTGGTTAATTAATTTACTATATGTCAATGGTATATATTCACTCGTCTTGCTCTTTCATATTTTGCAGTCTAATAGTATGTATTAATAATTAATTTTCTTAAATTGGCAAGAATTTAAATTCTAACAAATTTAAGATTAGATGATAATAGGATTAAAAAAATTGAAAAAAAAGAGAAGAAAACAAAGAAGCAAATCACTCGATTGTGAATTTCATGTTTTCGACAATTTTTATTTACCGAATTTTAGCCACAAAATCAATTGAAAGTAAAGAAAAAATAGCCAGAAACACACTTTGTTATTTTGTAAAAACTTAATCCTTCTAGTTTTAATACATTAGACCTTCAATTGATGCGGCCATGACCAACAAGGAGTTGATCCTTAAAGAGGGTTGAGTGCTAGAACTGAATTAAGTTTAAATATACAAGACTTATATCACATCAGTTATATGACTTATAATTTATAAATCTAATGACTTTCTTTTATTATGCTAGTCTTTTGAGATTAGTTTCTTTATGTAATCTTAAAACATTTATCTATGATAATTAACCCAAACAATTTCTTTCGTAGATATGGAGAGATTTAAAACATTTATCTATAATTATTATTGACATATAATAGGACAATGCCGTCTTACAACAATATCTTAAAAATAATATATATTTGTTTTAAAATATGATTTCTTTAACGAAATGTAATTTTTATTTTTTGGACCGGACGTTTTGCCATATGTGTTTAATTTTCGATAATATTTTACATTTTCTGATCTTCTATATTCAGCATAAACAGACATAAAATAAATAAAAATTTCATTATCTAAAATATTAACTTTATAACCAAAAAGGCATATTTACCCTTTCTAACTAAACTTCTTAACTTTATAGGTAGAGGTCAAAATGGGAAATTTTCATTAAACATCCGAGTTACAATCCATATATGCATCACACCCTCTCCATCTCTTGCAGTATGATGATGAATGATGATGGGATTCCAAGGGCAAAAGTGGATAAAGAATGTTCATGCTCAATATCATGGGATTGCGGTAGTCCTTTGTATGATTCATTTGAAGTCGTTTCAATTCATTATATGATCGATAATCATAGCATGAGGCTTCCACATGGTCTCCAATATCAAGTCATACCATCACCATCACCTCGTTCCAATATGAGGGGTAATTCTGGAAAAGCGAGACATTACTTTTCTTTCATGGTTTCCTCCATAGCTCGTTATATTGGGAAGAAGAAGATAAGAGTGAAGGGAGATCGAGATGATTAATATACACCAAATGATTGAAGAAGAAGAAGATAAAAAAAAATGAAAAAGAATGTTTCTCAGTTTGAAATTTTATATAATGTTATTAAAGCAATCGGGTTAAAGTCCATGAAGTTTTGTTATGTTTTTGATATATATAATTAAAGTTTAAATATTTTATTCCTTTTTATGTCTTTATTTTTGGGTTGGTCCTTTTTGTCCATGTTACTTTTGATTTGAATTCTGTTCATTTTCTTTTTAGAACATCCTTTAAAAAGACGCCACTAATTTGAATCTTATAGGTGACGCTTTCTAGCGTTTTATGGGCTTAGTTTCACAACAAAACGGGCCCTTTTTTACCTTCTTCTCTTCCAATCAAATCACCCTACTGGCCTACAGTTATTCAACAATAAATGATCCCGTATATAAGGCGTATAGCCCTTCCGACCTCCATTGATTCGACAATATTGATCCCATATACAGGATCGACTCAACTAATTTGAAGGTCCTAGACATTATTAAAATATGGGGTCCTTCATTCATTCAAGAAGTTACATTCTTTCTCAGTCTCTTTAATTCATTTGTTCTCTTGCAAGCTTAGGCAACCCTTTATAAGGTGTTTGTGGTTCAATATTTCAGGTGAAACCGTAAATAACATTTCCGATTAACTAAAACAAAACCGAACATTTAAAAATAAAATCAAAGCAAATCGTTATTAACGGTTTGGTTTCATTTGGTTTTATGGTTTGAGCTTTCTGGTTTTGGGCTTTTTAAGCCTGTTAAAAATTAAAACTAAATCAAACCTAACCATTTTACGGTTTGACACGAGCTAATCACATTGCAATCCTAAATATAGCTTTTATCTTGAATAGCACCTAAATTAACCATATACATACACAGATACACACACATATGTATATGTATGGATGCATGCAAAAAACACGCACGATCTGGTATGGTTTTTAGTGAAAGTCGTAAACCAAACCGTTTACTACGGTTTCAAACTTTTGAAACCGATCGACCAAATGTTTGAGAAAAACCGTCCACAAAACCGAACCATATGGGGCTCCAAAAAAATATTAGGCCTAGGCCATTGCCTAATTTTTTAATAAAGGGAGACGGCTCTGTTCATATGGAACTTGTACGAGACGTATAGGAGTCTAATCATTAACACTGAGAAATTCTGATAAATAATGATCCCCTATACGTCTTGTATAGATATAGACATATAGAGGATGTCCATTTTGAGTTCATCTATAGACCATGTGGGTGTAAAAATGTAATTAGGTGGTATCTAAAAGCATGGTTGTAAAAATCGCTAGGCGCTAGTCGAGCGGTGAGGTACCGCCTAGGGATTAATTGGCGCTAGGCGGATTGGAATTTTTATATGTAATTTTACAAATATATATTATATACACACATCAATATCAATAATTTAATATAATATTTCAAATAATTTTAAAAAATATACTTAAATATACTAAAAAAAGCACTTTAAAGTGCAAACTTAAACACTGAGTTCAAAGTTTAGAGATAAATTTCGATGTTAACTGCCTGGATTCGATGTTTTAGAGACATATTAAAGATTTTCGGTAGAGAAATGTCTAAATAATCATGAAATTGGTCCCTTTTTACCATAAAAAAGTCAAAAAAATGAAAAAAATAAAAATAAAAATCTGATCGGGCCGCCTAGACCCCGCCTAGGCCGCCTAGCACCGCCTAGGCCAAAAATTAGACAGCCGCCTAGGCCGATTTTTACAACACTGTCTAAAAGTAAAAAATTGTTAATTAAAAAAAGATGAATGCCAAGACTATATTTGCTTAAGAGTAGGAGTGT
Organism: Mikania micrantha; assembly: GCA_009363875.1. NCBI lineage: Eukaryota > Viridiplantae > Streptophyta > Magnoliopsida > Asterales > Asteraceae > Mikania > Mikania micrantha. Next base: position 89,627,927 of record CM018696.1, read on the forward strand.
TGAACAAATCGTGTTTGTGGGTTGAGGGATCAACCCAACATAAACTTGAAAATTTAACTTGAACCTAAATGACACAAACCCGAAAATCATGTCATTCATATTAACACGAACACGACAAGAATAATCGCAGGTTGACATGCACAAATACAACCCATTTGATTTGAATTTTATTGTTTTGCTTATATAAATACAATTTTATAACAAAAAAAATACAAATACACAATATTAAAACAAAAATATTACATTGAATTATAAACTCCCTTGTTAATATTTTAAGTTAAAATACTAATCCATGTTAACATAAAACAAACACCACCTATTTAGTTAAACGAGATACTCAAATTTAATCAGAAAATAACCAGATTTATTCATGTTGAACCCATATATACATGTTAATACATGATAGGTTCATGCCATATTATATTATTATTATTTTCATATAAAAAACTTACCCCTCTAAAGCTTCTCCCCGTAGTGAAGTTTGCCACTTAGGCAACTTCCCAGTCTCGACTCCCCAGCCTCTTGCTGTAATTCGTTTTATCCTTACTATTCTAAATTTCCGTTAGACCTTAATTTTTAAAGGTTTTGTATATTAAACGTACGACATGTAAAAGTTGCTTCTAAGGTTTTTTTATTTCATTTATATATACAGGGGTTGGATTCACTAGAAAGAGAATTTTGACTAAAAAGAGTAAGAACTAATATAAGTTTGATATGTGACATGTTAAAAACATAAAAAACAGAGATACATTACAAAAATAAAATATAGTAAAAAACAAAAATTTCAGTACAAACAATCAAAAATCCAGTAAAACAAATTTAGTACAAAAAACAAAAATACAGTATAAAAAAATATAGTATAAAAAAGAATCTAGCACAAAAAATCTAGAACAAAAAAAAATCAGTACAAAAAAAATTTAAACAAAAAATAACAAGTTATGCCTACATTATTATTCATTCATTTTTTAGCATGTTACATATCAAACTTCTGTTGGTTTATACTCTTTTTAGACAAAAATGTTTTGTTATTTGATCATTCCCCTGTACACATATATTTAAATAATTTTTGTTTTTTTAAGTTTAAGATATTTTATTTTGATATTCTTATCTTTATCGAGCTTTACAAATTTTAACAGACCCTTCACAACATGAAGATCTATGCTATTTAAATATTGGATAAATCTATGTGTTGCGAAATGGATGAAGACCATGTAGTCCTATATCCGAAAATTACCAATTAAAATATACAATTAAAGTATTAAAACAGTGCAAAATTGGTGAACACAATGAAGTTTACAATCACAACATCTTGTGTTTCTTTAGTTTCTATAGCTTAAAAAGGATTTCTTTTTAATATCATGTTAAAGTTTCAGTTCCGCACGTTAACTTTAGTGCTTTTTTCCTGTGAAATTGATGATTTTTTTCTGTTACTTTTAAGATATATGAATAGCTTTTGGGTGTAAAAAGGCTACAATGTCCATTTTTGAAAATTTTAAACAGAGTTAAGATTTGCAATTTACAACTATTTTAATTTCTCACGCTAACTTTGTTAACTTTTATAAGTTAATGGATTTTTTCAATTAACCTTTTAAGTTATATCTATACTATTTGGATGTAACATATTGAAATGTTATTTTTTAAACAAAGCTATTGTCATGCTTAAACTTAAACGCTTATTAAAGCATAACCTCATGAAACTATATTACAAGAGATTTTTTAATTTAAATTAAATATTTTGAACAAATTAAATCTCAGGAGCAATAGCATAATTTGCTGTTTTTTAAGCATAATTTAAGCTTTTTTTTTACACGGTCATAGTTTTCTATTATTAGGTAATATGTAATCATCACCTCATATTCACTTCATTTGGCGTCACATACGCATCACGGAGATAACTATTCTTGTCACCCATAAATCATGTAAACACGTAATGAGGGTCATGGGTGTATGTGAAGAGTGGGGAATTGTGGTTTATAAGTGAAGAATGGTTAACCGTCACATCCAGCTATGCCATCTGTATAATGATGTCCAAGACGTGACCTTAGCATGACACCCTTATCATCCAGGTGTTGATGCCTTATAAGATATACCCTTGATGTTTTATCACAGGACCGTCTCAAGCATTTTCGAGGCCCTAGGCGAAATTTAAATCCGGGCCATTCACTTTATCATTTATCAGACTAATAACTCAGTAGCCCACAATCACATTGTCATACCTAATGAAATGACGGTTTATTTATCTTCTAGCATAACTCATAGATTGAAAAGACGGTTTTGTCCCTCTTTGATGAAGATGCAAAATTAACTTGAAAATAAAAATATAGGGAATTATGGAACTCCAAATGAGATCCAAACCCCAAAAGCAAGATGGATTACAACATGCCAATAATCTTAAGCATGTTTCTTTGTCGGCAAACACATGTCTCTCTATTACAAAATGACAATTTTCTTTTTACTTGATAATGATCCCAAAGATGACAATTATTGGAAATCCAGCTCAAAAATATGAAAAATATCAACCCATCATAGAATCTTTCGTCTATATTTAGCAAACGTTTTTTTTTTTTTTTTTTTTTAAGTTGTTCAAATTACATTTTTCCTGCTATATAAGTATCAAAACAGTAAAGAACCGGGGTAATTTTGGAATTTCATTTCATACCTAACAATCTAGTACCTTTATATATAAAGGAGCCATTGTGGACATGACAACATTAGAGTTTAGATGGGTGAAACACAAAAACTTGTTGAAGATAAAAAGGAAAATCATCATCATCAACAACAACATGAGGGATCATTAGATCCAAAGATATGGGATTGTGGTAGTCCTTTGTATGATTCACATGAGTTGGTGTCTATCACAAATGTTTTAGATCGACATATGATGAAGTTTCCACACGTATTCAATCGACCAACAAGGTCGATTACTCATCCGTCGTCTTATTTATCAATGGTTCCTGTGCGCGTGGCACCAATGGCTACCCATCCACCAAGAAACATGAACGAGTGTGTGTTCATTCCCTCTTTTAAGCCATGGAAGATAAAGACGATCAAAGCGGCTAAACTTCAAGTTGGAATGTTGAAATATTGTCATAGGATTGTTTCATGGTGGAAATGATTGTTCATATGTTTTAAAAATTTAATTGTTTTCCCATTTGCAATTTTTTTCTTCATCCATGTATATTTGTATGTATAGGTTTGAAACTACTAATGGATTGTTGTAGTTAAACAAGAAAGCTCACAAGCAATAAGTGTTTTAATTAGTGAACTAAAATCTCAAATGGATCATATTATTTAATAGATGCATATTTTGATTTTTTATCAGTTGGTGCAACAACTTCTATTTTTGAAATTAGTTAACATATGACTATATCATTACAATTCTCATAGAATGAATAGTAAAGTATAGTTATGACGTGAAGCAAGGGTGTTAAACAACCATACACTTGTAATATTGTGCCGTTGATACTTATTCTAATATTGTTGAAAGTTATTAAATTTTACTTAATTTTTCCTTATAAAATTAAGATAAATAAACCATTATATATAGGTGTTACTTAGTATCCTAAGGTATTAAAAGCAAATGGAATTTTGATCTACCTTGAGTTATTTCAATATATTATAACTAAACCATTATATTTGGGTGTTACTTGTTATATCAGCAAGCGCTTTTTTCAACTATTTTTATCTTTCAACTTTTTAAAAAAGTTGAAAATATTATTTTTATCTTCTTTTGGTTTTATGTTCTGAATTTACCCATTTTTTTTTCTTAATTGCTCTCTATTTGTTTATGAGGCTAACACTTTCACTCATTATATTTCTAAAAATTTTGTAAAATGTAATTTGACCAATTGAGTTTCTTTCGATATACCATTTTTGTTCCTTAACAAAAAAAAATAATCAATTTCTTACGTAGTTACATGTTTAGTTTTATATACAAGTAATGTCAAGTATAATACGTTTTTGTGCATATTTTATGTCTATTTTCAGTTGATATACGTTTTGACTTAAATTTTGTAATATGTTTTCAATCGAGAGTTTAAGTAGAGTTTAATTTATGTTTCGATGTTGCTGGAATACAACGACGGGTAAAATTACTAGTCATGCGCTGGCATTTTGGAAATTCCTATTTTAAAAAATCAATTATGCTCTCCAAACCTGTCATGGTTAATAAACTGAACCGGTCCGGTCGGACTTCGGAGATTAAAGACTTTATATAAATCGGGCTGGTTTGTATCTCGGTCGCAGGTCGGTTCTAGTCCGGAATCCGGACAACTTTGACTTCCTTTAGATTGGAGGTGCTCAAACCGGTTTTTTTCCTCAAACCGGTTCGGTTTTCAAACCGGACCGGCTTGGTCAACGCGTGGTCAAAACCGGTTTGGTGAAAACCGGTTTGGTTTGGAAACCGGTTTGGGAGATTGAGGATGTCAAACCTATAAAACCGGTTTGGACCGGTTTGGAGGGGTTGAAACCGGTTTGGGAGACGAGGATGTCAAACATATCCCAAACCTGCGGTTCGGACCGGTTTGGAAACCGGTTTGGGTGAAACCGGTTTTTTTGCCCATGTCAGCTTTAGATGATTTAGTTTCTGGCCCATATGATGGCGGTGTCCTTCAAGCCCAACAAGATGTGTAAATAGTGACAAGTGATGTAGTAGCCATCTGGCCATCTTCAATCCTCCAATTTCGTAGTCCTTACTCCTTAGTCGCCCATTTGCGTTACATGCGTATAATATACGTATGTGTGGGCCTAAAGGGGCAAAACTAAAATTGCATTAATTTTAACGTTATTTTACTTATTTTGTGAAAATAACGTTAAATCGTTGGGATGATTAACTTCAAACGATAACTTTGAGCCAGGGATTCCTTCGAAGTAGTCTCTCTGTCTCAACTGGGATTGTGGTAAGTTTGTGTCAATCATTTCCTCCTTTACCCTACTAAAGAGTAGGAATATAATGGGTAGGAGTGTGCAAATCGCGGTTCGGTTCGGTTTTCGCCCTTAACCATAACCATAACTGCTAACTTCAGTTATGAGATTTCCTTAACCATTAACCATAACCGAACTTCGGTTTAGGTTAATCGGTTATGAGGTCGGTTTTGGATCGGTTTTGGTTAATTTCAGTTAATTAACCGAGCCTAAATTCAAGTTAAAATTTGAACTAATTGAACATGATTAATTGGTAATAAGGCCGGTTTTCAATCGGTTTTAGTCAATTTTGGTTAATTAATCAAGTCAACATGTAATGCAATAACACGAAAAAGTAGTATGTGATCAAATTCTTGTACCCAACAATTTGAAGACTTGTTCACAAGAATTTGGAGAAGAAATTATGGGAGAAACACAAGCTACAAGGGATAAAAGGTTGTAACGGTTCGGTTCGGTTAGTGTTCGGTTATGGGACACCTTTAACCATAACCATAACCGATTTATCGGTTAATAAAAAAACCTTAACCATAACCGTCGGTTAATTTCGATTATCGGTTAATTCGTTTTGGTGACAGTTCGGTTATCGGTTAATTTCGGTTAACGGTTAACGTTTGCTCACCCCTAAATTAATACGTAAGTTTGTTTGTTTACTCCTTACTCCTTAGGAACAAAATCCAACATAAGTTAGTTTCTTGTAATCTTGTTCATAGGATCATGTTAATATGTAATTTTTTATTAATTTATTTTATTTTTTTCTAGATTTCATTTTTCTTTTGGAAAAAAATGTTTTTTTGAAATCAAACCAGACTTTGAACCGGTCTCTTTGATGGTCAGCTCATAAATATTATATATATATATATATATAATGTAGAAAAATTAAAAAAACCAAATAGTTAAATAGATACAAAAACAATCATTTATTCAAATAAAAAAACAGCCATTTATTAGTTTATCAATCCAAAAACAATCATTCATAAGTTCACCAAATCAAAATCAATCATTCATGACTCATGAAAAATAACCATGATTCATCTTTCATGAGCCTTTCTATGCATCCAAATCATCATCATGATCACCATCAACATCATCGATTTGAGCACCATCTGCTACATCGAAATCATCATCATCATCATCATCAAGTTGAACCATATTATTTGGTTCAACTGGATTATATATGTTGTTTCGTGGCTGGACCATTGGTCAAACCGCCCAGTATCTTTAAAAACGGTTTTAAGTATATAACCGGACCGACAGTGTAGCAAAACCCTGTTCGACTGGCCGGTTTGAGTTTAAAAACGTTGAAAAAAATTCACCATATTTTATTATATCATTATTATTTTGTGGTTATTAATATGATCAAATTTAACCATTTAATTTTTTCTATGTGTTAAGTTAAATAGTATCATAATTTAGTGATAAGGCACCTTAATTAACAATACACATCAAGTAAGAAGAACCAACACACAATTCTTGGCTACAACGAATGAACATCTGTGTGATTTTATTAACATAAATATCATAAATAATAACACACACACAAAAAGGGGTGGGGGGTGTGGAGGGAGAGACAATAAAAAGATAAAATCAAAAGAATTAAAATGTTTGTGAAGCCCACCCTCCAATCTGCCACTGACTTTATTTATTTATTTTTGTGAATTAAGTGATAACGTGACCTTTTTATATCACTTAAAAAAGGAAATTATCTCAAATTTACGCATGATTTAATATATATTATTGGATTTTTAAATAAAACGTTAGAAACATTAAGATACTACAATTTATCTTACTATTATAATAAACAAAGATGTTTATTTGCCACTTGTCACATTTTAACACAATATTGCCACTTGTCAAATTTTTATGATTTCATTTAATTATCTCTTTTATTCAATAATTATATTATCCCTTCTATTAAATAAATATATTAATAATATCTAATGATATTATTTATCCCTTACAAATTAAAAAATAGTTTTCAATAAGTTGAAAATTAAATCATTTTATTAAAAAAAACATACTTTACAAAAGTTTATAAAATATATTTTTTTCTAAAATCAAAATTTATTAAAAATAAGAAATATTAAATCATTATTTTTGAAAAAAAATAGTTTTATATTAAACATGTTTTTTTAGAAAACGATATATATACCAAAACTTATAGAGTTGATAATAAAAGTTATATTTATGGTTTTTTATGTTTAACATATTTTTAAATTAGGTTATTAAATTTTAATAATTACAAAAATATTACATAGATTTTTAAGAATAGTTTTTTATAAACAAATTACATACTTTTAGTATTAAATTTTTAAAAATTAATTTCTTTTAAAAATAAAGATTTTGATCATTGTTTTATTACTTAAAGTACTTACTAATACGTATTTTAAACACTTTATATATAAATGTTATTTATGATTTATAAATTTTTATTATTAACTATTCAATATTTTATATTAAATCCGTGTAACACACGGGGTATAAACTAGTAAACAATAAAGTATTTATGTTTTTAGTTATGTGGAATAAATAAAAAAGTAAGTTAAAGTTATGAACTTTATAAAGCCTTAATTATGTCTAATATAATATATATACGAGTTACCTTTAAAGTTTTAAAGACATCAATTAAATGTGAATCATCAAAAAGTGGATTCGTGATTATTTTAATGGATATTATAACCCTTCTCCAATTTAAAAAAGTGCATATAGTGGTGATATTTTGACTACTTTTTATTAAAATACTTCAATTTGATATTAATTATAATAGACACTATTTGATCTTTTGTATAATCCTTCTCAAATATAGTAATTGCAGAGAAAATTTTTAAAAAGTTACACGACTGGTCACTTGGTCTGCCAACCAATTTATATTAACTAATAATTATTTAATAAAAAAACACTAATTTATTCGAAAAATGTATACTGTTGTGCATATATATGTAGGGGATGGTTATTTTGGAAACCAGTCTTAGTTGAGGAAACTTTGGAAACCTTGAAAAAAACAATGTAAACAAGGCTATTTTTTTTAATTTTTTTTACAGCTTTGTAACATCATTAGGGTCAATTTTATAAAAAATGGAAAAAACGCCGACAAAATTTTTTTAAAAAATAATTTGTAAACGATGTAACACACACGTAACACAGCTGTACAGACCTTGTAAAGGTTGTAAAAAAAATTAAAAAAAAATAGCTTTGTTTACATTGTTTTTTTTCAAGGTTTCCAAAGTTTCCTCAACTAAGAGTGGTTTCCAATTTATACTTCCTCTATATATGTATATAATATATCACTTTCTTAAATTCATAGGTGTCACAACTTTTATCATTAATTCATACCCAGCAGGTCCTCCCTTTTTTTCTTTTTGTTTTTTTTTTCTGTCAACAAATGGAAAAAGAATTCCATGTTGCAATTGTACCAAGTCCAGGAATTGGACATTTGATCCCTTTGGTTGAGTTTGCAAAGAGATTAAAGAATGATCACAACATCTCTGCAACTTTCATCATCCCAAATGATGGACCTTTATCCATTTCTCAAAATGCTTTTCTTGACTCACTCCCAAATGGCTTAGCCTATCTCCTTCTTCCTCCAGTCAACTTTGATGATTTGCCACCAAATACCCGAATAGAAACCCGAATAAATCTCACGGTTACGCGGTCTCTTGATTCGCTTCGTGAAGTATTCAAGTCCTTAGTTGCTGAAACAAAGATGGTGGCTTTATTTACTGATATGTTTGGCACAGATGTTTTTGATGTTGCTATTGAATCTGGAGTTCCACCATATCTGTTCTTCCCATCAAGTGCTATGTCTTTGTCTTTCTCTTTTTATTTGCCTACACTTGATCAAATGGTTTCATGTGAGTATAGGGACATGCCCGAACCGGTTCAGATCCCAGGCTGCATACCGGTTTATGGACAAGACCTGTTAGACCCGGTTCAAGATAGACAGAATGAAGCATACAGATGGACCCTTCATTTTGTAAAGAGGTTTAAGATGGCTGAGGGTATAGTTGTGAATACCTTCATGGAGTTAGAGAGTGATGCCTTGAAAGCTTTGCTAGAGGATGAATCGGGCAAGCCACGGCTTTATGTGGTTGGACCGCTGATACAGACCATTTCACATAGTGATGCAGATAGGTTAGATTGTTTGAGATGGTTAGATGGTCAGCCACGTGGTTCTGTTCTTTACATATCTTTTGGAAGCGGTGGAACCCTTTCAACTGTTCAGCTAAATGAGTTAGCTATGGGTTTGGAGTTGAGTAAGCAAAGGTTCTTATGGGTGGTTAGAAGCCCAAATGATCAATCTAACTCCACATTTTTTGATTCTCATGGTCAAAAGGACCTCTTAGATTTTCTACCAAAAGGCTTCTTGGAAAGAACCCAAGGTAACGGGCTTGTGGTTCCATCTTGGGCCCCACAAGCCCAGATCTTGAGCCACAGTTCAACCGGTGGTTTCTTGACTCATTGTGGTTGGAACTCAATTCTTGAGACAATAGTCCATGGCGTGCCAATTATCTCTTGGCCACTTTACGCGGAACAAAAAATGAACGCGTTATACTTAACCGAAGGTTTGAAGGTGGCGTTAAGGCCCATCGTTGGTGAAAACGGCATCGTGGGTCATTTGGAGATTTCAAGGGTCGTGAGGGGATTGATGGAGGGAGAAGAAGGGAAGACTATTCGAAGTCGAATTCAGGTTCTTAAAGATTCGGCTGCTAATGTTCTCGGAGAAGATGGTTGCTCTAGGAAGACCTTAGAGCATTTGGCTTCCAAGTTGAAACACAAGGTTTAAGCGAATAAATTGTTTACAGTTTAAATTTTATTATTAAATAATTTTGTCATGTTTAGTAATATATTTTGTGTACCTTTTTATATGTATGAAATAGTTCGAGTTGAATTAATGGATTGTTTGGGCAATACAAGCATCAACCGATTACACTAAAAAAAAAATAACCAAGTCAAAATTTCAAAGAAAAAAATATCACAACATACTCGAATAAACAAGAAAAACACGAAAATTATCATTTTTTTTTAATTTTTTTTTTTGTGTTATAGAATGAAAATATTCATGTAAATAAAAGTTTTTTATTTGCTTAATTGTTAACTTAATGCTTATGAAGAACGGATCTTAATTGTGGGGTTTGTGAATTTTGTCGCTAATAGATACGTATTTTTCCCAAAAACTGATGAAAGGAGTCGTTTAGTGACTACTAATTTGATCATTAGTTAGTAACAACTTTTTTATATTTGGGCGGCTAGTACTCATTTAATAGTGACCCAATGTGACCACCCTGTTCTTACTCGCTTAGCTCTGAGGTAGTTTTGGTGTAATATATGATGTTAAGTGTCTCTTTACTAACTCTAAAATACTTGTATTCTAAAATACTCTAAAATACTATCAAAAGTTTACAAAACTACCAGAAAAAAATTTATATAAATATAACCAACTTTGTAATGTGTTTTATTTAAATTACTCAATCTTTTTTTCTTTTGTTTTAATTAGGTAATTCAACATAAGTAAAATGTTATAAGGCCATGTCTAGTGGGGTGACCCGGGCGTCAAGAAAAAAAAAACATTCGAACGATAGAGAGGGAGAGAGAGGGGATGATGGTCATGATTAAAAAGTGATAAATACAAACACCTTAATTATATGTTTTTTTCTCTTTAAAAGGCTGCTAAGTAACATAACATTTAACATGCTCACATGATATTTCTTCTATATTTTCATCATGCTTTTAATGGTACTAGGTTAAAACCCGTGCATACACGAGTGTGGTCATATAAAACACTCATTTAAAAAAAATGATGAACATCATCATTAAGCGCCTTTTATCGACGGATCACATGGTCAATATTTTAAAATATCATACAAAACATATTACTTGAAAGATGATTGCATATCATATGAAATAATTATATAAACATTTCATATTTTAGAAATATGATTACATGCAAATGTTTTAAATAAATTAGAATATATGAGACTTATTATATGGTTAGTTTAGTTAATATTAATCTTATGGTACTAACATTTAATAATATTATCAAAAAAAAAAGTAATTATTAAATTGAAAAGCATTTATTTATTGCTTATAGTTATATAAATAATACAAATAAAATTAGAATTATAGTAGTAAATGATAAAGTTATAATTAAAAAAAATACTATATAATTAAATCTTGTAAATAGTTGTTGTAAATAGGGACTGTGTTTCCAAATTTAACAATGAGATAATTAATTTGAGAGGGAAAAAATAGTCAAAACATTCTTCTATGATTGCCACTAGCTTAGAAACCCATGTATCACATGGGTTGAATAATCAAAAAAATATAAAATATTAACATAAAATAATAATAAGTATTTATTAATCATAAAATTATATTTTAATATAAAATATAATTGATTTATTCTTATAATATATTAATTTTTAATAAATTAATAAGAAGATGCATATTATTAATAATTAATTATATAATTTAATTACTAAAAATTATTAGTATCTAATAGAAGATATATGAGGGAAAAGTAATTTCAGATTTCATCACAAAGTGGCATGTGTCTCTTATAAATACTTCTTTATTAGAGTAGGTAGATGTGACAATAATAAACCTTGATTTATTATAATGTATAGAGATAGATATGGAAAATAATGTGGCATTTCTTATTTGTATTTATTCTAATATGGAAAATAATTAGACTATCCACAGTGGTCACCCCACTGAAAACCCTTCCCCACTGAAATTTCATGCCACGTCATCACCCCACTGAAATCCTTTAACACCCACAATGGTCACCCCACTGAAAACCCTTCCCCACTATTCCACGTCATCAACATTTTTTAAATTTAATTGATTTATTTAATTTATTTTTTGCAAACAAAAAATAATAAACTTGGAATTTAAATTAACCATTCAAATAAAGATACAAATAAAATAAAAATTACATTGCAAATTTAAATAAAAAAACCATACAAAAAAAAACTAACAATTCAAATAAAATTTAACGATATTTATCCAAGAGTTTCTTTTTCATTTTTTGCATTATTTCACGATCTTCGTCGTCGAGCATGTCGGGAGGCATAGACTCAAGTGCTCTGAGGTCGGATCGGAGAGTTTTTTCTTCGTGCATTTTTTTCCTTTCTTCGTGTTTTATTTTTTGAAAAGTTGTGAAAGCTTGGAGTTGCTCGGCGAGTTCGGTTGTTGACGTGTTAGAGGAGACGGTTTGACGACTCGAAGAGGACGCCCGTTTTGTTGTATCTCGACCCGTCGGTCTAACCGGTTCCGGTGGGGTGTCGAACTCGGGTTCTTCTTCGTCATCCTCTAGGTTAACCGCGTAATTTGTATGTGCGGTCGAACCCCCGGGCGAATACTCGTTCGTTTCGGAATTTTTGGTTCTTTTTGAAGAACCTTGGACCTCGTTGTTGTGTTCTTGGCAAAGAACACGGAATTTTGGCGAGTCTTTTATCGCCACCCAAACGTGGTAGTGGTTAAACGTTTGGCCGTTACTCTTTAGTTGGTATTCTTTTTCGGCCCATTTCAAAACGTTCTCGTCGCTCATCCCGCTTTTTCGGTTGTTTGCGCAGTTGCTATAGATCCCACTAAACTTTGTTAACTTGGTGCACATATCCTTCCACTTTGAATTTAGTTGATGATACGTGCGGTATTCGGCATCGAAGCCCATCACATTGTGCCAACTAACGGTTACCTTTTTCCAAAAATTTTCCCGTTTTTGCGAGTTACCTACAAAAAAAAATTTCAAAAGTAAGTTAAAAATTAAACCCTTTAAAATAATATATAACAAAACTAAGTAATAAAATTTTTACCTTTGGTTTTGTTCTCGGATTCGTCCATGTAACATTTTCCGAGAGCGATCTCTTCATCTTGAGTCCATTGCTTCGGTGTCATTGGACCACTACTCGGCCCTGCTCCAGCCGGCTGTTTGTTTTTCTTACCTTTTTTGCGTTTCTGAGTGTCTTGTGTCTCCGGCACGACCTCGTTATCATGTTGGCTCGGGGAAACAAAATCAGATTCGAACCTCGGTTGAGAGAAGGGAGCAAAACCGGGTTGAAAGTGTTGGATGTTTGGGTTTTGTTGTAGTTGTGCCAAAAAATTCCTAAGCGATTCGGGATCGTACGAGAACGGGTTGAATTCGGGATTGAGATTGTTAGGCCTTGGATTCATGTTTGTGTTTTTTTTTTAAAAAATATAGAGAGAAAGATGAAAGATGAAGAGATTTGGATGGTTTTTTGGGTAAAAAAAGTTGGGTATTTATTTAGTTTTAAAAAGTTGATTTTTTTTTTTTTTTTTTTGATTTATACCGTTCAACAACGGTCAAAAATGGCATCCAATCACAAACCGAGAATTTCCACGGGGAGCGGGAGCCGTTGGGGCCGGTTGAGCGGGAGCCGCTGGCTAGGGGGGCGGTGTGCCCGCTGGACCCCGCCGCGGGGGAGGGCACCGCTGGAGTTGGCGGGGAGGGTATTGTGGGTGGTCTTAAGATTATTAATTTAAAAACAAACAGCCGATCAAATTTTGGCGACCCAAACCTAAAAGGCTTTTAACGTTTTTACCTTTTACTCCGACTAAACAATGTGAAGACGGCCGAAGAAGGAAGTCGCAGAAGGAAATCACCCGGAGAACGGCCTTCCGACCATCGTTGTCTTCCGTTCGCCGTGACTTTCAATCGCCTGTATTAGTGATTGCTTCGTCAACTCCAGTGACTATTATTGGCGGTTAGCTCCTTTGACCGGTTAGTTCCTGTAGATCGGTCGGCCGGACGAACAGATCTGTGTTTGGTTTGTGTTATCTGTCCGATTCTATCACTCCACCATCTTATGTCGATTGATTACGAGCAATTCCGGTGGGTCTGTGGACTCTATCACGCCAATATTTATTAAATGATCGAAATATACACCAACTTTGAACCCATTCTAAATCGCAGGTTCGTTTTCATAACCTTGTTGATTCTAATTGCATATTTCATGTATGCTTGGCTTTATGCTTCATACAGGTATTGATTTTTAATCCGATGTTGTTTTTCAATCATAATTATTTTCCAGATTAACAAAAATAAAAATAATATCACATCATTTTTTTATGTCAGCATTAAAAGAGAATGGAAATGTTAGCATGTTAATTGTTAAATGTCGTGTCATTATATTAGCATTTACCCTAATTATTTTTGTTTATTTGTTTTAAAATTTTTATTTATTTGTTTGTTTATTTTTGAGATTGTTTAAATACAAATAGATGGCGCTAGCGATTAGCGAAAACAACGTGATGTTAATTAGGCACGATGATGGACTCCCTAGATGGAATGATAATTTAAAATATAATTTTGTAAACAGATTAATAGAAAATAACATTAGGTTTAATAATTATTTATGTCAACTATATATATATATATATAGTATAAGGTTTGGCTAAAAAGTTTTAAAATCATGAGAAGTGTGAGAAGAGATCTCAACCATTAGATCAATTGGTTTTGTGGTTGAGATTAATTTAGTGGTATTTTCGTAAATAGTTATAAGTTAAAACCATCAGTAGGGGTAGAATGGGAAGATCTAGCCAAAAACCTACACATGCAAGTCACACGCATTTTCCTCCATCTTTTTTAAACGTTCATAACTTTTTTATACGTTTGTATTTTATTAAAAAAGTTACACCATAAAATCGAGCATTTTTTTATCTTTCTAATGAGTATAATATTAGTATATTTTTTAAAATTAAAATAACAACCTAAAATGAGTTTCACGAACCATATGTTTATGGTGTTTTTCCAATATATACGAAACTGATCTTTTATGGTGTTTTTTACACATATGTATGTTTTATGGTGTTTTCAAAGATATTTTATGGTGTTTATGATGTTAACATTTTATGTTATTTTTCGGTGTTTGCGTATTAATAAAACTAAAAGAGGGCATTTTTTGGTGTTTTTGAAAACGAAAAACATCATAAACACCTAAGTTTGTACGTGGTGTTTTTAACTTAGTTTATGATGTTTTTTCGAGATATTTTATTGTTTATGACGTTTTTTCAAGATATGTTATTGTGTTTATGATGTTAACATTTTATGGTGTTTTTGTGTTTGGATATTCATGAAACTAAGACCAGGCATTTTTATGGTGTTTTTGAATACAAAAAACACCATAAATCGCTATATTTCATAAACATTTGAAAAACACCATAACAAAAACACCTGGTTCATAAACATTTTATACATGACGTTTTAAACTTAAATGTGTAAAAACACAAAGTTTAAAACGACATGTTTTTTAGTTTTCAAAAACGCCATAAAATACAATGTGTAAAATTATACAGTCCAAAAACACCATGAATAAAATTACAGTTCAAAAACACCATAAATAAAATTACAGTTCAAAAACACCATAAATAAAATTACAGTTCAAATACACCATAAATAAAATTACAATTCAAAAACACCATAAAATGTTTGTGAAAATTACACAGTACAGAAACACCATAAAACGTCATGTGTAAATGACGCAATTAAAAAACGTTGTGTTTTGTTTATGTTCAAAACACCATAAAACGTCTAGTTTTACAAACAATATGAAAACAAAAACGCACAAGTTTCAAGAAAGAACAATCAGGTTTGTTCTTTTTCTATTGTTAAATATAACAATATTATACTCGTTAGAAAGGTAAAGAAATTTGTGATTTTATGGTGTAATTTTTTTAAAAAAAATTTAACGTATAAAATAGTTACATACGTTTAAAAAATTTGGTGGAATTAACATGTGACTTGCATGTGCAGCCTCCATTTATGTGTTGACGTTTATACCATTTACCCTAAAATACACGTGTCACATTCTCGTGGCTTCTCACACTTCTCATGGTTTTTTGACTTCTTAGAATATCCCTCCCATATATATATATATATATATATATATATATAGAGAGAGAGAGAGATGATCAAATGGTAACTCTTCCTTATTGCGTTAACCGAATAAATATATTTTATTACTTTAAGGCTCACATTAAAGTAAATCTAAAGTTGTATTTTTTTTCTTTTTTAATTAATGTAGGGCCCATTACATTAATAAAAAAATTAGAAAAAACACACACGCACACACACACACATACATACATACATACATACATACATACATACATACATACATACATACATACATACATACATACATACATACATACATACATACATACATACATACATACATACATACATACATACATACATACATACATACATACATACATACATACATACATACATACATACATACATACATACATACATACATACATACATACATACATACATACATATATATATAGGTAGAGGTGCACAAATCGGTTAACCGGTCGAAAACCGGTTTTGGAATAACCGAACCGGTTAACCGGTCACAAGCTAGAAACCGGTTTTTACCAATAACCGGTTCAGTTAATAACCGGTTTTTCGAGCTCAAAAACCGAAACCGATATATAACCGAAACCGGTTAACCGAACCGGTTAACCGCCAAATAACCGATTTTTTTATGTGAAGGACCGGTTAACCGGTTTGAAAAACCGGTTAATAACCGGTTTGGTCTCTTGAAACCTCAAACCGGTCCCAAACCGCCGGTTTTTTTGAAAACCTAAAACCGATTTCAATAACCGGTTTAAAAACCGGTTTCTAACCGGTTACAAACCGGTACCGGTTCGGTTAACCGGTTTTTTTGTGCATCACTATATATAGGGAATGTATATTTTGGAAACCTCCATGAGATGAGGAAACTATGGAAACCCAATACTTGGTCCACAATTTGCCACATCATTCTTTCTTTTTAATAACCTAATATAATAGAAGGGCAATTAGGTAATTTTCTTCACATGTATTACTACCCACTATTTTATTAATTAACCACTTTCTCGCTCTTCAAATTTAAATCAAAAACAAAAAAAATTAAATATTACCCCTCTTTTATTTCCACACCAGAATTTTTTAATTGAAAAAAAAATTGATAGTATGCTGGTTGTATCTAAGTGTTGTCGTTGTTACATCTATGATACGTTGGTCGAGGGTATTGTGTATATTTATTGTTATACCTAAAATTTTTGTATTTTTTTATATTCCTTTTTTTTGAAGTAATATTCCTTTTTTCTAACGTATAATTTCATAATAAATTCACGAATTTTGCATTCTCGTTATATTTAAATAAAAAAATTATATATTATTTCATAACAATATTACGTATAATCTATATTTTTTTATGGTTTGTAATATTTTATACAATCAGATAATCTAACACTTAAGTTACGTTTATGTTACATCTCAACGGACTAATTAAACATGTCTTTTATATACACTTTTATATTTATTGTTTGTCTTTTTTATAGAATATCATAATTTATCATTTTTTCATACTACATAAGCATTTAATTATTGTTTGTTTTCTATTTGTACCTTTTACAATAAAATATGTCTTCAACATCAAATCAAAAAGTGTACTATTGTACCTTTTATATTTAAGTATTCATGACTTAATTTCTTAAAAAACATAAAAATAAATTCATTTTATTTTGTATGTACACAATTTTAAAGATACAAGAATTATTTTTCTATATATAATATCAGTTTTTCTAAGTTATTCTTTTAAGATTTAACGTTTAAAATATAATTAAGTTGTTACACTAATGTTACACATAACACTGTAGGTTATGTGTATTTTCCATTAAGTTCATGTTACCAAATGTATTTTCCATCTAGTGTATTAATTATTAATTATTTTATAATTTTCGTGCAAAACTTTTCATTAATTGTATTATTATACTGTTTTAATTTTTTTAATGTTACATTATATAACATTTCATTATGTTACGTTATTGTTACATATTTAAAGTTAGTGTAACTAGAATATGATGTTACAAATTTTATATTTTGCTCAATATTTCTTAACTAGTAACCCCACCGCGCGTTGCGGCGGTGTTGAAACACGTATTAATTCGAATTTACATTTCCGAATGGAGACACGTGTATTTGACTCTCCTCGTTACCTAATAAAATTTACGTTAAAATATAAACCAATTGAAAACGTACATAAATAACAATATGCAAAAAGCTTAAAGCTACATAAAACCTAAAAATTTAAAAGTGAAACTTAAAAGTTATGCAAGTTAGAGGATTAGAATTAGTCAGGCTACCAGCAACACTTTAAATTGAGTTTAGTGATAAACTTTAAACTATAAAACCAGGAAGGTTAAAATGACATTTTATAATGTTTAGAGATTAGACATAAAATTTTTGAAGTAAAACCTAAAGTTTAGTAATAAAAGATAAAGTTTATGAGCAAAACATAAAGGTTTTGACATTTGGTGTGGGGATAAACTCAAAATTCTAAAACCGTAAGTGAGCAAATTTACATTTTACAAAGTTTAAAAAGCTAAAAGTTTTGAAAGTTGATAGGTTAAAATTGGTTGTAAATTGTTATTGATGACTCAAATTAAATATAAGGATAAACTATAAGTTTTAAAAACTTAAAGAGTATTAAAAGTTTAGTGTAATAAAAAACGAATCCATGTTACAAACACACCATTAATGAGTTGTTACCATCTTCTTTAGGACAACATCTCTGTTTGTTATACTCAAAAAAAATTAAAAGATAAAAAACCGCAACAAAAAAATGTCAAGAAATACTAAAAGAAAGGATCCAAAAAAACGTGAACCTCGAATCGAACCTTGCCAAATATATGATAGTATAATTGGAAACCATCTGAGGTAGCCCACAAAACTTAATTGATACGGAAATTTACATACATATATATATACTAGTCGGAAACCCGCACGATGCGGCGGTGGCGACACATTATCAAATCGTTGATTATAACACCCTACTTTTTAAAATTTTCTAATCTTTTATCAGCATCCTGTAATCATAGTGCTTATTTGTAACATCTCAAATTTTCAAAGGCTTCCTCAAAAGTTGTACTATTATAAAGTTAAATACCCTTGAATTGTATGAAGTGTGCCTGAATATGTCACGTAAAAATTTCTAAGATATGTTTGGTCATATTGATGTATACATATAAGGGTATGCATGAAACCGGGAAAATCGACCCAAAAACAAAAACCCATAAAATCCAAATTGAAATAAGCTAACTCAAATATTAACCGATGAGTTTGGTATAAGTTTTATACTCTTATAATCCATGGGTCAACCCATCCAATATGTGTTATAAAGTAGTATAGATATATATATATATAGAAGCGCTAAACTGCTATAAGAAAATGTGCACATGTTGCATGTAAAGTGTACTTAAACAAATAGAGAAGTCATTCTCAGTCAAGAAGCATAGCAACTATCCTGAGGCTACTATCACATATACAGTTCATTTATCATCTATGCAGAAAAGAGAATGATTTATAAAAAAAAATTAGTATCAAGAGGTTATCAAGATTCAAGACAAAAAGATGGATAAGCCTTGTCAATTATCTATTACTTCAACGGCAAAACAAACCATTGGAACCTAAATAAAAACTATCTTAAGAAACCCAAACAGGCAAAGTGTAACATCTGTGCCGGAATCGTCACCGGAACAGTAAATCGTAACAGTAAGCATGTACAGTAACTCAGGTACACATCACGGGAAACTATGTTATGCTATTGATACATTTCTGATTAACGTGAAACTATTAAATGATTGTCTGAATCTGACCTAAACCTTAGGGTTTAACAGTCAGAGACATGTCAGACGACACAGTGTTGAAACATAAATACTTGATGTGACATTAGCTGCATAAACGTATGTGAGGTTAAACAAAATAAAACCTTAACGGTTATTGTTACGGAATGCTAAACCGACGAGTTATTCGTATAGGTGACGATCTGTACGAATAATTCTGATAGTTTAACGTTCTGAAATAATAACTTAACAATAGAAAACAAGAATCAGAAAGCCAAACCATCGACGTGTTCGTTCGAATGACGATTCGAACGAATACGCGCGATGGTGACGCGATCTGATGAAACGATAGCGAATAACGATTCGAACGATAATAATTTTAAAGAAATATTATATTTCTTATTTTACAATTTTGAAACTCATCATAAAATAATTTAAATTTTATTTATTTTATTATATTGCGAATAAATTTACGAAACGTGAAAATTAATACAACACGTAAAATCTTATAATTCGATATTTAATTTCACGCAACGATATTTAATATAATTTTTAATAGTATTTATAAGTTAGTCATGCTGAAATAATTCTTTTTATTTTGTTTACGAAAAATACGCGTGACGACCCGGATACGCGACAAAAATACGAACCGAGCAACCGAAACGAACCCGAATACCCGCGGGGTATTTAAGCACCAAATGAGGATGATTTTCTCATTTAATGCATACTCTCTCTCTCTCTACCATCTCCTTCCCGTTCGTTTCTCTCTCTACAACAAAAATCACCATTTTTGAACTTTGAAGCTTTGGATCTTGCTCAAACCTTAACCGATTTTCGTGATTCTTGCGCCTAAACGTTCATCTTGAAGCCCTCTACAAGGAAGTACAACTGATCGGAGATTTTGACCGACTGATTTTGAGGTATGATGCGTGGAAAGTTGCTGAAATTAGGGTTTTTATGTTATCATTCGAACCACCCATATAAAAACCGGTTCTAGGATACCCTTCTTCGAACACCCCGTCTCTCTAAACTCACAGTAGAGCAACCATGATATTGGAAGGCATCTGGAACCACTTAGTTTGGTGTAGAAGACGATGATACAGCTAACAGGTTCGTGAGTTCACGGGCGACGAACCAGTGGCAGGAAAGAGGGTTGACCGAACCCTTTGCAGGTCCACGAACCCACCCTTTCAGATGGCCGAACCTTCAACTGAGCATGGGCAACGAACCCTGCTCCACCGAACCAGGCACGAACCCTAGCATGGCTGACGAACCCTCTGGATCCTACGAATCTTCAATGGTTGGGCAGCCGAACCATGAGACCTGCGGCGAACCTTCATATACCACGAACCCTCCACTGTCATCCTCACTAAGCAGCGAGCCTTTTGTGCACTACCTTAGCCGAACCTAACTGGACCCACGAACCCTCTACGGGTGTTCTGGCCGAACCCATGCGACATGCTATACTTAAATCACGAACCTTGTAATTCTCAAGGCTCACGTATAACAAACTCAGCCACATGTACGTTAATTGGCCTACACTGATTTATTCAGCCACTATAACTCCATCGATTTGAAGTTCATGACATTTGGCCTATTTGATAACAGGCCCAACAGACCCAATTCGTCTCCCCTAGGCCCATAATAGCCTAAAGGCCCAACAGCTTAATTAATTAGCCCAATAAGTATTAATAGGCCCAATGACACATCCCATGGTGTTTTAATTGGCCTAACCGGCCCATGTCGATTGTTACTAAAAACCATAGTTGGCCCACATCCTTTTTCGGCCCACTGGATTATAGCATTAGCCCAATATGATAGAGGAGCCCAAACTTTTGATTTACGGCCCATACACATACAAATGTTAGACCCAATTTCACATTTATTAGTTCAATTAGGTATCCGGCCCAACGATTAACAACAAAGGATGAAACCAAATTCAAAAACATTCTTAAGTAGTGAAGATGGGGATAGATCGTTTATGAAAAAGCACGAAAACACAAAAAGTTAGAGTTGAAGGTTTTGACTTTTAAACAAAACTCTAAGTTGAGAAATTATTAAACTAAATGGAAATAAAGGTTATATTATGTATATGACACATTGGGCCGGATTACAAACAAGACTTGCAAGTGCTAGTCAAATTTAGGACTAACACTTACACGCACAACAAATCCTTATAAACTTATACTTATAAACTACAAACATTATGAAATCAATACAGGAGATTGAGCATCATAATAAAAGCAAACCAAGAGCGCGTGCCTTCTTAGTCTACTTAAGTCAAGCACTTCGGACCTAAGGTGAGTTCATTTGTCCCTTTTCAAACTCATTTGTTTTACTTCGGGACTGAGAAGCATGTTAAACATTTTTATTGAAATGTTATTTAATGCTTTAAACATAAACTTGAAACTTATGCTTGAAACTTAGTATACTTGAAAAGCAATAAACTTAGGACTTATACTTTAAACTTGAGGCTTGAAAACAGAGGTTGGTTGCTTACGAGACTCGATGCTTATGCTATAACAATATGCTTAAACTTGGTGATTGATGCTTAGGGTGTAAACGAGAAGCTTAAACTACATACTTGATGCTTAAACTATATTCTTAATGCTTGCGCTATACCCCATGTTCTTAAACTATATTCTTAATACTTATTCTATAAACTATACTCTTAACTATATTCTTAATGCTTATGTTAGAAACTATATTCTTCAACTACACTTTTGATGCTTATGCTATAAACTATATGCTTAAACCACTCGCTCAATACTAAAGCTTGAATACTAATTCTATATGCTAATACTAAATGCTAATGCTAAATACTAATGCTACATGCTAAAGTCTAACACTAATGCTATATACTAATGTCACGTGCTAATGCTACAATGAAAATGCTATATGCTTATCATGCTTAAATGCTCGAAATGTTTGAAGTGCTCATAATGCTATAAACTTGTTATGCAAAAACGACGGTTTGGCCTCTCAGTGCTTGCCTCACCGGTTGTGAAACTTTGAATGTTATAAACTTGTTATGCTAAAACAACGGTTTGGCCTCTCAGTGCTTGCCTCACCGGTTGTTAAACTTATTACGCTAAACAACGGTTTGGCCTCTCAGTGCTTGCCTTACCGGTTGTTAAACTATTTAAATGCTATAAACTTGAATGCTAAAACTATGGGCTATGGAGGAACAATAGTTGGTCTCTCAGTGCTTGCCTTCAGGTGTTCTTCAAGTTCGACACTAGAAGGCACCTATTATGGTCTCTCAGTGCTTGCCATAGGGTGACCTTCATAGTCGGGACTTGAGGGATAGACTTATGGCCTCTCAGTGCTTGCCATACAGTGATTCCTCAATGTTCACTTATGCTATAAACGTAAACATAATGCTAAAGCTATAAACGATCTGGAGGGTAGGTAAGACGCTTAATTATCATTAACATCAATGTCCTATGTGACTTAGTATGTGGTGGGACGGCGTCTGGGCGGGTCGTAGGCTCGACTCAGGGGTATGCCCTATATATAAGCATACCGAGTTGGATGATACAGGTGGTGTTAATGAGATTAAGGTTGTTACCTAGGGGATGCATGAATGCTTTTGGGTCAACATCATAAACTTTTGAACACGATGCTTGTCGATCTTATTGAAGCTATTACATACGAATGCTATAGACTTGTAAACTTTGAAAACAGAAAACTAAAGCTATGATGAAGGATGAATCGAACGGTAGATAAAATGCTTAATTATCATTAATAACAATGTCCTATGCGACTTAGTATGTGGTGGGACGGCGTTTGGGCGGGTCGTAGGCTCGACTCAGGGGTATGCCCTATATATAAGCATACCGAGTTGGATGATACAGGTGTTGTTAATGAGGTTAAGGTTTTACCTAGGAGGTTTGCAAAAGCTATTTTACAAATACTAAAACTACATGAACTCACCAACCGTTGTGTTGACTTGATTTTTTTTTTACATGCTTTCTCAGGTGAAGGACAGGTTTAAACTTAAGCTTTTGGATATGCATACTAGGCTGCCCAGATAGAGGACCTAGTAGACTTTTGGTGAAGCACATATTTTGTTGATGATACATATTACTTTTGATATCTTGTACTTACACAAGATATAAACATTATTCTTTTGATTAGGTTTACTTAGTTAAATTGCAGAACATCTATTGTAATTTAACTTTGTAATCCTATATATATCATTCGATTGTGCTTTAGATATTCTTAAACGTTGATGCTATGTAAACAATCTGATCATCATGATTATCACCCACGATATCACGCCCCGGGAACCTTCCGCCCGGCGGGGACTCCGATCCAACCCCGCCGGCTCGGGGTGTGACAGATTGGTATCAGAGCTCAAGGTTATAGAGAATAATAGGTCATTACATAAATGGTTTGGCCTAGACTATAACTTAGGGACCCTTCATGTAGAGAACATAGGAATTAGAAAATTTCTTGCATTGTGTCTTCTGCATTCGATCACTGCACTAACCAAATTCCTTTGGTTATGATCAGAATGCCGCC
The DNA here is from genome assembly GCA_009363875.1 of Mikania micrantha. NCBI lineage: Eukaryota > Viridiplantae > Streptophyta > Magnoliopsida > Asterales > Asteraceae > Mikania > Mikania micrantha. Next base: position 89,652,014 of record CM018696.1, read on the forward strand.
TAGAAGACAACCTACACCGGTACCTACACCACAGACTTCTGCACCTCACTCTTCCACACCATCACCACCAGATTCACCACCGCCACCTCCTCCTCCTCCACACAGTCCTCCTCCAAACCCGAATGCAGGCATAAGCACGACTTTGGTGTTAGACCCTGCTACTATTGCTTTGGCAACATTACTGAGTAGTCAGTTGACTAATCAGATGAAGGATATCATCCCGGAGATGATCAACAGGATTCAAGGCCATGGCAATAACTCTGGTCATACTACAGGAGAAGCTAGTGGAAACACTAAGCACACTTCAGACTGCTCCTACAAGTCATTTGTTGGATGTAACCCACCAAGCTTCACAGGCGTTGAAGGAGCCGTTGGACTGATCCAATGGCGGGAGAAAATGGAGAACACTTTGGACATAAGTAGTTGTCCGGAACATCACAAAGTTCGTTATGCAGCTGGATCCTTTAGCAAGCGAGCTCTAACATGGTGGAACGCACAGATCAGGGCTAAGGGAAGAGACGAAGCAATGGCAATGCCATGGTCGGAATTCAAACTCCTTCTAAGGAATGAGTTCTGTCCGAAACATGAACTGCAGCAACTAGAGATTGAGCTCTCGAACCACGTGATGAAGGGAGCCGATCACATGACTTTCACCACACGCTACCATGAGCTAGTAGCTTTGGTGCCAGAGATGGTGCCAACTTTGGAAAAGTTGATTGACAGATATGTAGCTGGATTACCATCCTGCATACAGAGTATTGTTTTGGCTGCAAATCCTGCTACTTTGGAATCAGCCATTGCCCTTTCAGCTAAACTTACTGGGGTAATGGTGAAGTCAGGAGTTCTGAAAGACGAAGCGGGAAAAGCTAAGGAAACAACCACAAATAAACCAGAATATCAACAAACGAAAAAGCAAAAGGTCATCGGAAACTATGCGATGACCACACCTTTGAGACAAACACCTGCTGTACCTGTCAACACTGCACCCAAAAATTATGTGGGAATGCATCCTCAGTGCACACACTGCAAATTTCATCATCCTGCTACGGTGCAATGCAGGCAATGCAACAACTGTGGCCGACTAGGCCACCGAACTCAACAATGCCGTGCTCCAGTCACACAAGCTACAAACAATGCCGCAGTAGCAATCCCTCCACCACAAAACACTGGCAATCATAACAACAACAATCGAGGATGCTATAACTGCGGGGAATTAGGTCATTACTCCAGGGACTGCCCGAAAAGAGTACAACCAGGAGTTCAAGCCCCTCGTGGGAGGGCATTTATGATTGGAGCCGCTGCAGCACGCCAAGACCCGGAAACGGGTACTGGTATGTAGTATCTCCTCGCTCATAAGATTACATTTTATTTTGATACTAGTAGGAATAAGAAATTTATCTTCTTCCTGTCAGTACAATCACACGAGTATTACATGGAACTTAGGAATTCTTCTATTTCAATAGAGGTAAAGAAAGAATCCTTGGTTAATGCACATAACATATGTAGGAAGCCATAACTAACCCTAAAGTTGTGTAACAGCTGATGCTCATAGCATCGGTTAGTTTGAACAATGAGGTGTTAGAGCCACACAAGGATTAAGAAAACAATAACGATAAGACAACTATAAGCAATAAGACTAGCAAAACTTTGAGGTTATATGAAGGAAAATTCCAAACGCAACCTAGAGTTTAATCTGGGAGCGTAAGGATATCACATTGACCAAAGTTTTCTCATTGTTATAGAAAGAGTAGTACCCGATAGAAATTTTAAATTTCGGGACGAAATTTCTTTAACAAGGGGAGACTGTAACATCTGTGCCGGAATCGTCACCGGAACAGTAAATCGTAACAGTAAGCATGTACAGTAACTCAGGTACACATCACGGGAAACTATGTTATGCTATTGATACATTTCTGATTAACGTGAAACTATTAAATGATTGTCTGAATCTGACCTAAACCTTAGGGTTTAACAGTCAGAGACATGTCAGACGACACAGTGTTGAAACATAAATACTTGATGTGACATTAGCTGCATAAACGTATGTGAGGTTAAACAAAATAAAACCTTAACGGTTATTGTTACGGAATGCTAAACCGACGAGTTATTCGTATAGGTGACGATCTGTACGAATAATTCTGATAGTTTAACGTTCTGAAATAATAACTTAACAATAGAAAACAAGAATCAGAAAGCCAAACCATCGACGTGTTCGTTCGAATGACGATTCGAACGAATACGCGCGATGGTGACGCGATCTGATGAAACGATAGCGAATAACGATTCGAACGATAATAATTTTAAAGAAATATTATATTTCTTATTTTACAATTTTGAAACTCATCATAAAATAATTTAAATTTTATTTATTTTATTATATTGCGAATAAATTTACGAAACGTGAAAATTAATACAACACGTAAAATCTTATAATTCGATATTTAATTTCACGCAACGATATTTAATATAATTTTTAATAGTATTTATAAGTTAGTCATGCTGAAATAATTCTTTTTATTTTGTTTACGAAAAATACGCGTGACGACCCGGATACGCGACAAAAATACGAACCGAGCAACCGAAACGAACCCGAATACCCGCGGGGTATTTAAGCACCAAATGAGGATGATTTTCTCATTTAATGCATACTCTCTCTCTCTCTACCATCTCCTTCCCGTTCGTTTCTCTCTCTACAACAAAAATCACCATTTTTGAACTTTGAAGCTTTGGATCTTGCTCAAACCTTAACCGATTTTCGTGATTCTTGCGCCTAAACGTTCATCTTGAAGCCCTCTACAAGGAAGTACAACTGATCGGAGATTTTGACCGACTGATTTTGAGGTATGATGCGTGGAAAGTTGCTGAAATTAGGGTTTTTATGTTATCATTCGAACCACCCATATAAAAACCGGTTCTAGGATACCCTTCTTCGAACACCCCGTCTCTCTAAACTCACAGTAGAGCAACCATGATATTGGAAGGCATCTGGAACCACTTAGTTTGGTGTAGAAGACGATGATACAGCTAACAGGTTCGTGAGTTCACGGGCGACGAACCAGTGGCAGGAAAGAGGGTTGGCCGAACCCTTTGCAGGTCCACGAACCCACCCTTTCAGATGGCCGAACCTTCAACTGAGCATGGGCAACGAACCCTGCTCCACCGAACCAGGCACGAACCCTAGCATGGCTGACGAACCCTCTGGATCCTACGAATCTTCAATGGTTGGGCAGCCGAACCATGAGACCTGCGGCGAACCTTCATATACCACGAACCCTCCACTGTCATCCTCACTAAGCAGCGAGCCTTTTGTGCACTACCTTAGCCGAACCTAACTGGACCCACGAACCCTCTACGGGTGTTCTGGCCGAACCCATGCGACATGCTATACTTAAATCACGAACCTTGTAATTCTCAAGGCTCACGTATAACAAACTCAGCCACATGTACGTTAATTGGCCTACACTGATTTATTCAGCCACTATAACTCCATCGATTTGAAGTTCATGACATTTGGCCTATTTGATAACAGGCCCAACAGACCCAATTCGTCTCCCCTAGGCCCATAATAGCCTAAAGGCCCAACAGCTTAATTAATTAGCCCAATAAGTATTAATAGGCCCAATGACACAGCCCATGGTGTTTTAATTGGCCTAACCGGCCCATGTCGATTGTTACTAAAAACCATAGTTGGCCCACATCCTTTTTCGGCCCACTGGATTATAGCATTAGCCCAATATGATAGAGGAGCCCAAACTTTTGATTTACGGCCCATACACATACAAATGTTAGACCCAATTTCACATTTATTAGTTCAATTAGGTATCCGGCCCAACGATTAACAACAAAGGATGAAACCAAATTCAAAAACATTCTTAAGTAGTGAAGATGGGGATAGATCGTTTATGAAAAAGCACGAAAACACAAAAAGTTAGAGTTGAAGGTTTTGACTTTTAAACAAAACTCTAAGTTGAGAAATTATTAAACTAAATGGAAATAAAGGTTATATTATGTATATGACACATTGGGCCGGATTACAAACAAGACTTGCAAGTGCTAGTCAAATTTAGGACTAACACTTACACGCACAACAAATCCTTATAAACTTATACTTATAAACTACAAACATTATGAAATCAATACAGGAGATTGAGCATCATAATAAAAGCAAACCAAGAGCGCGTGCCTTCTTAGTCTACTTAAGTCAAGCACTTCGGACCTAAGGTGAGTTCATTTGTCCCTTTTCAAACTCATTTGTTTTACTTCGGGACTGAGAAGCATGTTAAACATTTTTATTGAAATGTTATTTAATGCTTTAAACATAAACTTGAAACTTATGCTTGAAACTTAGTATACTTGAAAAGCAATAAACTTAGGACTTATACTTTAAACTTGAGGCTTGAAAACAGAGGTTGGTTGCTTACGAGACTCGATGCTTATGCTATAACAATATGCTTAAACTTGGTGATTGATGCTTAGGGTGTAAACGAGAAGCTTAAACTACATACTTGATGCTTAAACTATATTCTTAATGCTTGTGCTATAACCCATGTTCTTAAACTATATTCTTAATACTTATTCTATAAACTATACTCTTAACTATATTCTTAATGCTTATGTTAGAAACTATATTCTTCAACTACACTTTTGATGCTTATGCTATAAACTATATGCTTAAACCACTCGCTCAATACTAAAGCTTGAATACTAATTCTATATGCTAATACTAAATGCTAATGCTAAATACTAATGCTACATGCTAAAGTCTAACACTAATGCTATATACTAATGTCACGTGCTAATGCTACAATGAAAATGCTATATGCTTATCATGCTTAAATGCTCGAAATGTTTGAAGTGCTCATAATGCTATAAACTTGTTATGCAAAAACGACGGTTTGGCCTCTCAGTGCTTGCCTCACCGGTTGTGAAACTTTGAATGTTATAAACTTGTTATGCTAAAACAACGGTTTGGCCTCTCAGTGCTTGCCTCACCGGTTGTTAAACTTATTACGCTAAACAACGGTTTGGCCTCTCAGTGCTTGCCTTACCGGTTGTTAAACTATTTAAATGCTATAAACTTGAATGCTAAAACTATGGGCTATGGAGGAACAATAGTTGGTCTCTCAGTGCTTGCCTTCATGTGTTCATCCTAGTCGGAACTTGAAGAACAATAGTTGGTCTCTCAGTGTTTGCCTTCAGGTGTTCTTCAAGTTCGACACTAGAAGGCACCTATTATGGTCTCTCAGTGCTTGCCATAGGGTGACCTTCATAGTCGGGACTTGAGGGATAGACTTATGGCCTCTCAGTGCTTGCCATACAGTGATTCCTCAATGTTCACTTATGCTATAAACGTAAACATAATGCTAAAGCTATAAACGATCTGGAGGGTAGGTAAGACGCTTAATTATCATTAACATCAATGTCCTATGTGACTTAGTATGTGGTGGGACGGCGTCTGGGCGGGTCGTAGGCTCGACTCAGGGGTATGCCCTTTATATAAGCATACCGAGTTGGATGATACAGGTGGTGTTAATGAGATTAAGGTTGTTACCTAGGGGATGCATGAATGCTTTTGGGTCAACATCATAAACTTTTGAACACGATGCTTGTCGATCTTATTGAAGCTATTACATACGAATGCTATAGACTTGTAAACTTTGAAAACAGAAAACTAAAGCTATGATGAAGGATGAATCGAACGGTAGATAAAATGCTTAATTATCATTAATAACAATGTCCTATGCGACTTAGTATGTGGTGGGACGGCGTCTGGGCGGGTCGTAGGCTCGACTCAGGGGTATGCCCTATATATAAGCATACCGAGTTGGATGATACAGGTGTTGTTAATGAGGTTAAGGTTTTACCTAGGAGGTTTGCAAAAGCTATTTTACAAATACTAAAACTACATGAACTCACCAACCGTTGTGTTGACTTGATTTTTTTTTTACATGCTTTCTCAGGTGAAGGACAGGTTTAAACTTAAGCTTTTGGATATGCATACTAGGCTGCCCAGATAGAGGACCTAGTAGACTTTTGGTGAAGCACATATTTTGTTGATGATACATATTACTTTTGATATCTTGTACTTACACAAGATATAAACATTATTCTTTTGATTAGGTTTACTTAGTTAAATTGCAGAACATCTATTGTAATTTAACTTTGTAATCCTATATATATCATTCGATTGTGCTTTAGATATTCTTAAACGTTGATGCTATGTAAACAATCTGATCATCATGATTATCACCCACGATATCACGCCCCGGGAACCTTCCGCCCGGCGGGGACTCCGATCCAACCCCGCCGGCTCGGGGTGTGACACAAAGAGACCGGAAACAGAGGATGCATCCCTCTCAAGGTATGTTTGTTGATTTGAGTCCTCAATCACTTCTATTACATCTCACTGGGAATCGTAACCTAAAGCAAATGCAAATGCATTCCTATGTGAGCAAACCAAAATCAAATGATTCAAAACTGCCTAACTCTGGTACAATATTATAACATAATAATATAAGTTATTACCTATTTCACAAAAAAAAATAACTTCAATACTTTAGAAAACATGCTAATAGCTGTGCCTGATAGTTTCATAAATGCAAAAATGGTTCACGAATTGTATCATATGAATGCACCCAATGGCTTGGTTACAACCTTAGAACCTCCAAAGCATCTTAGACAACAAAGACCTAAAACAGGTATTCATTCAGAAGAGATTTTTTTTGATACAGAAAGATATTTGAAAAAGCAGCCTTTCATAAAATTTAAACTCAGAATGTTGCAGAACATATTACGACTATTGAGTGATGAAGATGAGTGATGGCCACAAAGGTGATGATATTCGAACCCTTACCCTTAATATGTACCATTGGGGATGGATGAAATAAAATTCAATTACCAAAATCTCCGGAAGTTGTCTCACCATGTGGTAACTATTGAATGACCTTCAATCTAGCTATTTGTTGTACCCGCCTTACAGAGTTAGCCGACCAGTCCTTAATATGAAACAGAGTCCAACTTTTGTAATGAGCATTTTTATTCAACTTTTTTGAGTTCGGTAATAACATAAAAAGTGACCCTTTTTTTAATTGAAGGTTGAATTGAAATAAAAGCTGGCTAGGATGTATGAAGTTAAAATCACTGGTGTAATAGAGCACCACAACCAAAAGACTATATGCTCCACTTGTGATCCAATGATATGTACCACAAATAGATAAAAACTTTGAGAAAGCATGCATAACTTCAAATACAAATGCTATAACCAATACAAAGATAACCAATGCTATAGGTTCTGTCACAATTGCTCAAGTTTCAACACAATGAGCAATCTTTCTGCCTAAAAAAGTGGTAGAAATGGTTGAATTCAACTTTTGAGAAAGAAAGTGGATGCCCCCCTCCCCCAGAAAGCATATTTGTTCAAAAAGAATTATTGCAAATAGATGTTGGGGTTTTGTAACGACCCGTTTTTAATAAAACGAAATGTAATTGCTATAATCGTTAATTGAACGATTGTGATGGTTACTATGACAACTCAAAATTCTCAGGTTAGAATCATAACTCGAGAATGAAGAGAATGAGTGTAAGCGAAATCACGAAACGAGGCTCTGATTTCAAGATACGCTAAGTTGAAGATAGCGTTAAATAAGAGATCATATATTTTGAATTTTTCAGGTCTTGAAATTATAACCATTGGAAAGAGCTCGAAAAATCGTGAACGTGGGCGAAAACGGCGCGTAAAACGGAGTTCGTATGCTCCCGGAATCGCGAAAACAAAATTGGAAACTAACTAAGGCGGCGGAGGTACGCGAAGGAAATCCTCCGCGGTACGCGACGGACCAGAACGCATAAATATATGATTTTCTTGATCAGATTTCATTTCTGGTCGATCAACTCGACTTCCAGACGCCTAAACTCAACTTTTTACCCCCAAATCTCAGTTTTGAAGCCATCCAAACATCCGGATCAAGTTAGGAAACGTTTCTACAAGTCCTGATCTTCATTTCTATCCGAGAAATCCGTCCGAAAGGGTAACGATTCGACCTCTTCTATTAGTTTGATAGAATATGAGTTAGATCTAGATTTTAATAATGATATCATGGTTATTGTTGTTGATTATTGCCTAGTTGATAACTAGGGATTGTTAGAAACGAAGAAATTGATACTTGGTTGGTGAAATCTTCGTTTTGAAGCCGAGATGATGTCCAGTTGTTATGAAACCCATATCATGGCGTGATAACTAGTAGGATGGGTTGAATATGATTTTAAATAAATTATGGATTATAATCCATAGGTTAAATGATGATTTTGATGAATTGATGTTAAAATTATTAACAAGTTATGATCTTAAATAAAAATTAAATAATAAAAGTGATTAAAGATCGTAACTAATATAATGAACATCAGTTATTTGATAAATTGCCTGGGGAGGCATGAAATATGATTAATTGTGATAATTGACTAAAACTTGCTAAACGTAGTAAGATAGAGTCAGTTATGTGATGAATTGACTTTGAGGAAGTCAAATCAGTCAAGTGTGTTGAACTTGATTGTATGTGTTATATGTATTGAATATAGTTGTATATGTGTGAATATGCAACTAGGTGTTGGTGGTGAAAGTCAAGTGACAATTCACAGAAGTGGAAAAGAGGTTGTAGGAAGTGAACAACCGTATGAACCAGGTAAGTTACCCAACTTACTGTAACATTACATATAAGTAGTAGAAAGAGTCTACTTGATTGTGATGTATATATATATATTGATTGATTCATTTGAATGAATGTGCATAACTAGATTGGAACTAATTGAGTTAATAGACTCTAAAGTACATATGTTAAGTTCCAATGTATTTATGTTACGGTTGAATTAAGTATGCAACACAGATTGCATAATAATAGCCGGATGAGTCGGTGTTTGAGTATGATATCACAAATGTGTGAATAGTCAGAGGTGCTGACAAATAGCTATGGTGGAAGTACATGATTGTGAACACCATAGTGTAACTTTGATTAAACTATTGTGATTAATAGTTGATGATTGGTAATATGACATTATTACATTGTGAGAGTCAATTCGAATAGAAATGACTCAGCTTGAATTTTGATTGTGAAAAATGTATTTTTACATTTTGTTGTTATGACTCCACAATGGTGGATAGCCAGAGGTGCTGGCAATTGTCTAGATGGAAGTACCGATGGGTGAACATCTTAGACTTGATAAATATGACTCCACAATGGTGGATAGCCAGAGGTGCTGGCAATTGTCTAGATGGAAGTACCGGTGGGTGAACATCTTAGACTTGATAAATATGACTCCACAATGGTGGATAGCCAGAGGTGCTGGCAATTGTCTAGATGGAAGTACCGGTGGGTGAACATCTTAGACTTGATAAATATGACTCCACAATGGTGGATAGCCAGAGGTGCTGGCAATTGTCTAGATGGAAGTACCGGTGGGTGAACATCTTAGACTTGATAAATATGACTCCACAATGGTGGATAGCCAGAGGTGCTGGCAATTGTCTAGATGGAAGTACCGGTGGGTGAACATCTTAGACTTGATAAATATGACTCCACAATGGTGGATAGCCAGAGGTGCTGGCAATTGTCTAGATGGAAGTACCGGTGGGTGAACATCTTAGACTTGATAAATATGACTCCACAATGGTGGATAGCCAGAGGTGCTGGCAATTGTCTTAGATGGAAGTACCGTGGGTGAACATCTTAAGACTTAATATATGTATGATACCACAAATGTGTGGATAACCGGTTAATCCGGAAGTTAAATTGTTGAAACCACAGATGTGTGGGTAATTGGTTAAGCCAATAAAATATATGTATATTTGGTGTTTTAAATTTAGCCAGAGGTGCTGGTGGTAGAGTTAAATTAGATAATATATTCATATTGTGAAAATGTCCCACTAAGGGAAATAAATGCACCATATGTGTTGGGTGCAAGTTGATGTTTGAATATGATATATTATTATCTAAACATGATTAACATCCATATGATATGTATGTGGATGGGTTTAAATAAGTTTTTGGGGATTTTGGGAGGGGTTACTTACTTAGTTCATATGAACTAATTGTGACCTTATATGTGATGTTACAGGTCAAGATAGATATGCATTGGGCGATCAGATCGGGCACGTTGTGAAGCAGAACCAAACGTTATGTAAAGTATGTAGTAGTATTAAACTTAAACACACCAGTTTTTATTAACCATAAATGTAAATGATTTGAAATTAAGTGTGTTTAAATCATGTAATGTTAATTTCACGCTTCCGAACATGATTTTTGAGAAAGTTTAATTTGGGACCTAAAAATGGGACACGTGTAATCGTGTGTAAAGTTTGGGTGTTACAGAGTTGGTATCAGAGCAATGGTTTGAGTGAATCAAGTGCGTCATGAACACTTGATCTCAAACTTTTATGCTCTTGATATGAAAACATAACGTTTGATTCGAAGACCCGATCATGATGCCGAATGTATGAGGTTAGCATATCTATGTCCTGTACTATAATTGTTAAATGTAATGTGAATCATTACATGTTAAATATGATTTGATTGATTATGTGAAACCGAAATCAATGTCTTGAGTATGTAATGAAGGAAGTAAGGAATTGGGCATATAATGAATGAACTAGTACGTCTGGCCAACTTACTAGTGCAAACATGATATGAACAAGCTCTTATAGGAATCATTTCATACTTAGGCTATTGAAATTAGGTAAGGTGTTATGAGCTTTATGTATCTATTACTTGTGGGTAATAGTGTTACCAATTCAAGAGAAATGAATTGGAGAGTTAATGTGAAAAGACCTACATGAGTGTAGGCAATAACACTTGATGTGTTGGGGAAATTAATCCATTTGAATATGGAAAATGTTTTGGTGTGTATACACAAATTAAAAATGTATAACTTGACCCGTTGAGAGTAAAATGGGGGAAAAAGACACGTAATTGTGTTTATGTGTTTATACATGTTTAAGTTTGAAATGTAATGATTTAAACATGTTAATAATTTATATAATGTGCATATAATTTATATGCGGGATATATAGAGTTGTAAGTATACAATGTGTATACATATTGCGAATGTTATGATATGATTTCATAACTAGTGTTAGTGTCATTACATGTTAATAGTAATTGACACATTGAATTGGAAACTATTTATAATAGTGTTAAAGCAAATTTAAGACCATGATGTATGGCATTTTGTGTGTTTAATATGTAAGACCACTGGTGGGTGGCATTGGATCTAACATGTAAGACCACTGGTGGGTGGCATTGGATTTAACATGTAAGACCATCGGTGGATGGCATTGGATTTATCATATAAGACCACTTGTGAGTGGCGTTGAATTTGTTTGTAAGACTACTTGTGAGTGGCCTTGTGTTAGATGTGTAAAACCATCTTGGAATGACATTGAGTTGTCATGTAATTCCTCCTTAGTGAGGCATTGGGGAAAAACCCACATGTGTGTGGATTGGTCAATATGTGAGTATGTGTTGAACGATGTTAACTTTTAAAAAAGTCAAAGTTATGATTAATGTGAATAGGTGAGTTACCTACTCATTAATATGCAACCATAAGACATATTAGTGCTTATGTGTTATGTAATTATATTGGTTGTTACTACTTGCAATTGACTTGTAGTAATTGTAATAAATTGAATGGTAAATTGACCATGTGTGTCATGAAATGTTGAAAATATAAAACCACATGGTGGTGGTATTGAACTACTTGATATATGTTTTGTAGTATTGGATGAATGTTATGTGCTAAATGCATAAGTTGAAAGGTGTTATTAAATAATAATTTATAGTTGACACTATAAATTGATGATAATCCACATTGTGTGGAAGTATATGAATATGAAACCACATGGGGTGGTATTCGAATTGTTGACACAGATAATGGGTGACGTTTCACATTCGTGTGAAACGAATGTAAGACCACTAGTGCGTGGCATAAATTTTTGTCATGTAAGTCCATAATGAAATGGCGTTAGTGTTTGTCATGTAAGTCCACATTTTGTGGTATTGGGGGTAAACCATGTACATGTACATGATAGTAAGTCACCTGTTACCATTGAGTTTAAACTTGTGATAATGAATCACAAGTGTTGTGAATGTGTTCAAATGGTGTGTAAATTACCCATTTGATTGTTTTGTAGTAGTAGGATTGGGTGAGTCCACACTACAATTGTATGTGCATGTAGCAAATATGTGAATTGTTGTTTTAATTGAAGTTGAGGTAAATGGGTAGGGCTAGTGTGGTTATTGTGGTTGAAGGATTTACAGGGTATGTGAACATTCAACTAATGATAATGATTGAGTTGATTTACAAGAGTGTAAACAACCATCATACTGTGGATTTGGTGATCTACAAATGTGTAGACATTAAATTGGTAATGTGCAGGCTTTGATTCACAAGGTGTGTGAACATAAGACTTGCAAATCCAATGTAATAGATTTCACAAGGTGTGTGAACAAAAGATGATCTACAAGAGTGTAGACATCAAATTTCAAGAGTCAAATTGTTTAAGTTGACTTTTGGGAAATATGATGCACAATTGGAGTTTTGTGTGCACATAGGTGCTGTGTTAAGTGATAAGGGTTGTACATGAATGATAGATGAGAATGTCTATCTAGGCAGACTAATAACGCGAATGATAAGTCATTCGGTTGTGGTGGTGTGTTAAATACATTATACATGAGGTTTGATTTTAAAAAAAAAAAAAGTCAGAGTTATGCCTATTTGTAAAGAAATAGGATATTTATTATATGTAGAAATACACTTGAGTGTATGATTTGGTTTGGATGAAGAAAGTCAAAACAAATAATCAATTGTAAATTGATTATGTAAAATCATGTATAATGATCATGTTTATCTAAGGGTAAATGTTCAATTATGATTGAAATATATGTTAGAGAAGTGGTGTCTAGGCATGGTGTACCAGTGACGATTAATTTGGATCGAGACACTTGATTTACTTCTCATTTCTGGAAAAATTTCCAGGGAGAATTAGGATTGTTGATAGGCACGGCGTATCATCCTCAGATTGATGGTCAAAGTGAAAGGACCATTCAAACGTTGAAGGATATGTTACAAGCGTGCGTAATTAATTTTGGGGGTAGTTGGGATGATTAATTACCTTTAGCAGTGTTCTCATACAATAACGTTTATCATTCCAGTATTGGAATGCCTCCATATGAAATGTTGTATGGGAGGAAATGTTGTACTCCTGTGTTGAGAAGAAGTTAGGTAATGAGAACTGGCAAATAAAAAGGTAGTTAAAGTAACAAATGAACGTATAGATTAGATTCTAGTTCATTTGAAGGCGGTATAGGACCGTCAGAATTCCTATGTTGATAAGCATAGGAGGATTATTGAGTTCCAGGTGAGAGATATTGTGTTGTTAAAAGTCTCACTGTGGAAAGGTGTGATACGTTTTTGAAAACAAGGGAAGTTAAGTCACGTTTTATCGAACCATTCAGAATTATAGCTCGGATAGGTAATGTTGCTTATCGCTTGGAGCTACCAGAGGAAATTGAATGGTATACATGATACTTTTCATGTGTTATATCTAAGAAAATGTCTGGCTAATGAATCGGTTTACATGCCACTAGAAGATTTGGAAATTATGACAAGTTGAAATATGTGGAATAGCCGATAACTATATTGACAGGAAAGTCAACCAGTTGAGAAACAAATCCCTGAACCAGGTGAAGGTTCAATGGAATAATATAAGGGGATTTGACGCCATGTGGGGGTCAGAAGATGAGATGAAGAATTCTATTCTTTTCTTTTAATGTCTGAGCGGTTTCGAGGACGAAACCTTTATAAGGAGGGGAGATTTGTAACGACCCGTTTTTAATAAAACGAAATGTAATTGCTATAATCGTTAATTGAACGATTGTGATGGTTACTATGACAACTCAAAATTCTCAGGTTAGAATCATAACTCGAGAATGAAGAGAATGAGTGTAAGCGAAATCACGAAACGAGGCTCTGATTTCAAGATACGCTAAGTTGAAGATAGCGTTAAATAAGAGATCATATATTTTGAATTTTTCAGGTCTTGAAATTATAACCATTGGAAAGAGCTCGAAAAATCGTGAACGTGGGCGAAAACGGCGCGTAAAACGGAGTTCGTATGCTCCCGGAATCGCGAAAACAAAATTGGAAACTAACTAAGGCGGCGGAGGTACGCGAAGGAAATCCTCCGCGGTACGCGACGGACCAGAACGCATAAATATATGATTTTCTTGATCAGATTTCATTTCTGGTCGATCAACTCGACTTCCAGACGCCTAAACTCAACTTTTTACCCCCAAATCTCAGTTTTGAAGCCATCCAAACATCCGGATCAAGTTAGGAAACGTTTCTACAAGTCCTGATCTTCATTTCTATCCGAGAAATCCGTCCGAAAGGGTAACGATTCGACCTCTTCTATTAGTTTGATAGAATATGAGTTAGATCTAGATTTTAATAATGATATCATGGTTATTGTTGTTGATTATTGCCTAGTTGATAACTAGGGATTGTTAGAAACGAAGAAATTGATACTTGGTTGGTGAAATCTTCGTTTTGAAGCCGAGATGATGTCCAGTTGTTATGAAACCCATATCATGGCGTGATAACTAGTAGGATGGGTTGAATATGATTTTAAATAAATTATGGATTATAATCCATAGGTTAAATGATGATTTTGATGAATTGATGTTAAAATTATTAACAAGTTATGATCTTAAATAAAAATTAAATAATAAAAGTGATTAAAGATCGTAACTAATATAATGAACATCAGTTATTTGATAAATTGCCTGGGGAGGCATGAAATATGATTAATTGTGATAATTGACTAAAACTTGCTAAACGTAGTAAGATAGAGTCAGTTATGTGATGAATTGACTTTGAGGAAGTCAAATCAGTCAAGTGTGTTGAACTTGATTGTATGTGTTATATGTATTGAATATAGTTGTATATGTGTGAATATGCAACTAGGTGTTGGTGGTGAAAGTCAAGTGACAATTCACAGAAGTGGAAAAGAGGTTGTAGGAAGTGAACAACCGTATGAACCAGGTAAGTTACCCAACTTACTGTAACATTACATATAAGTAGTAGAAATAGTCTACTTGATTGTGATGTATATATATATATTGATTGATTCATTTGAATGAATGTGCATAACTAGATTGGAACTAATTGAGTTAATAGACTCTAAAGTACATATGTTAAGTTCCAATGTATTTATGTTACGGTTGAATTAAGTATGCAACACAGATTGCATAATAATAGCCGGATGAGTCGGTGTTTGAGTATGATATCACAAATGTGTGAATAGTCAGAGGTGCTGACAAATAGCTATGGTGGAAGTACATGATTGTGAACACCATAGTGTAACTTTGATTAAACTATTGTGATTAATAGTTGATGATTGGTAATATGACATTATTACATTGTGAGAGTCAATTCGAATAGAAATGACTCAGCTTGAATTTTGATTGTGAAAAATGTATTTTTACATTTTGTTGTTATGACTCCACAATGGTGGATAGCCAGAGGTGCTGGCAATTGTCTAGATGGAAGTACCGATGGGTGAACATCTTAGACTTGATAAATATGACTCCACAATGGTGGATAGCCAGAGGTGCTGGCAATTGTCTAGATGGAAGTACCGGTGGGTGAACATCTTAGACTTGATAAATATGACTCCACAATGGTGGATAGCCAGAGGTGCTGGCAATTGTCTAGATGGAAGTACCGGTGGGTGAACATCTTAGACTTGATAAATATGACTCCACAATGGTGGATAGCCAGAGGTGCTGGCAATTGTCTAGATGGAAGTACCGGTGGGTGAACATCTTAGACTTGATAAATATGACTCCACAATGGTGGATAGCCAGAGGTGCTGGCAATTGTCTAGATGGAAGTACCGGTGGGTGAACATCTTAGACTTGATAAATATGACTCCACAATGGTGGATAGCCAGAGGTGCTGGCAATTGTCTAGATGGAAGTACCGGTGGGTGAACATCTTAGACTTGATAAATATGTCTCCACAATGGTGGATAGCCAGAGGTGCTGGCAATTGTCTTAGATGGAAGTACCGTGGGTGAACATCTTAAGACTTAATATATGTATGATACCACAAATGTGTGGATAACCGGTTAATCCGGAAGTTAAATTGTTGAAACCACAGATGTGTGGGTAATTGGTTAAGCCAATAAAATATATGTATATTTGGTGTTTTAAATTTAGCCAGAGGTGCTGGTGGTAGAGTTGAATTAGATAATATATTCATATTGTGAAAATGTCCCACTAAGGGAAATAAATGCACCATATGTGTTGGGTGCAAGTTGATGTTTGAATATGATATATTATTATCTAAACATGATTAACATCCATATGATATGTATGTGGATGGGTTTAAATAAGTTTTTGGGGATTTTGGGAGGGGTTACTTACTTAGTTCATATGAACTAATTGTGACCTTATATGTGATGTTACAGGTCAAGATAGATATGCATTGGGCGATCAGATCGGGCACGTTGTGAAGCAGAACCAAACGTTATGTAAAGTATGTAGTAGTATTAAACTTAAACACACCAGTTTTTATTAACCATAAATGTAAATGATTTGAAATTAAGTGTGTTTAAATCATGTAATGTTAATTTCACGCTTCCGAACATGATTTTTGAGAAAGTTTAATTTGGGACCTAAAAATGGGACACGTGTAATCGTGTGTAAAGTTTGGGTGTTACAGGTTTGTATCTTCGAAAGTGAATATACCTTCGAAAGGAGATTCATGACCACATTAAACCATGTAACTTTTCCTGTAACAACAGTAAAAAATATCAGTGCACAAGGCCCAGATATAAGGGTAGGTTTTCACAAGCTTTTTAATAAACATTATCACCCGGTTTAATTTTTGAAAAGCTGCAGCTATTAAAACAAATTAGTTTTCATTTTAATAGTCTCGTTATTTGATTAATATATAAGGGGTGAAATATCAACAAAATCTTTGAAGGAATATGCTAAACAACGGTACTAATATCATGAATATTAAAACATAGACCCAAAAACATAATATTAACAAAAATATACCAAGCAACAAAAGAAAATCAAATAATCCAACACAATCTATTACTACCAATTTGGATATGATGACAAAACAAAAACCAGCAGCTTCTTGAACGTTAACGTTACCTGGCCCAAACTTATCAAATCCACCATAAACCCAATATTGAAATTAACTTGAACATTAAGCGGCCAGCCCCATTGATAATTACTCCTAGCAACCAACCAGTAATTTATAATACACCATTTGGCCATGCACAACCCGAGACCAGGTCCACCATATAAATAGACAACAAATCTTTGCAATTGCCAAAAAACCTCAACAATATCCATTTATTGATCCTGAACTGATACACCCACATATCATCTGCACCGGTTAAAATCCCAAGAAACCACTATTATTATACCCCATGCTATAACAACTGCTCCAATATCTAGCAACCTTCACATCCACAATAAGAAAAATATTAAAATCGTTGTTCCGGCTAGTTAAGCAGTCAAAAGAACCACCTGCATCATAAGCACCAGATTGATCCCACCCCCCCATTTTGTAACTCTCACTTTGCCTCTATTTTTGCACACCCAAATGTATTATGTTTTCTAAAAAGGATTAGCATATGCAATTGTACAAAAGAGTTAACTTGATTGAACATAAAAATATAAATAACAAAAGAATTCAACAATACTTACATGTTCAGGTGAATACTTCAGCATAATGATTTATTTGGCAGTCGTATACAACTGCACTCAACAACTGCACAAACCAACTTCTAAGAAATGAATGTCAGTTAAGAACTCAATACCAATTGAATTAAAAAAACAAACGTTGTAGAAATAAACATGCTATGAAAGCTGTAGAATGTATGCAATTCTTTGTGTATGCAGTTCTATGTTTAATGTGAAATTACATCAATATTCAGAACGTATATGATTTGTTTTATTCTATACACAGGGTGTCAAAGTGGCAACCTTCTAGTGCAGTGCCTACCATGGCAAACCATGATTTGTTGAAAATAGAGTTCATCTGGTTCTTCACCATCTCTTAATTTATCTTCAAGAATCACAAACCAATACCTGTAATCATCAAGCCCAAAATACCTCTCTTGCACAACTTTCAGTGGGAGACCAATCGTTGAAAACTCCAACAACTGCACAGTAGCCCCCACCTGATATTATCTTCTGTTTTAAATGTGGAACTTTTTTGTAAAAAATATGAAATTTTATCACGGTATGAAGTCAAATCTGGTGCTCATTCCATGAAATGCACTCGATGTTGCACATTACGGTGCATTCCTAACAACTCAAATCTATACAACGAACAAACAAGCAACGATCAACACAGAAAATGTTTTTACAGTAATTATTGAACAATCAGAATAAAATAATCAGATGACTTGGCTAGGGATACATAGATAATTACACATTTATTTCACCAAAATTAGGATTAAAAAATTCTGAAACATACCGAGATTGAAGAAGCAAACGAAGGATGGATGGGTGATCGATTGAAGAGCGGCATCTATTTAAATAAGAAATCAAACATTTCAAAATTTGAATTTAGAGCCAAATTTCTTCTAAATGGTCTATTGATTCAGAAAAGAAGAAAAGCAAAGAAGATGCTTACCTAAAATACGCAGATTTTTCAGTGGCTTTGATATCAAGATGGCTTTCTTCAAGATCCGGTTATCAAAACTCATTTTCCTGGTTGAGATATTAGCCATATAAGGTAAGAAGAATGAAATTGAAGGAAGATCAATTGAACGATTAACTGCTTTGGGAGAAAAATGCCAAGAATGGTTAAGAAGGCGTTGTATCAGATGGAAAGCAAAAATTAGGTTTTCAATTGGGATTCCAAGTTTAAGCATTGTCTAGAGTGAGTTTATGCTTTGTTGTGTTGTACCACATGCTTCTTTTGTTGTAAATTTCTTAAGTTTAAGACAATTGGATTGCATCTCTCCAATATGCATTATAAAGTAGTTAAGATATATATACACACACACACGAATGATATTTGTAAAGAAAAACAAAGAAAAAGGAACGAAAGGTCTGCACGAATTACAAGATGTTCCACCGAAGAAAGGTCCGCACGAATTACGAGCACACCGACCTTTCAAAATAAGTATATAGGAATTTGTATTTTTTTTTTGTTTTCTTTTTTTTTTTGCACAAATATTTTTAAATTTATGTTTACATGCAAATTACATATGTAAAGTTAGTATAACCAGATTATTTTTTTTTTGTTGGAAGATATATGTGTTACATAGATGTTAAAATTACATATATGTAATTTTTATGTAATATCAATGTAACATACATGTAACAATTGGTTACGTATATAAAATTAATAAAATTGAACAACGTTACATAATTAGTCGGAATCCCCCTCTCCTCACAACCACCGGTCTCGATTCATCCTCGTCACGACACCTCCCATCGAAGTTCTCACCGTTTTATCATGTAATTTTAATGTAACATAATACAAATAAAAAGTACGTAGCTGAAATAGTTTTAAATTATGTAACTTTAATGTAACATAATATAAAATATATTAAAAGATCAAACGACATTACATAAATGTGTTTTAATTTAATATTACAAATAGTAATAGGTATAATTTTCAAAAAGAGGTACATTTAATTTAATATACAAATAGTACAAATGAGTATTTTACCAATTTAACCTTATTGTACGTTTTGTCCTTTATCTCATTTTTTTAATATTTAACCATCACATCTTCTTTTTCAACATTAATCTCATCCACTCAATTTTTGAATCAATGGCTACTAATAAGTTTCCAAAGTTTCTTCATCTCAACCAAGTTTCCAAAATAACCATTCCCTATATATATATATATATATATATAGGGAAGGGTATAAAAAATAATCCTCATCTTTTGTTACAACTACATAACCCATTTAAACCAATCATAAACTTACACATAAGCATTACATTAAAATATTAAAAAGGGCATCATAGTCATTTTACCCCTTATAAGTTCCCCCCCTCTTTTTTAAACATTAATAACTTTTTTATAATATATTATTTTTTAAAAAAAATTGCACCATTATATTCGTCTCATTTTTCTCTTTAATTCCGTTATAGTCTCGACTAATTTTTTTTACTTTTTTTAAATGCCCTATATTTACATCATTGTAACGAGGTTAAATATAACAAATTTATTTGAATTTTTTTTAAAAATGATAAATTACAGTGATGTAATTTACATTGACGTAATTTATCGTGATGTAATTTACATTGACGTAATTTATCGTGATGTAATTTACATTGACGTAAAATTCGGTTTCGGTTTTTTTCGGTGAATTTGGTTTAAATTACAGTGATGTAATTTACATTGACAACAAATTAGTTTAAATTTTTTTCGAACAATGATAAATTACATCACTATAATTATCATTGTGAGAGAAAAAAATCAAAAAATGTGTTTTATTACATCACTGTAATTTATCATTGTAATTATCATTGATGTAAAATTCGGTTTCGGTTTTTTTCGGTGAATTTGGTTTAAATTACAGTGATGTAATTTACATTGACAACAAATTAGTTTAAATTTTTTTCGAACAATGATAAATTACATCACTATAATTATCATTGTGAGAGAAAAAAATCAAAATAATGTGTTTTATTTACATCACTGTAATTTATCATTGTAATTATCATTGTTAGAGAAAAAAAATAAAATAATGTGTTATGTCACCGTTAATTATGTCATTGTAAATTACTTCATTTTGTGTTACATTACTTCATCTTTTGTTACATTACTGTAATTTACCATTGTTAGAAAAAATTTATAATTAATTTGCTATCTTTAAGCTCGTTACAATGATGTAAACACATGACATAAAAAAAAAAAAAAACTAGTCGAGACTATAACGAAATTAAAGAGAAAAATGAGACGAGTATAATGGTGCAATTTTTTTTAAAAAATAATATAGTATAAAAAAGTTATGAATGTTTAAAAAAAATTGGGTAAACTTTACTTAAATAACAAATGTCTTAAATGCCCTTTATATTAAAAAAAAGAAAAAAAAAAAAAGAATCTGACACGTGTCACCATCCTATACACTTACATTTTTAAAGTAACCATTGGATGATGGTTAATGGGTTGTAACAAAAGATGAGGGTTATCAAAAATTCCATGCCCTATATATATATATATATATATATATATATATATATATATATATATATATATATATATATATATATATATATATATATTAACACGCAAGGTATTCCTTTCAAAATTAAGGTCACACGTACACCCTACAAGAAAACTTGTCTAATACGTTAGGACCTTTCTATAATTTTTTATTATAATTTTTTTTTTCTATTTTGAAGAGAGAATTTGAACGGATTACATGTTTTGTTTCTATAAGAAGTATATATAGCTAGTATCTTAGTTGATAACTTGATTGGTACTTTTGCTTGTTGCCATTTATTTCCTAGTCGTTTCTACGAACAACAGGTCCGGTTTAGAAAACGATAGTTTACATATATGTGTTCCATGCCTTCTAGGCCCTTCAATTTAGGAAGAAAATGCCGTTTGTATGAACAAACACATGACCATTTGCAAAGCAATTAACATCATACCTAACTTCTATGTTGTACCATTAATTTCTTCGCTTCTTTTACAAAGAACTTTACATACTTGTTGGTTCAAAAGGAGGTTGAAAGAAATGGCCGTTATAAAATCTTACTTAACTACAAAATAAAGGTTTTCTAGGAACGTTAAACACATTCTTAAAGCACTTAGATGTTTTTTTATTTCTTTCTCTCCTATTAAGTATATCATATATTAAATATTAAATATTAAATATATTTTCCACACATTTTAAAATTGAAAATAAAACTTTTTTAATACATTAAAGATATTTTAATATTAAAAAACACTTTTAAAAAAACCAAATTATTATAAAATATAGAATTTTCAAAAATAATTTTACAAAACGAAACATTTAAAGAAACAACCTTTGAAGAAAATAGAGTTTAAAAAATAATATAATTAATTTATTTTTATATTAAAAAAATCGTCTTTTATAGTTTAAATTTTTATTGGTAACTATTAATTAATAATATTTTTATATTCATCTCGTGTAATACACGGGGTACTAACATAGTCTACCTATACTAATAAATAAATGTTTTTTTTGTTACATGACATATTTTTAGAGTTTATCAACCTTTATTTCTCTCCTTTCTCTCATATTAAATATCTAATATTAAACATATTTTTAATACATTTTTAAAAATAAAAAAGATTTTTTAATACATTAAAATATATTAATATTAAAGAAACTTTTTTTCCTGAATTTTGTTGATAATATATATTTTGTTTATTTTTCTTTTGCAACGTGATGCACGTGGATAAAATCTAATAATCTAATTTGAATCAAACTTAAAAATGAACTTTGGATGAACGTTTACAATGGTTAGAAAAAGAGTCGTGTCTTCTTAATTTCCATGTCTTCTAAACAGAAAGACTTATTTGCTAATCTATACTACTATATAATACATATTAGAAGGACAAAATAGTAATTTGCTTAAATCTCTTAAAATTAAGAGTTTTACAATTCATATAGCATATGGTACAAATTTCTAATTCTAATCTAAATGTTTGTTTGTGTTTTCACTTTGTCTCACATTGGTAGCTTTTAAGAATTTAAATGAGATAGAGTGATTATAAAAGAAAACCCTTCAAAACAAATGAATCACTTCTTGACATTTTTGGTGTATTTGGCCTTTTATGTTAGTAATTAAAATCACTTTTAGTTAACTATCAAGTTAAAAAAATTGCTTTTGTTATTGTTATGACTCAAGAATGAATCATGCAAACCTTTAAAACATCCAACTTAAGTGTTGTGTTTTCCGTTGCAACGCGCGGGTACTAGACTAGTTACCATATAGAAGATATTGCATAATACTATTTTTTAGAATAACTTGCACAACAAATTGACGAATACCATAAAAACCACCCTACCTTTTGTTTTTCACAAAAGTTTATTAATAATTTTTACCCTTGAAAAACTAATACAAGTTATGTTTTTTTCTCACAAAAGTCTCAACAATTTTACATATTTATGTCATCTTTACTTGTGGAATCTGATGTTGATTGAGTGATGTGTATTGAATCATGAAGCTCAACATATAGGTATTCGATAGTTTAAGGGAGGAATCTTATTTCTTGAAGCGCTAAGAAACAACCTACTATTTCCCGCTCTAAGTGTGAATTCTAGTATCATGCGATGGTCAACAAGGTGACATCTACTCACAGATTAATTATATGCTTTCCCTCCAGGTCGACAAACCTTACTTTGTGAGTGATATTCGAAGTACTCTATTCCTCACACATAATCCTATTTCTCACAACGGGTCAAACACATAGAACTTTGACTATTATTTTATACATGAACTTGTTTAATCGGTAAAACTGCATGCTCGGTGAATTCCTACCAATCTCCAGGTGGTTGACATATTCTATAAAAGTTCACCAAGCCCTCAATTTTAGCTATTTTGGAAAATGCTACATATTCGACAACCGGTGTCTTGCATGCGAGGGGATATCAGGCATAATATTATAAAATAACAAATTTTCAAAAGCAATTATTCAAGTCCTGGGGAGGTCACAGATTAAAGTGGTTGAGGGGAGGTACCTGTTACTTCAATATTGGAGAGGTTAAAGGTTCAAGTCCTAACATGAACAAAATAGAGGTTTTATGCTAGGCTAGGGGGTTTTTTCTCTCACGTATAGTGAGTTTTTTCCTATTGGGTGTGGATATGATCAGGTGGGTTTATGTCCCGTCAGTTATCCAAATTGTCGTTAAAAAAAACAAAAAACTTAAATGTATTAAATTATACAAAATTGTAATTATATTTCATTGGTGACTATATATTATATATTTTTATTTAACTCGTTTAATATATGGGTAATAACCTAGTTCGTATATATATATATCATTCATCTCCTGATTATATAGATCATTGCATCCAATTTACTTATCCATTCAAGTATGAATTAAATGGTGATTTTGATACGAAAAAAATCAAAAGAAACTAATTTAAAAAAAAAATCATTTCTAATCTTAGGTGCACGTAATGCTATAAGATAATCCTTTTTATCAAATGCATTACCTAAAGGAAGAATTTATATAAAAAATTTAAATTTCAGGTGTATTTAACATATAGATTATTTAGATGCATAAATGACCTTGGTCTCACTTTCATCTATGGGTGTAACGAGAATCTTATTAAAAAAAATTAAACTTAGAACTTAGCACGAATCAGCACGGTTAAGTCTTGAATTTTTTACGAGTTAGTTTGATTCACTTATACCTCTACTTTCATTGCTCCATCCTACCTAAATTTTGGCTATATATTTCATCATCCAATGTCATTCATCTTCACATTTTAATCTCCATTTATCAATCTCTTTCACTAATGGAAAGAACACCACATGTAGCCATTGTACCGAGTTCAGGCATGGGACACTTGATCCCTTTGGTTGAATTTGCCAAGAGACTAAAGAACAATCACAACATTTCTACAACTTTCATCATCCCAAATGATGGACCTTTGTCCATCTCTCAAAATGCTTTTCTTGATTCACTTTCCAATGGCTTGAACTATCTCCTTCTTCCACCAGTCAATTCTGATGATTTGCCATCAGAAGATGCCCACATGGTTACCCGAATCAGCCTCATAGTTACACGCTCTCTTGATTCACTTCGTGATGCACTTAAGTTGTTAGTTGCAGAAAAGAACATGGTGGCTTTGTTTATTGATCTTTTTGGCACAGATGTGTTTGATGTTGCGGTTGAATATGGGCTCTCACCTTATGTGTTCTTTCCATCAACTGCTATGCTTTTATCTTTATTTTTTTATTTGCCTAAACTTGATCAAATGGTTTCATGTGAGTTTAAGGACTTGACTGAACCGGTTCAGATACCTGGTTGCATACCGGTTCGTGGACAAGACTTGCCAGCAGTCCTGGTTCAAGATAGAAAGAACGATGCATACAAATGGATGCTTCAAAATGCAAAGAGGTATATGATGGCTGAGGGTATAGTGGTGAATAGCTTTAAGGAGTTAGAGGGTAGAGCTTTAAAAGCTTTACTAGAGAATGAACCAGGCAAGCCAAGGATTTATCCAGTTGGACCGCTCATACAAAGTGGTTCAATCAGTGACGTAGATGGGTCAGGGTGTTTAAGGTGGTTGGATGGTCAGCCATGTGGTTCTGTTTTGTACATTTCTTTTGGGAGTGGTGGAACTCTGTCTTCCAATCAAATTAATGAGTTAGCCATGGGTTTGGAGTTGAGTAAACAAAGGTTCATTTGGGTGGTTAGAAGCCCAAATGACCAACCGAACGCGGCCTACTTTAATTCGCATGATGATAAGGACCCTCTAGAATTTATACCAAACGGGTTCTTGAGAAGAACCATAGGTAAAGGGCTCGTGGTTTCATCCTGGGCACCACAAGCCCAAATTCTGAGCCATAGTTCAACCGGCGGGTTCTTAACCCACTGTGGTTGGAATTCGATTCTCGAGAGTGTAGTACATGGTGTGCCAGCGATTGCTTGGCCACTTTACGCAGAACAAAAGATGAATGCGGAATACTTAACGGAAGGTATAAAAGTAGCGTTAAGGCCCGCGGTTGATGAAAATGGCATAGTAGGTCATCTTGAGGTCACAAGGGTCGTGAAGAGTTTGTTGGATGGAGAAGAAGGGAAAGCGATTAGGACTCGAATACGAGATCTAAAAGTTGCAGCTACTAATGTTGTAAGTAAAGATGGGTGCTCGACAAAAACCTTGGAAGAATTGTCTTCCAAGTTGATAAACAAGGGTAATTAAGCCTTTAGCATGCCAAGCATGTTAACAATACACAATAATGTTAAACATGTTGTTCAATAATTTATTTTGTGACAATGTAAGCGAACGGTGCATTTTATGTAAAATGTTAAATACATGTTTACGATCATCTCTTCCTGCCTTCCTGGTTTGAGGGGATGTCTGCTAGCTTCGTAATGATTTTATTAAGATGTTATTTATGAATAAATCAGAAGCTAGAACTGTTTTTTTCACTAAAAAAATGCTTTTAAATAAATCATGAGACCCAAACCATTATGCATTAAACATCTATGGGCTATTGTGTTTTATTTGATTTTAGGCCTACATCATCTCTAATTTGGGTTTGTTGTCTTATAGACTTATATGTTAGTGTTTTTCTTCTAAATTAGTAAAATGTTCTATTTTGATTCTATTTGTTGTAAAAATAAAATAAAATGATGGGTCCTTATAAACTATACGTATTATTATTTTGAATAACAATGGTTCCACTTATAAACTATACGTATTACACATGTACTTGAAAATTAATTAGAGATCAAACCTGATCCCTTTGCAGATTCAATACAATCATCCAGGATCATCTTGGTATTATATTTGTAAGCAAAACCTTTTTCCTCAAGCCTCTTCGATCCCCATTTGATATCTCTCGCGTGTTCTTCAAGATACCTGAATATATCGATCGATCGATCAAGAAATAATCAATGATAATGTATATTATATATATAGTTGACACACTCTAATATCTATACATGTCATATAATTCCAAAACTTACTCTTCGTTCAATTGTGGGTAGGTTTCCTGATAATACTTTGCAATTTCTGCACTTGTTACATAGTCGCTGGCACATAAGAACCTTCCGCTAACCGACGGCGTCTCTGCACAAAAGATATGTGCTCGACAAACGTCGTCGATGTGGACAACCGGAACTTTTCCAAGCAATTCTTCCAAGTACCTTAGACATTGGTAAGATGTGTCAATGTTCACAATTTGTGATATGAGCAACAACACACTAGTTGCAGGGTATGACATGCATCCTCCACCGCCCACCAGCCCACAAGCTAATGTTACCACCTCCAACTCATTCGCTTTCTCTTCCCCAATTCTCAATAATTCTTTCTCTGATTCTGTTTTGGAGCTTGTGTAGTCCTAGGAAAACATCACCAAAAGAATTTGGAAATTCCGAGAAATAAAATAGGCAAATTGGATTTAAATAATCTAAAGTTTTAGGAGTTGATCTCTGCCAGTTCTAACTATGAAAATCTCTAAAAACGGTCCCTATTTTCACACTATTTTTCTCTGGTGGACCTCCCTTAAAAAAAAAAACTTAAAGCCGTTAACTTTTTTTCGAATTTCAAACGGATCTTTTATAGCTTTTAATCAGAATGAGAATACGAGTCGAATGATGTATCACTTACCTCGAAACGTTGCTCCAAATTTCCCGATTGATGTTTTCCTTGATCAATTGAAAGTTTAAACACCCGTTTGATGATTTCCTACCCGATTGAATAACTGTTTCATCATTTAAAGCAACGTTTCGAGGTAAGTTATATATTATTCGACTCGTATTATCATTCTGATCAAAATTCATAAAAGATCTGTTTAAAATTCGAAAAAAAGTTGCGTTAATTTTTTTAACGGAGATCCACCTGAAGAAAATAGTGTGAAAGTAGGGATCGTTGGGATTTTCATAGTTGAGACCTGCAGAGGCCAACTACTAAAACTTTGGATTATTAAAATCCAATTTGCCAAAAAAAAATTGAATTATTTATTGCAATAATTAATATGAATTAAACCTTTAGCAAATCATTTGCATAAAGAATATTAGGATGAAAGGAAGGTGTCCAACAAGTTTCATCCATGGTATTCTTATAACCAAAACCATTATCGTCCTCTTTTAAAGGGGAAGCTGCAACAACAGAAGCAGTGTAAATGAGCCGCTTCACTGTCCCAGAGTGAATGCAAGCATTGGTGATCTTTTTCACCCCGGTAACTGCTGCCTCTACTGTATTGTTGAACTGTATGCACCACAATAATGTGGTAATTAATGTCAAATTATCAAGCCATCCACCAAAATATGTTTAATAATTAGTCCGCATAAAAAAGGAATCAATCATCAATCCGATTATAAATTATAATAACTATGGTAGCGTTTGGTATGCATGAATGAAAGCTGGAATTAAATGAGTCATTACGTTAGAATGAAAAGAAACGTGTTTGGTTACCACATAGGAATTGAATGCACCATTCCATAAGGAATGTTATTCATTCACTTTTGATGATTTTCATTCATTGGAGTGTGGGTATTTTTTTTTTCCATTCATTCTCTTGAAGTAATGATCCGACCAATAACCCGACTCATGTCCAAAACCATGACCCGATCCATGACCAAAACCATGAACCGACCCTTGACCTGACTCATGACTTGAACCAAGATGCGAACCATGGCTCGACCCATAACCTGAATCATGACGCGAACCATGATTCGAACCATTACCCGACCCATGACCTAAACCATGACACGAACAATGACCCAAACCATGATCCGAACGATGACCCGAACCATGCTTCAACTATGACCCGATCCATGTCTCAAAAAATTACCCGACCCTTAACTCAAACAATGACCCAACCTATGAATCTAATCATAACCCGACCCATGACCCGATCCACAAACCAAACCATGACCTGATCCATGAAATGGCCCATGATCGAAACATGAGCTAAACAATAACCGACCAATGAACCGACCGATGGTCCAAACCATGACTCGACCATGACACACGACCCGACCCAAGATTCGAACAATGATTAAAACAACGAGTCGACCCATAAATTATATGTCATTTCTTCATCTTCTCATGTCTACCAAACAACAAGAAGTAATGAATCATTACATTACCATAGGTAACCAAACATGACAATGGAATGGTAATGATTCATTAATTTCCCATGTCCATTCCATTCCATCGTCCATTCCATTCCTCCGTCCATTCCATTCCTTTATACCAAACAAACCCTAAGTTTATTCCGCCGCACGTTGCGGCGGGTACACTTTTGAGAACGGATATTATATATCATTTGCATAAGCATAAGTTACATAGCAAAATCAAATCTTTTCTCACAAACTCTACACATTTTTCATAAAAACATACAAAATCATTACAAATATGTTACAAAATATAATAGAATAAATTACTCACAAATTCCTTCTTACCGACAACCAATCATTTGAATTAAAACAAAACCCAAATTTTCAAGCAAATATCTTAAATTTAATAAAAACCCAATTTTAAGCAAATTTTTCAAATTTAATATCTTCAACTCTGTTTACTACCTTCTAAAGTTAAAAAAAAAAAAAGAAAAACTTTTAGTGGTCCAAGTAAAACTAAGAAAACCTTTCTCGTTAATTAGAAAATTATATCTTTCTTAAAATTTGAATCCCTAATTTTATGTGTGTATTTTTTTTGTTTATTACTCAAAAAAGTCAAATTAAAATTTAGTCGACTAAATCACAATAAATAAATTGAATTGAAATTAAAAGTTTGTGGAATTGAAAGAAATCGAAGAATGGCATCACAGTGACAATTATATCAATAAATGGTTCGATTTTTCCTTTTCTACTATTACTGTACATTGCCATTGCCCCCAATTCAATACTCCATTGCATATTTTTTTAGTTATTTGGCTTGTAAGTTTGATTTTTTCATAACATAATAATTGATGATAGTTATTTTGATTGTTAGCTTTCCAATCAGATGATGCATTTTCAGATTTCGTTGATTGGATAGATTCAAGTGCAATGGTGAATGGACATCTCAATGTAGGTGGTTGCGAAGATTACTATCGTCACTCATAATGAATGCTAATAAATAAGGGTTTTCCCCTAAACGTCTTTAATCCCTAGTTTGCCGTTCAACTAGGGCTCAACAACAAACCTCTTCTTAGCCCAAATGGATCTTAAGAGCCAACAACCCACACGCTGCGATCGTCGTCCACTACCAACTCCGCGGTATATATCCAACGCCCATGTGTTGGTGAGCGTTGAACCGAACAAATGCACCTGATGCCTCTCAGGAGGAAACCTATTATGTTATAAAATATTAAAACCCCTACTGATCGTTTTGGCTAGGATTGAACACATGACCTCGCAAAACCTAAGCCTTATAAGAATCATAGAATACTAGTTGAGCTCATCATTTAACTGGTCTAAATTAGTCAAGGTTTTAAGGGTTTAATTAATTAATTAATTAATTAATAGCTCAAATAATATCATAGGGGTTAGATTAGTCAAATGGTGGTCAGATACGTCAGATATTAATTAATTAAGAATATTTTCCAACAAAATATATAATCAAAAAATGAGATCGATCTAATCTTGATTAATAGTGAAGAACGTATAGTAAGCAAGAGTACGTACCGTATAGCCAGTAGTGTGTTGTAAGGGAGTCGCAACATGGAAAACATAGACACAGCCTTGTATTGCTTTTTCAAACTCTTCTGGCTTGTAAATATCAGCTTCAAACAAATGAAGCCTTTCTTTTGCATATGGAAAGCTTTTTAAAAATTTCACCTTCGTTTCATCACCTACCATATATATATATATATATATATATATATATATGCACATACAACAATAACATACATTAATCTCATCCATCGAGTACACACACGCTAGCTGTCTTTAATTTCAACCGATTTATATATATATACAGGGATGTTCAATTGAGAACTTTTATTAAATAATATACACATGAAAATAGGAAATCAAACAAAGCGTACCCAGATTTCTTAGAGTCGCGTGGACCGTGTAACCATTTTGTAAAAGTGAGTGAACCAAAGCTGAACCAATGTAACCTGCACCACCAGTCACACAAACTCTACAACTCCCCATTTACAGATCGATTCAAGAAACTTAATTAATTAACCTTAATTAATTAATTGATGATCACTTCTCCTCATCTTCTTCCTCCTTTTTTTATTATTTTATTATTTTTTTATTTTTTTATGTGATGTGTGGTCTCAAATATAGTAGTTCGAGAATGGTCCTGATTGAGCAACTACTTTGATTGTTATGTTTGTGGTCGTAATTTAAATTCAAGAATACCTTATCCACAAGTGCATATATGATATATCTATGTAAGTTGATGCTAACTACCAAACCGGCACGTATCTATGGAAGTTTTTTTTTTGAACGGCGAAGGTCTCAATCGTATGAACCTACTGTTTCCAGACCATGTCACCAAGGTCTAGTTACCTGGACCTCCCATGAGCCACCACAACCACCCCAGGAGGAAACACTATTGGAAAAACCCCCCTGACCCCCCTTAGACTCCTATTTCGCTGCGGGAAGGATTTGAACCCAAGACCTCCCATTTGGAAGACTCTTGGGGTGCCATTGAGGCAATGCCTCATTGGTACGTATCTTTGGAAGTTGATGCTAACAAGCTTTTGTTGGTCGTACGTTGATTATTGCTTGCCTAAATCTACATTATTGTTACCCATCTTTTCAACATATTTTTCAAGATATATTTTATTGCCCAAAATATTTCATAATAGTAACAAATACATATACTCATATATATATAACTAAAAAGAAGTTAGTATTTATTAATTTTTTGATAACTAAATAATTACATTTACATCTTCTGTGTAATCAAAAGAGTAAACATGCATATCTTTGAAAGGCATCGTTGAACTAAAATACAAAAAAAATGTATAATTACATAAGGTAAATAATTGTATAAAGTATTTAAAACTATTTTAACTGAATAGTCCTAGTTGCTGTCTTGTGGTTCATTGGATAAAACCTTTAAAATAGTTCGTTTAACATAGTTATTCTTATTATCTTCGTTAACTATATTTGGGATGAGATGATTTAGTTAATTAAAAGAGTAAATTACATTGTTGGTCCCTTTGTTATGTTGATTTTGCACTGATAGTCCTAAATTCAAAAAATTACACTAGGGTGAGCCAAAACCTAACCATTAATGAAAAAAACAGAACTGAAATTAACCAAAAACCAAATTAATAGAAAATTAATTATGGTTTCGGTTTTTACCTTTGGTTAACTAGAATTAACTGATACTGAATCATCTGTACTTTCATGTATTTTCAACTGTTTATATGTATTTTTTGCTTGTCTACATATAATTTTTTTTCAATGTTTTTTTTTTGTATCAGTGGTAATCTTTTAGTTAAATCTTATTTTTGACTTTCTAAATTATATATATAGATACTAGGTAAATACCCCGTGTAATACACGGGGATGTATTAGAATTTGATTTCTACTTTTATTATATTAATACAATAAATACATGAATATATGTGCTCCTGAAATAAAAGATAACGTTTTTAGTAGGTATCATTGAAAACAAATGCATTTTAATATAATTAATATTTCTTCTTGTTATGTAATTAATATGAAAATTTAAGGGTCACATTTAAATAAAAAAAAAGAATGCCAATTGTACACATCTACACATCTTCAGAAAAATTGAACTTAAAAATTAAAATGAACAAATTGACTTTTTGTAAGTTAAACATAGTATATCTAATTAACATGTATATGAACAGTTACAATTTTCATTTCTAACAACCTACTATCTAACAATACACAACATGGATATAAATATTTTGAATACAAAAAAATTTGTTCCATGCATAATAACAAAAACTAAAATCGAAGTTGGCCTATGCCTCAACTCTCATACTATCATATATCAAATTCTTAAAAAAAAATGGCATCATAGTTATTAGAAAATGCCATATAGTTCTAACATGAAAGTAACCCTATGTATTAAAAAATGGAACCTAAAAATGATATATTTGATGTTGCAATCACTAAACAATAACCTGTAGAGCCGGTAGCCAGCAATTCTAACGACAGGGTTTACTGCATAACATTTTAACACCAAATCATCTTGTCATGAAATTCATGGAAGACAAGAAGTAGGCTGTAATAGAGAAATTTAGAAACTTGCAGTGTAAAGGAAATAACATAGAAACTTCAGAAGAAATAAAACTGGCAGATCTCACAAGGATAAGATACACACGGCAAGATTCACAAAGAATATTTGAATCAAATGATAGGTATTTTGTGCAGACAAAAGGCCCCATCTCCACTAACCCTTGCCTCAATCAATTGTTTCAAAATCAAAGCTCCATAATCAGATTCATAACAAATGTATCTGCAATAATTTCAAGGATAGAAGTTAGAACATGTGTGAAAGAAATAAACATTACAACAATAATTTCAAGATTCAGAGTTTCTGATAATCAAAAGGAGTAGATATGAACTCAAACCAAAAGTATAGTGCTTACTAGTCGCCCTTTACATGCGGTAAGCACATGAACCAGATCTTTGTTTTTCGAACTAACCTGTGATTAAGAAAAAAGTATCAACAGAAATACTTGAAAGGAAATCGGAGAAGAAACATATCAAATAAAACAGATCAGATCGAGAATCAACTTACAATGGGAAGAAGATGGCTTCATATCTAGGGTTTCATTGAAGCTTTTCGCACAAAGAGAGAAAGGATCCGCGTGTTTTTTTAAACCTTGTGAAGGATCCGCGTGTAGTTTCTAAATGGGTCAAGTTTTTGGGGGGAAAAAAATTTTAGATGGCCTAGAATTGTGTCATGTGTCCCCCAAACATTTTTATTTATTAAATATAATAGATATAAGTTAGAAAATCTTAAAAAAATTATGCTCAGTATAAACTAACTTTTCTTATTGCTTTCATAATCTTGCTCATATAATTAATAACTTGTGTAATACACAGATTTATTAACGAGTGTCCAAATATAAAGATTCTAGTAATAATTTTGTACCATTTATGTTTAGATGGTAGAGTTAGACAATTCTTCAATGGATTTCTGAGGGAGATGCTTAAAATCTTTATCGATCGATAAATTACATTCTCATGTAATATATTAAATAAAGAATAATGAGAATCGATGATACCTTCTATTATTTTTAAGGACATGTAAGCGTGGCGGACGATTTTTTCCTCGCATGTCATTGAGTTAATCTACAAGATTTGATTACTATGTTACTGGTTTTAAATAGATAAAAAAATATGAAATGATTTTAATGATTCATACAAGAAAATTGGTTTGAATTTTTTTTATTTATGAAAAAATAATTATAATAGAACTATGTTTATAAATATAATTAACATAAATTCATTATTTCACTTGTTGGTCTTGCTACAAGGGACTATTATTATTATATATATTAATTTGCAAAAGTCGGCCGTCTCACATATTTCACTATTCACTTCTTACAACATCTTATGCTTTATGTACAAGCAGTGAATGCGTATGCTTTACATACATACGTATGTCTCTATACCTACTTCATCGGATCTTCACCGCCTCTTGACCATTCTCTCCCTTTCTTTGTTCCTATTTCACAGTGATTCACGTCTCTCACAGGTGGTCATCGGCGGTAGCCAAATACGTTTGAGGATTGACATCTCCAGCTACGATTTCACAGGTATGGTTTCACGCCTCTCATGATGGTTCTCCCTCTCACTGTCCTCTGTTTTCTTCTCTCTCTCTCAAGGTGTAACGGGAGTGCATGTCGATTTTCTCTTATAATTGTTGACGTTGCCTATTTGATTTCGTCTTTTACATAGTTGATTTTTGATTCCAGTTCGGTCCCAGGTAATTTTTGTGTTTTTTTTATCAAAAATTGACGGGTCATAGTATGTTAGGGTTTACGTTTCAAGTTTTGAAATTAGGAGAAGGAGAAGTTTTTGATGCTCTAAATTTATATTCTATTATGATTTATTTGTTGATTGATCGATCTCTGTGATGTTTCAACCCATATGTTGGATAAAGATGTATATATAGATAGGTCTTGAACTTTGGTCTCGCCAAAGATGCCTAATATACACAAATATATGTATCAGGTTATTAGACTATCATAATTTGACTCATCATACTACGGAAATGGACTATCTTTTTTCTTCTTTTTGATGTTTTCTTTTGATTACAAGTTAGCCCCACTTACATTTTGCAGGTTTTTGTTTCTTGGTTGTGTGTTTTTGAGGCATTCTCTGTGTTTTATTTTTGGATTAGATGTTTGATTCCTGTGTTTGCCCCCTGAATTAGTGTAACAGCAAGTACCAGAACGTCCGGCAAGTCCGTACGGTACGTGTACTTTCTACAGTAACTATGTGTACTTGTACGATTTTAAACAGTACTTGAATTAACAAGATCTTAAATACAAGAAATCGTTGTACGTATTTTCGTATAAACTTAAATACATTAAGTACAACGTACATTTGGAACATTTGTTACATTTATTAAGTGAAAACTTAATTACAGTTAACACAACAAGTCACGAGAAACAACGATGCTCAAACAATACTCAGAAACAAATCGGTTGCGATCTGATGTCCATAACTGACAGGAATCAGATGACCGACAAGTCAGTACAAGAACAATGTGAAAACAGGATGTTTAGTTGAGTCCGACAGTGAGGAAACACAATCTAAACACAATTACAGCGTTATTTCAGAATAACGAACTGACAGTGTGTTTGCGTGAGTGACGATTCACACAAACATATCTGTGAGTTTAGAGTTCTGAAATAATGACTGAAAAGTAGAAAACAAAAGTCAGAAAGCAAAACCATCGTCGTATTCGTTCGGGTGACGATTCGAACGAATTACGCGCGAAGGTGACGCGATCTGACGAAACGAAAACGAAAACGAAAACACGACACGAACGAAAGTAATTTAATAAAATAAATTAAATAACATTTTACAATTTTGAAACTCATCAAAATATTTAATTTAAACTCTTTTTATTTAAATCCATTTAAATTACGCGTAATTTTCCGGAAACGTAACGAAAACGCGAACCGAGCAACAAAAACGAACCCGAACACCACCTTGGGTATAAAAACCCTAAATGAACAAAATTTATTCATTTCACCCACCTCCAACCTCTCTCTTCTCCAAAATTCCGGCTACAAGAAAACCCACCATTTTCACACCTTCAAACAAGCATAACTTCCTCATTTCTCATCCGATTTGAGTGATTCTTTCGCCCACGCGTAGCCCTTGACATCCTCTACATGAAAGTACAGTGGATCTAAGCTTATCACCACTGAAAAACGAGGTATGATGCTGTGAAAAGTCACGAAAATAGGGTTTTCTCACCCTTTGTTCAACCACCACCTTCTAAATCGTTTCTAAGCCTCCCTCTACCACCCCACGACCACCAGAGCTCTCCTTAACATGTTCTATCCTCGAAAACACATCTGAGTTTTGAAATGGACACAAGTGGTAGGGTTGGATCTATGCGGCCGAAGGTGTGCCGAATGGCCCAAGGTCGAATGACCTTGGCCGAGTGACTTCATTCGCGGGTCACCACCTCCGACTAGCAGGTTCATTCGACACTTGTTCATTCGGTCCATCATGGTTCATTCGCTGGAACATGGAGCTATTCGACCCAACCACCTCCCATTCGACCATCAACTCAGAATGAGCCACCATTCACCATTTTCAGCCACCTTTGGTTTGGCATGGCTCCATTCGGCCGAAGCACCATGAGCCATTCAGTTGGCCATGTCTTCTAATCATCCAACAGCTCTGGTCTACTTCTAGCTTCACTTAGGACTGGAAAACCTAAGCTCAACAACCTATTTCCTTGACCATCTCATATGGCAGCCAACAAGAACTACATGTTGGGCCAAAACCCTAATTTGAGAGGCTACATGGGCCCAACAGAAATGGATCAGGCCAGCAAAGATAACTTCAGCCCAACAATCACTAACAAGACCCAAATCCATTGATATAACCATTTAGGCTCAAAAGACTTAACCACAAACCTTAATGGGCCCAAGTGTTTTCCAACAAGCCCAACCATAGGCCCAAACGTGTTCTGGCTGGCCCAGGATGGGCCCAACCTCCTATTACCTAGGCCCAATGATATCTTGGCCCAAAATTACTGTTCCAGCCCAGAACCTATAGTAGGCCCAATAATTAACCTCAAAAACCTCATTTGGCCCATGTTTACTGGACAAAATAGGCCCACGATCGAATTTAGCCCAAATGAACCAGGCCCAGGTTGGCCCATACTATATTTTACTGCAGGCCTTGATAGGATTCAAGGGGCCCAGTAAAATCAACCTTTGGCCCACAGATTTTGGCCCAAGGCCACCATTTAAGGCCAACAGTCCAATCTTTAGGCCCATCATTGTTTCAGCCCCATTTAGCCAGGCCCAACTTGGCTTATGAGATATATTAGTGAAGGCCTGAGACAAATCTCAATGGGCCCAACAAAATCAGCCCGAGGCCCACAGAAAACCAATTTAAGGCCTATTTTGAGGCCCATGTCCTCAATTTGAGGCCACCATGCTAATCCTTTGGCCAACAGCCCGTTCTTGGCCCAATTTCAATTCCTACAATCTTCTATGACACTAGGCCCAACAAATATTGCCAAGGCCCACCTTGGGCCCGATAAATTCCTTAGAGGCCCAAAACAAGGCCCACAAGGCTACTTGAACTCTAGTCCTTGTAACTTTTGGCAAGGCCTTTGTATTCCATTAGTCCAAATCAGTATTCCACACTTTCAAATAAGCCTCACTATCCTCAAATGTTCAAGAACTATTCCAAGGCCCATGTATTTGGGCCCAAGGCCCAACTTGTTACACAAATGGCCCAATAAGTAACTTGGTCACAATGTTCGGTCCATATGCCATGATTAGGCCCACATGAGTTCATTACATTATATAAGATAAAAATATAATATGTCAAAAGAATGTTTGCTTAATTAATCAATAATTATGCGATAAATGTTCAAAACGTACAAAATCAACAAAGACGAGTTGGAAACTAAGCACTAAGTCTTTCATCAAAGCAAATGGCATATAATTAATGACAAGATGATAACTTATAAGGTCATTAACTTGAATCAAACATATGGGACCGAACAGGGATCATGACCAAGTCTTACGCGTGTTAGCCAACTTTAGGGCTAACACACATATTTACACACAAATCCCTACGAAACTTATACTTGCAAGTCTTAACAACGTGAAATCAATACAGGAACGTGAAAATAAACCAAATTACCATACAGAGCGCGTGCAGTCTTTTGTTTAAGCTAAGTCAACTCAACAGCAACAAGGTGAGTTCATTGCCCCTTTTCTAACATTTTGTTTTAAAACGCGGGGCTGAGAAGCATGCGTAAACTGTTTTATGTAAATTGTTTATATGAATGCTTTTATATGTTTTACATGCATAAATGTTATCCTAGACTCATGTTTAGGAAACTGTTACGTACTAAAGAACTATTTCAAAGAACTATTTTCAAAGAACTAAAGATCTCGACAACGAACTATTTTCAAAGGTCTATTTCAAAGAGCTAACGGTCTATTCTCAAAGAACTAACGATCTATGTTCAAAGAACTATTTCAAGGGTGTGATGTCAAAGAACTAACGGTCTATTTGGAAGAACTAAGTACAAAGAACTATTTTGAGGAACATCTGGGAAATGCTCAAAGATAACATGTGCCAAAGAACTAAAGAACTAAAGAACTATGGACGGTCTAAAGAACTATGAAAGCCTATATATCAAAAGATGTCCTAGCTAGACTGATTGATTATAGGTCACATGTTTGATGAGGTTTACAGATCTCCTTTACTACTAAGTACCTTGATTGACAGACTAGTCTACTCGAGTTGACCATAGGCCCCAATCATTAGGACTTAGATTTTATTAAATGTTTATTTATTTATTTACTTAAACATTTATATCTGTTCATACAATTACTGTGGTTGATCATCTTGTGTGATGAACTTGTGAAATCAACATGGATTTCAAATGATTGTAAACACAGGGACAGTAACAGAAGAACTTATGGAACGGTGTCAAGGGTAAAAATGCTTAATTGTCATTAACAACAGTGTCATATGCATATTAGTATGTGGTGGGATGTTGGCTAGGGCTTGTCCCTTACATATGCCCTATATATAAGCATACCGATGTGGATATTACATGTGGTGTTAATGAGGTTAGGGTCTTTACCAAAGAGGATTTTCAATTCATTTACAAATCACAAAACTATATGAACTCACCAACCATGTGTTGACTTGATCTTTTTGCATGACTTCTCAGGTGACGAACAGGTCAATTAGGAAGTCATTACTTCTGAGCTAGGACTTCAGTTAGAAGACTTAGTATTTTTGGACCTGCATACTTTTGAAGACATCATACACATACCATTTTGTATATCTTGTGTACATACAAGATAGAAAACTTATGATGTTAATAGTAGATTTACATTGTTAAATTATAAACAATACTGATGTAATTTAACTTTGTAATTCTATCATGTTTAGCATTTCTCATTTATGTATCATGTGCAATATAACAATCTGATCATTTCGATTATCACTCACGATATCGCGCCCCGGGAACCTTCCGCCCGACGGGACAACCGATCCTATCCCGCCGGCTCGGGGTGTGACAGATTGGTATCAGAGCCATGGTTATAGAGAAATATAGGTCATTTATATAAACGGTTTGGCCTAGACTATAACCTAGGGACCCTGCATGTAGAGAACTTAAGATTTAGGACTTATTGCATTGTGTCTTCTGCATTCGATCATTGCACTAACCAATATTCATTTGGTTATGATCAGAATGCCGCCACGAAGACAACCTCCCCTGTTGCAATCATCACAAGACCAAGCTCCACACTCCTCAACACCATCGCCAAATGACTCACCACCGCCACCTCCTCCACCGCCTCCACCTCCTCCTCCACTGATCACAGAGGCATCAGGTTCAGGAACGACTCCCATACTGGATCCTACCACCATCGCTTTGGTGACGTTACTGAGTGGCCAGATGACAAACCAGATGAAAGAAGCCATACCGGAGATGTTCCTTCGTCTTCGTAATGAGATCCTTAACACTGGCAACACATCGGGAGAAGCCAGTGGGAATACTGGAGATTCATCTCATTACTCCTACAAGTCTTTTGTAGGATGTAAACCACCCAGCTTTAGTGGGTCTGAAGGCGCCGTTGGATTAATCCAATGGATTGAAAAGATTGAGGCTACTCTGGACCTCTACAGCTGTCCAGAGCATCATAAAGTCCGCTACTCTGCTGGAACATTCAACAAGCGGGCTCTAACCTGGTGGAATGGTCAGATCAACGCTAGAGGTAGAGAAGAAGCTATGGCAATGCCATGGGAGGACTTCAAGGCGTTACTGAGAACAGAATTCTGCCCCAAGAATGAACTGCAGAAGTTGGAAATGGAGTTATCCAACCATGTGATGAAAGGGGCTGATCACATGGGGTACACTACTCGTTATCACGAGTTGGTTGCTTTGGTGCCAGACATGGTACCGACTCTAGAAAAGAGGATCGACAGGTATGTAGGTGGACTTCCCGCCTGTATTCAGGGTATGGTTGTTTCAGCCAACCCTACCACTGTCGAGTCAGCAGTGAGACTGTCTGGGAAACTCACTGATCTGATGGTTGCCTCTGGAGTGTTAAAGAAAGAGGCTGATGCTGGCAAGAACAAGGAAGAGTCATCAAAGAGACCTCATCATCAACCCAAGAAGAAACAAAAGGTCATCAAGAATTACACGATGGCCACCCCACTTCAACAAGTAACAGCTGCACCAACAAACCCCAACAAGAGACCCTACAATGGTGCATATCCTTTGTGTGCCAAATGTCAGTACCACCATGCTGCTGACACTCCCTGCAAACACTGCACGGGATGTGGAAGAAAGGGCCATTGGG
The DNA here is from genome assembly GCA_009363875.1 of Mikania micrantha. NCBI lineage: Eukaryota > Viridiplantae > Streptophyta > Magnoliopsida > Asterales > Asteraceae > Mikania > Mikania micrantha. The sequence continues at coordinate 89,692,739 of CM018696.1, forward strand.
TCCAAACCTGTCGGATGACACCAAAACAAGCAGCCAACAATGCTGCTTTGGCTCTCCCTCCACCTGCTAACCAGAACAATGGTGGATGCTTCAACTGTGGCGAACAAGGCCACTTTGCAAAGAATTGCCCTAAGAAGGCTCAGCAGGCAGTTCAAGCTCCTCGTGGAAGAGCTTTCGCGATTGGAGCACCAGCAGCCCGCCAGGACCCAAATGTGGTCACTGGTACGTTTCTCTTACATGACTTTTATGCATCTGTTCTATTTGACACTGGTGCGGATCAGAGTTTTATCTCTGCCGAATTTGCATGCCAACTAGATTCCATAGAAGAACAGTTAGATTCCCCTTACATTATAGAAGTAGCTAACGGAAAACAGATCACAGTTAGTACAGTTCACAGAAGTTGCCCATTGACACTTGATGGTCATACATTTTCTATCGATTTGATACCGATGGAGTTGGGTAGTTTCGACATCATTGTTGGAATGGATTGGCTTTCCTCTAATCGAGTGGAAGTTGTCTGTTCTGAGAAGCTGCTTCGCATTCCATTGCCCGATGATCGTGTATTGGAAGTCAGAGGGGATCAAGCAAAACGAAGTGTCAAAATCATTTCTTGCATAAAGGCGCGTAAGTGTTTACAGAAGCAGTGTGTAGCTTTCCTGGCTCACGTAGTGGAAAAGGAGAAAGACAAGAAGAAGATACAAGACGTACCGGTAGTAAGAGAATATCCAGACGTATTTCCTGAAGACCTACCAGGTTTGCCTCCAGTGCGACCGGTAGAGTTTCGAATCGACTTAGTTCCTGGAGCAACTCCTGTTGCTAAATCTCCTTATCGGCTAGCACCTTCGGAGATGCAGGAATTATCAAACCAATTACAGGAGTTATTGGACAAAGGATTCATTAGACCGAGCTACTCGCCTTGGGGAGCTCCGGTCTTGTTTGTGAAAAAGAAAGACGGATCGTTCAGAATGTGCCTAGATTACAGAGAGCTGAACAAACTAACCATCAAGAATCGGTATCCATTGCCGAGAATTGATGATTTGTTTGACCAACTGCAAGGAGCTCAGTACTTCTCTAAGATAGACTTGCGGTCTGGTTATCATCAGCTTAGAGTTCAAGATGAAGACATACCAAAGACGGCATTCCGAACCAGATACGGGCATTACGAATTCATGGTGATGCCTTTCGGATTAACGAACGCACCAGCGGTTTTCATGGATCTCATGAACCGAGTGTGCAAGCCGTATTTAGATCAGTTTGTTATTGTCTTTATCGATGACATACTGATTTATTCCAAGAGCAAAGCAGCACACGAGCAACATCTCAGAAAGATTTTGGAACTGTTGACAGAACAGAAGCTCTACGCCAAGTTCTCTAAGTGTGAATTTTGGCTGAGAGAAGTTCAATTTCTGGGACATGTAGTCAACAGTGAGGGAATACATGTAGATCCCGCCAAGATTGAAGCAATAAAGAATTGGGACACTCCTAAGACACCAACGGAGATACGGTCTTTTCTGGGATTGGCAGGTTATTATAGGAGGTTCATCTCGAACTTTTCTAAGATAGCTTTGCCTCTCACTAAGTTAACTCAGAAGAGTGAACCGTTTGTCTGGGAACAGAAACAAGAAGATGCCTTTCAGACATTGAAGCAAAGGTTATGTAATGCTCCAATCCTATCACTCCCGGAAGGATGTGATGACTTTGTCGTTTATTGTGATGCATCCCATCAGGGACTTGGTTGCGTGCTGATGCAACGGGACAAAGTTATCGCTTATGCATCAAGACAGTTAAAAGTTCATGAGAAAAATTACACTACTCATGATCTTGAATTGGGAGCCGTAGTCTTCGCACTGAAGATTTGGAGGCATTACTTATATGGCACCAAGTGTACCATATTTACTGATCATAAGAGTTTGCAACATATTTTTGATCAGAAGGAGCTCAACATGCGACAACGCCGTTGGGTTGAACTTCTGAATGATTACGATTGTGTGATCAAGTACCATCCGGGCAAGGCAAACGTTGTTGCTGATGCTTTGAGCCGGAAGGAACGGGTCAAACCCTTGCGCGTTAGAGCAATGGGAATGACTGTGCAGACAAGCTTACACGACAAGATCATGCAGGCACAACAAGAGGTGATTGAACAAGAAAACTTGAAGAAAGAACTTGATTGCGGTGTGGAGAAACTATTGGAAACAAAACCTGATGGACTTGTTTACTTCAAGGATCGTATTTGGATTCCTGCGGTAGATGAGTTAAGGAAGCTTATTTTCGATGAAGCACACAAGACCAAGTACTCCGTACATCCTGGTGCTGATAAAATGTACCAAGACTTGCGTGCATTTTATTGGTGGCCGGGTATGAAGAAGGACATAGCTGAGTATGTTGGTCGATGCCTTACGTGTGCTAAAGTAAAGGCAGAACACCAGAAACCCTCAGGTTTACTGGAACAACCAGAAATTCCACTCTGGAAGTGGGAACAAATAGCTATGGACTTCATTACCAAGCTACCCCGCACTTCCAGTGGTCACGATACAATCTGGGTAATCATCGACCGTTTAACAAAATCTGCTCACTTCTTGCCAATGCGTGAAACCTTCACGATGGATAAACTGGCAAGATTGTACATCAACGAGATAGTGGTACGCCATGGTGTGCCATTGTCAATTATTTCTGATAGAGACAGCAGATTTACTTCAAGGTTCTGGCAATCACTGCAGAAATCTCTAGGGACACAGTTAAATTTGAGTACAGCTTACCATCCACAAACGGACGGTCAAAGCGAACGTACAATCCAAACCCTAGAGGACATGTTGAGAACTTGTGTTCTAGATTTCGGTGGTAATTGGGATTCTCATTTGCCACTAATCGAGTTCTCCTACAACAACAGTTATCACAGCAGCATCGGTTGTGCCCCATTCGAGGCTCTTTATGGTAGAAAATGTCGGTCGCCGATCTGTTGGTCGGAAGTAGGAGATAATCGTATCACTGGGCCAGAACTTATACAAGAGACTACAGACAAGATAGCTCAGATACAACAAAGACTACAAGCAACACGAAGCAGACAAAAGAGCTATGCTGATAAACGGCGCAAGCCGTTGGAATTCCAAGTGGGTGATCGTGTCATGTTAAAGGTTTCCCCTTGGAAAGGTGTAGTTCGATTCGCGAAGAAAGGCAAGCTAACACCACGATACGTGGGACCGTTCGAGATCATCGAACGTATTGGTCCTGTGGCTTACAGATTGAGTTTACCAGATGAACTCAGTGGTGTGCATGACGTGTTTCACGTCTCAAACTTAAAGAAATGCCTTGCTGACGAATCTCTCGTCATTCCACTCGAAGAGATTCAAGTTGATGAACAGTTGCACTTTATCGAAGAACCTTTAGAGATTTTGGATCGCAAAGTTAAACAACTGAGGCGAAGCCGTATCCCCATTGTAAAGGTTCGTTGGAACTCAAGACGCGGACCCGAGTTTACTTGGGAACGTGAAGATCACATGAAGTTAAAGTATCCCCAACTATTTGAAGAAGAAACTGTACCCGATAACAACTCTTAAATTTCGGGACGAAATTTCTTTAACAAGGGGAGACTGTAACAGCAAGTACCAGAACGTCCGGCAAGTCCGTACGGTACGTGTACTTTCTACAGTAACTATGTGTACTTGTACGATTTTAAACAGTACTTGAATTAACAAGATCTTAAATACAAGAAATCGTTGTACGTATTTTCGTATAAACTTAAATACATTAAGTACAACGTACATTTGGAACATTTGTTACATTTATTAAGTGAAAACTTAATTACAGTTAACACAACAAGTCACGAGAAACAACGATGCTCAAACAATACTCAGAAACAAATCGGTTGCGATCTGATGTCCATAACTGACAGGAATCAGATGACCGACAAGTCAGTACAAGAACAATGTGAAAACAGGATGTTTAGTTGAGTCCGACAGTGAGGAAACACAATCTAAACACAATTACAGCGTTATTTCAGAATAACGAACTGACAGTGTGTTTGCGTGAGTGACGATTCACACAAACATATCTGTGAGTTTAGAGTTCTGAAATAATGACTGAAAAGTAGAAAACAAAAGTCAGAAAGCAAAACCATCGTCGTATTCGTTCGGGTGACGATTCGAACGAATTACGCGCGAAGGTGACGCGATCTGACGAAACGAAACGAAAACGAAAACACGACACGAACGAAAGTAATTTAATAAAATAAATTAAATAACATTTTACAATTTTGAAACTCATCAAAATATTTAATTTAAACTCTTTTTATTTAAATCCATTTAAATTACGCGTAATTTTCCGGAAACGTAACGAAAACGCGAACCGAGCAACAAAAACGAACCCGAACACCACCTTGGGTATAAAAACCCTAAATGAACAAAATTTATTCATTTCACCCACCTCCAACCTCTCTCTTCTCCAAAATTCCGGCTACAAGAAAACCCACCATTTTCACACCTTCAAACAAGCATAACTTCCTCATTTCTCATCCGATTTGAGTGATTCTTTCGCCCACGCGTAGCCCTTGACATCCTCTACATGAAAGTACAGTGGATCTAAGCTTATCACCACTGAAAAACGAGGTATGATGCTGTGAAAAGTCACGAAAATAGGGTTTTCTCACCCTTTGTTCAACCACCACCTTCTAAATCGTTTCTAAGCCTCCCTCTACCACCCCACGACCACCAGAGCTCTCCTTAACATGTTCTATCCTCGAAAACACATCTGAGTTTTGAAATGGACACAAGTGGTAGGGTTGGATCTATGCGGCCGAAGGTGTGCCGAATGGCCCAAGGTCGAATGACCTTGGCCGAGTGACTTCATTCGCGGGTCACCACCTCCGACTAGCAGGTTCATTCGACACTTGTTCATTCGGTCCATCATGGTTCATTCGCTGGAACATGGAGCTATTCGACCCAACCACCTCCCATTCGACCATCAACTCAGAATGAGCCACCATTCACCATTTTCAGCCACCTTTGGTTTGGCATGGCTCCATTCGGCCGAAGCACCATGAGCCATTCAGTTGGCCATGTCTTCTAATCATCCAACAGCTCTGGTCTACTTCTAGCTTCACTTAGGACTGGAAAACCTAAGCTCAACAACCTATTTCCTTGACCATCTCATATGGCAGCCAACAAGAACTACATGTTGGGCCAAAACCCTAATTTGAGAGGCTACATGGGCCCAACAGAAATGGATCAGGCCAGAAAAGATAACTTCAGCCCAACAATCACTAACAAGACCCAAATCCATTGATATAACCATTTAGGCTCAAAAGACTTAACCACAAACCTTAATGGGCCCAAGTGTTTTCCAACAAGCCCAACCATAGGCCCAAACGTGTTCTGGCTGGCCCAGGATGGGCCCAACCTCCTATTACCTAGGCCCAATGATATCTTGGCCCAAAATTACTGTTCCAGCCCAGAACCTATAGTAGGCCCAATAATTAACCTCAAAAACCTCATTTGGCCCATGTTTACTGGACAAAATAGGCCCACGATCGAATTTAGCCCAAATGAACCAGGCCCAGGTTGGCCCATACTCTATTTTACTGCAGGCCTTGATAGGATTCAAGGGGCCCAGTAAAATCAACCTTTGGCCCACAGATTTTGGCCCAAGGCCACCATTTAAGGCCAACAGTCCAATCTTTAGGCCCATCATTGTTTCAGCCCCATTTAGCCAGGCCCAACTTGGCTTATGAGATATATTAGTGAAGGCCTGAGACAAATCTCAATGGGCCCAACAAAATCAGCCCGAGGCCCACAGAAAACCAATTTAAGGCCTATTTTGAGGCCCATGTCCTCAATTTGAGGCCACCATGCTAATCCTTTGGCCAACAGCCCGTTCTTGGCCCAATTTCAATTCCTACAATCTTCTATGACACTAGGCCCAACAAATATTGCCAAGGCCCACCTTGGGCCCGATAAATTCCTTAGAGGCCCAAAACAAGGCCCACAAGGCTACTTGAACTCTAGTCCTTGTAACTTTTGGCAAGGCCTTTGTATTCCATTAGTCCAAATCAGTATTCCACACTTTCAAATAAGCCTCACTATCCTCAAATGTTCAAGAACTATTCCAAGGCCCATGTATTTGGGCCCAAGGCCCAACTTGTTACACAAATGGCCCAATAAGTAACTTGGTCACAATGTTCGGTCCATATGCCATGATTAGGCCCACATGAGTTCATTACATTATATAAGATAAAAATATAATATGTCAAAAGAATGTTTGCTTAATTAATCAATAATTATGCGATAAATGTTCAAAACGTACAAAATCAACAAAGACGAGTTGGAAACTAAGCACTAAGTCTTTCATCAAAGCAAATGGCATATAATTAATGACAAGATGATAACTTATAAGGTCATTAACTTGAATCAAACATATGGGACCGAACAGGGATCATGACCAAGTCTTACGCGTGTTAGCCAACTTTAGGGCTAACACACATATTTACACACAAATCCCTACGAAACTTATACTTGCAAGTCTTAACAACGTGAAATCAATACAGGAACGTGAAAATAAACCAAATTACCATACAGAGCGCGTGCAGTCTTTTGTTTAAGCTAAGTCAACTCAACAGCAACAAGGTGAGTTCATTGCCCCTTTTCTAACATTTTGTTTTAAAACGCGGGGCTGAGAAGCATGCGTAAACTGTTTTATGTAAATTGTTTATATGAATGCTTTTATATGTTTTACATGCATAAATGTTATCCTAGACTCATGTTTAGGAAACTGTTACGTACTAAAGAACTATTTCAAAGAACTATTTTCAAAGAACTAAAGATCTCGACAACGAACTATTTTCAAAGGTCTATTTCAAAGAGCTAACGGTCTATTCTCAAAGAACTAACGATCTATGTTCAAAGAACTATTTCAAGGGTGTGATGTCAAAGAACTAACGGTCTATTTGGAAGAACTAAGTACAAAGAACTATTTTGAGGAACATCTGGGAAATGCTCAAAGATAACATGTGCCAAAGAACTAAAGAACTAAAGAACTATGGACGGTCTAAAGAACTATGAAAGCCTATATATCAAAAGATGTCCTAGCTAGACTGATTGATTATAGGTCACATGTTTGATGAGGTTTACAGATCTCCTTTACTACTAAGTACCTTGATTGACAGACTAGTCTACTCGAGTTGACCATAGGCCCCAATCATTAGGACTTAGATTTTATTAAATGTTTATTTATTTATTTACTTAAACATTTATATCTGTTCATACAATTACTGTGGTTGATCATCTTGTGTGATGAACTTGTGAAATCAACATGGATTTCAAATGATTGTAAACACAGGGACAGTAACAGAAGAACTTATGGAACGGTGTCAAGGGTAAAAAATGCTTAATTGTCATTAACAACAGTGTCATATGCATATTAGTATGTGGTGGGATGTTGGCTAGGGCTTGTCCCTTACATATGCCCTATATATAAGCATACCGATGTGGATATTACATGTGGTGTTAATGAGGTTAGGGTCTTTACCAAAGAGGATTTTCAATTCATTTACAAATCACAAAACTATATGAACTCACCAACCATGTGTTGACTTGATCTTTTTGCATGACTTCTCAGGTGACGAACAGGTCAATTAGGAAGTCATTACTTCTGAGCTAGGACTTCAGTTAGAAGACTTAGTATTTTTGGACCTGCATACTTTTGAAGACATCATACACATACCATTTTGTATATCTTGTGTACATACAAGATAGAAAACTTATGATGTTAATAGTAGATTTACATTGTTAAATTATAAACAATACTGATGTAATTTAACTTTGTAATTCTATCATGTTTAGCATTTCTCATTTATGTATCATGTGCAATATAACAATCTGATCATTTCGATTATCACTCACGATATCGCGCCCCGGGAACCTTCCGCCCGACGGGACAACCGATCCTATCCCGCCGGCTCGGGGTGTGACAATTAGACATCACATTCCTTCAAATCTTTCATTCCTTTCTTATAAATGTGAGAATGGTGGTGGGGTTTCTTTGTTTCTTCAAATTTTTGGTCAAAAACCAAGTCAAGATTGAATCTTTGTGATCTTTGTGACATGGGTTTTGAAGTTTTGACGTGATTTGATTGTTTGATTATGAGGTTTTGGTCAAAAAAAATGAGTAAAGATTAAATCTTTGTGATATTTGTCAAATGTGTTACGAAGTTCTGATATGATTTGATTGTTTGATTATGAGTTTTTGGTCAAAATTTGAGTCAAGATTGGATCTTTATGAGATGGGTTATGAAGTTGTGATATGATTTGATTGTTTGATTATGAAGAGGGCCTTATTTTGTTCTTCTTAAAGTTGTTGATGTAGAAAGGAATTGGGGTATGACCACCATTCAAGAAACCACCTGTTCAAAAAACCCTAGAACTCCATACATGTGGCTTCTTCTCTAATTTCACCACTTACAGTTGAAAGGATTCGTGATTGGGATTGTTTTTCACGTTATGCTTTCTTCCCCGGCTCCTACTTCGATCACAGGTATGCGATTATGAATGTATCCATCCAAGTAGCATAAAGGTATGTTATAGAGCTTTTATGAGTGTAAATTCTTATTGTTTGTATAGCAGTTATAGATTGAATTAAACAAACAATGACACTAACCACTTGGTCCACTTTGTAAGTTTTTGTTATGAATTTTTGAGTTTAACATGACCTGGCTTCTTAATTGGTATGGTAATTTTGTTTGCTTCCATTATGTGTTTGAATCTTTCTTCAAGTTCTTTTTCTTTCTGATGTGCTTTCTCCATCTGTGGTTCATTTCAATTCTTATTGCTTCATTTATTTTAGTTTATTACAGATGTCATTGTTTCATTTGCTTTAGTTTATTATACAGAGATAGTATTGGTCATGTAATGTTAAAGGGATTAGTATATTCCTAGATGTTGGAATAGGTTTAGATTCTTGGTATTAAATCACTTTGATTAAATAGCAAAAATGAGAGGACTTATGCTTGTCAATAATCTGTACAAGAGAGGATCATAAAACAACTTTGATTGTCATGTGATATAGATGATGCTTTAGCTGTCGTTGGTACGAAATCTCTCCGATAGGTTGTACGGGAAGATAAGATGCATTGCATGCTATAATTGTTGATCATATGGTGCAGGTCCCCTGATAGAAATCCTGTGTTCCTTTTGCTTCATTAAACCTTCTGGTAAATATTCAAATTAGTTGAATTTAACTTATATAAATTATAGTTGTGAGGCTCCATTACCCTTTGCATTATTTGGGTGATCAATAGTTCTCGGCTTTGTTGATTGACAAATTTGTTCACTGAAAATTTTAATTTTTTTTACTGTCTGATGCATTGAGTATAACTAATAAGCTGATGCTCTCATAAATAGGTAAAAGATTGTTGGTTTTGTGTTTGTGTGTATTAATGTGCCTGGATTGTACATGCTGTCTTGCAAGTAGAGTTATTTAAGTTGAGTTTCTTCTTGATCTAAAAAAGTGAAACCAAACAAAAAAAATGAAATTAGTGCTTTGTGGTTATGTTAAATATTAGTTGCAGTGGTTTTTGTTTTTCATAAATATTTAAAAATCTCAGGTTTTTGGATTGCAATTTCAATTCCCTAATCGTGTATCTTAGTTTCTGGATAAAAAAATGATACTAAAGCATTACTACAACAACAACCTTACCCAGTATATTTCCATTTTTCAGTAGGGTCTGCGGGGAAGGATAGATACAAACATTACCCATATCCCAATTGGGATAGAGAGGCTGCTCCGAAAGAGTCCCCGGCTCAAAGTTATCGTTTGCAGTTTATCATCCCAATGATTTTAACGTTATTTTCACAAAATAATTGAAATAACGTTAAAATTAGTGCACTTTTACTTTTGCCCCTTAAGGACTCACACATATATACATTATATGTGTGCACCACAAATTGGGCGTACTACTATAGCATTACTAAAAACGAAATTATTGTTATGGGATTGTATATTGTAAGATGATTTCATACTTGCTCTAAAGTTATTTTTGAATTGTTGTTTTTATTGCATCAGTTCAAATTGGGAACTTCATATTTTTTTTCATTGTATGGTTAATTAACACCATTCACACTGAACCATCAACTGATTGAAAATTTTTTTATATGATCATTTCATGTTAGTTTAAAATGTGTTATGCAATGTTTAGGTTGAGTAAGAAGGACTTAAGCATACATGTTTTTAAAGACTTCTCAATGGTACTTGATAACTGGATGTTATTTTATTGAAAAATACGAGGCTTGCTTTAGCGACAGGTACCTTTTTCCTATTGTTATTCCATATTTTATTCGTCATGATGACTGCCCTGAAAGAGTAGGGTCGAGCAATATTTGGTGTTTCATATATTGGCAAAGCAACATGTTTGCAGATATGATGGAGTGCCTTATTTTTCCTTTTGTGTAGATATAAGTTGTTTACAAGATAACATTGCTTTTCTATGGCTGATACGTTGGATTTTTGCTAATTGGGTGTCATGACTATCTATGTCTGAGCCAAGGTTCATCACCTTCCGCAATACATCAGACCTGACACAATGCGTGAGTACTAAGTTGTGTAGATTATTAGTGATTAGTCAGAAACTGATTGCAAAATAACTGGTTGGATCAGTGAGGGTATAAATACAAGTTCCATGGCTTCAAATATTATGTCTTTAAGAATTTAATTAGTATGGGAATTCTCTTTTGTAATCTAATGTTTATGTAAATTTTTTTAACATAGTCTTATATTTAAAAGTTTATTTTATATATTATCATTTATCAAAAAATCGACTCACGTCCAGCTGCGAAGCGCGGGTCACACCTACTTGTTTATATATATATTAAAAGGCAAAGATTTTGCTCCTCACAAAAACACTGTTCAAGTTTGATCAGCTGTTAATGCATAAAGTACAAGCATCATAAACACTAACATATACATACAATATATATACACAGCAACTATATTAATTTAATATATAATTTTTTAATGAAATAAATTTGGTAGTGAGCTTTAGGCGAGAAGTATGAAGATTGAAGACGCGTGCATGTTAAGCGATGGAGGGATAGAGACACGTGGTCAGACGTAATGGCATCAACTTGGACAGCCTTAATTTTGTAGCTCTACAAATTGGTTTTCTTCAAACATTAACTTAATTTTCAATTTTAAAAACTTTTAACTCTTCTTTTTAAATATTTCTTTCACTTTACTCAAATATTTTATTGTTCACATGTTTTTAACATTTTTTTACATTATCATTATCGGTTAATAGTCATGATTATATTAATTTGACCGCAATTACTTACCAAGCGTTTATGCAAATTTTTAACTCAAACATTTACAAAAATTTTCTATCTTATTCACAAATCTATAACATGTCCATACACTATTTAGTATTTGTATCATTTATATAATTTTGATCGTAATTATTTCACGAGCTATTTAGATTTGATAATATCTAAATAACACTAATAACTAAGTAATATTAATAGTTAAATAATTCTATTTAAATAATAATATTTAGAAAACGTAAAGTTTTTTTTATGGTTTGGTTATATGATTTGACAATATGCGTTTATGACTTTATGTAGGGTTCGTTTTTTTATGCGCTTTGATATCCGTGATGTTGTTACCACTGTAGTGATTTAATACTCATATCAACATAGCAGGCACGTTTATAATCGAGACGATATACCCGCCGCACGTTTGTAACGTAACCACATATATGAGTTTTTAATATACGGAATCGTGAAGAAATACCCGCCGCAACGCGCGGGTCAAGTTTACTAGTTATATATATTAATTAGTAAAGATTTTGTCTCTCACAACTTTCCTATTCACTTTTACACTCACTTTACACACACACCACACACATACACACGCACCACATCACACAATCACACACACACATCAGACACATACACATACACACGCACACACATCACACAATCACACACACACACACATACATCACACACATCATACAAAAGGTGGGCCCCAACATCTCTCACACACACATACATACATACATACATACATACATACATACATACATACATACATACATACATACATACATACATACATACATACATATATATATATATTTTGTATCATGTGAAAACTTTATCTTAGAGAGAAAACCCTTAAACCCTATCTGGGTCGTTTATTTGGAATCTTGAAAATAAACATGTGGTCTACATTAACCCACATTAAAACTTATTTGTTTATCCAAAACCTAATTTTTTATTCAAGTTTAACGTGTATCACATGTTTTATTTTCAAAAGTCCAAATCAATGGTCCAGATAGGGTTTAAGGATTTTTTCTCTTATACCGGGTTTTCACATGATACAAACACTCGCATAATCACTATTCACTACCGCGTCTAAATAATCACTATTCACTACCTAAACACCAAAAAATAGATCTCAATACTTTTCAATTAATTTGAAATTTTCGTTTATAACCCTGAACTTTTAACTCTTATTTTTAAAGTCCCCTCTCACTTTACTCACATATTTTTAATGTTCACATGATTTTAACGCGTCATTAGCTTATCTGATAAATGTCATAATTATATTAATTTGATAGCAATGGCCTCATAAAACATCAAAAGATAGATTTCAATACTTTTCAATTAATTTGAAATTTACGTTTATAACCCTGAACTTTTAACTCTTATTTTTAAAGTTCCCTCTCACTTTACTCATATATTTTTAATGTTTACATGATTTTAACGCGTCATTAGGTTATCTGATAAATGTCATAATTATATTAATTTGATCGCAATGGCCTCATGAACGTTTATATAAATTTCTAACCCAAACGGTCACAGAAATTTTGCGCGTTGTTTACATGTCTATAACGCATCCTTACGTTATCGAATATTTGTATCGTTTATATCATTTTTATCGTAATTAGTTCACAAACGATTTAGATTTAATAATTTTATAAACCATGAGAATTATATATACTACATATATATAAGATTTACATTTAATAATTTTATAATATTTGTATCATTTATAAATTTTACATTTACGTAGGACCTTTTTTTTAAGTCTTCTGTAATCACATTCTTTCTTTACTATTAAATAAGTTCTTAATCTTCAATCCTTAGTTTCAAAGCTTACGTTATAGATCTTTTATAGGGTATTTTCGTGTATTTTATTGTACACGATTTTAACCTCATGTTCTGTTGGTTTTTTTACGTCAGTATATCAGACCCCGCCGCAACGCACGGGGTCCTAATTCCTAGTTAGAATCAAAGTGTAAAGTACACATGAATGATCTTCAAGCGATCATATAAATGTCTGCTAATTATTAATCCTGATCACTATATATTTATATAGAACCAAATATAACGATTTTAAATGTATTGAAAACAGTACGTACGCACTATGCATACAATTAACTTCTGTATTCGTACACTTGAACATTATGTAAGTTATTTAATTTTAAATAAGCTAGGCTTGATCCTTTTGCATATTAAAGACAATCATCAAGAGTCATCTTGGTACTTTATTTGTAAGCAAAATCCTTATATTAAAGAACATGTTATTTTCACACATATCCCACACCAATCACACTCTTTATATGTTTCATATAAGTTAATACGAGTCATATAAGCTATAAATAATTATAATTTGTTAAAATTTTTAGTATTAATAATTAAGCTCATATACGTCTCATATATGTCATATACGTCTCACATTGGTCTCATACGAGGGTATATGAGACCAATCATTGTCAAATCAGTGAGTGTCAGAGAGGAGGTATAAGCTAAATTGTACAAGACGTATAATGTTAGTAGACTGCTATAATGAAAAAAATTAGATCTGTAAATAACAAGACCTATATAAAATGATTTGCTCTCTCTCTTTCTCAGTTCTAAAGATTTTTTTGTATTTGTTTTACAAGGTGTTACAAGAATACTAAAGCATATAAACACTTTTATAATAAGACTCTGATCATCAAGTGACTATCTAAAATTACACTTGGTAATATTATTAGCAAGTGACCATTCATAGTAGCACTTGGTAATATTATTATGAAGGTATTTCACCATGTTACATAAGAATTTGACAATTAAGGTCTTTCACCGCTACAAATCATTTTTTTTTTAGTTTATAAACTGCGAAAATAACTATCATTATCATTTATTATTTTATATATGTTTTCTGACACATATATTTTAATAATATTATTAATCACGACTTTCATGCATATGACATCTATGATAGCACTATTCTTGTATCATTACAAAACTTTACTTCTTTGCTGCTTCAATTTTTATAACTATGTACAAATCGTATGGTAAACACTATTTTTGTGTCAATTATCCCAAATTAGCTATTTGGTTTTCTTGTTGTTCATCCCAGATTTCAGGACAGAAGTATTTGGAATGAGATCATTTGTTCGCTTCGTTGTCAATCCTTGATTAGTTATTGTGTTAAATACACGGATTTGCCAAAAATTGTGCTATTCTATGATAGATTAACAGTTCAGAAAGTTAAGTGATCTTTTCCGACCTCAATGATGGTCGATTGGTGGGGTGAAAACCTAATTTTACAGTCTGCGTATTCTTCTTCAGTTTCCTATCTATGATCTCAATCAATAAGGTACGATCTGTCAATGTTAATAATCTGATGTGATCTGAGGCTCTTATCTAAACTGGACAGATAATTCACTTAATTACACTTGGTATTTTTTTTGTGTGATGGGAATGTATTCGGCTACACGTCGTTGATGGATCGATCCTAATTTTCTGTATATGTATATGTAGAATTTGATTTTAAGGACTAGGGTTTGGTACATTGTCAGTATGTTTATGATTAAAAAGGGGAAGAAGAAGGGTTTGAAACAAGAAGCAATTGAACCACCGTAGGACCTAATGTTTGTTCTGATGTGATTGTAAACCATGCTTCTCGTTCAGCCATTGTCAGTGACCAGCAGCCTGGTATCAGGTCACAGGCTGTTACTATATCCTCTTGTCCACCACAACCTGGTGTGATTGAGGTGTTGCCTTTGTTGAAAGATGTCCCCATGGCTGAACGACATGTTTTATTTTGAATAAACTACAGGATTTGTTCATATATGTTCTATTTTTCAGATACATTGAAGAAAGTTACAGATAAAGGCATTAAAAAGCAGATACTCATGGAACTTGTTGATTAAGTTCAATCAGGTTCAGAGTAAGATGAATGAAATCATGCAGGGAGAGATGATTAAAATGATATCCTTGAGCATATTCTGTTGTTAACCCCCTCAATCACATGAAAATTCAGGAACAGAAAATCTTGATCCAGATGAAGATGATATGTATTTGGATCCCTCATGGCCACATTTACAACTTGTTTATGAATTACTTTTGAAATATTATGTGATATCATCTGATACTGATACCAAAGTGGCCAAAAGATACATTAATCATTCATTTTTATCAAGCTTGCTTGATTTGATACATACAAAAGATCCACTTGAGCATGAGTATTGAAGACCATGCTGCATCGTGTATATGGTAAGTTCATGGTTCACCGTCCCTTTATAAGGAAGGCAATCAATAATCTCTTTTATAGATTTATATTTGAAACTGAAAGGCATCTTGGTATTAGTGAATTGTAAGAGATTCTTGGAAGCATAATAAACCCAAGTCTACTAATCTATATCATCAACAGTTGTCTTACTGCATAACACAATTTGTTGAAAAAGATTATAAATTGGCTGATACTGTTATTAAAACGTTATTAAAGTATTGGCATGTTACAAATTGTGGTAAAGAAATCTTTTTTCTTGGAGAATTAGAAGAAGTGTTGGATGCTACTCAACTTACAGAGTTTCAACAATGCATGGTTCCTCTTTTTAAAAGGATTGGATGTGCATAAATAGCTCTCATTTCCAGGTTTGTGATTTTTCCTTTGTTTGTATATTACAATTATAAATTCAGTTAATTTCTTTAATTTAGTATTCTCTTTACTTTTGTGTCATTGGAATTGTTGCATGAGTGTTTCTATCCTGTCCAGAGAATTCAATTCTTCTATTTGCCCTTTGGATGAATATAAGCCCAATTTAGAGTTTACAACTTAAGTCTAGATGTTGCATATAAACTTTTTGTATACCTGTTCTTGTCTGAAAATATCTGATTTCAATTCATCTTGTTGTAGGTTGCAGAACGTGCATTATTTTTATGAAACAATGAATGTTTTGTGAGCTTAATCGCACTCAATGTCTGGACCCCTCATTTTACCGGTAATATTGAATCACCAGAAAGAAACATACAAGGTCACTGAAACCAAACAATTAATGAATTAACTTCGAATGTGAGAAGAATGTTCATGGAAATGGATCCAGAGCTCTTTGAAGATTGCCAGACTCGATATATGGATAAAGAATCCATGGTCAATGAAAAGTTAAAGCAACGTGAGTTGACTTTGAAAAACCTCACAACCTGCATGAAATCATATGGTGGAGTGGTAGGTTGGCTATTATGAATTAGGTCATGTGTATTCATCACACCTCCATTACTTCACGTAGGTGGCACATAAACAACTAACATCATCACCTCCTTTTCACGCACATATGTGTGATCATCACCCCTCAACTCCCCCTCTTCACACACACTTCTTTCCCGTAACCACCTTCACGATCAAATTTGATTTTTGTTTGTAATTATTTGCAACAGATGATAAGACAAACTTATCCCCTTGTTAAGCATAACAGGGATGGTGTCTTTTCTGGTCAAATTAATCATTTTGACCATGTTTGTTTTCAATACAAACTTGCTTGTGAATCCACTCTTCCAAAGAAGTCCATTTTTTCGGATTTGTTTATAACTATGATCCAGATTCCAGTGATTGATTTATATTGACATATATGGTAAAACCTGCACATAGATGTGATCTTGAAAATTGTACAAATTGTATAATTGTTTGGTTCACAAATTTCAATGATTAACGAAATTAATATCACAAAATTAATTCATTTTGGTTTCAATTCACGCTTAATTAACAGAAAAAAAAAAAATTGCCTTGCTTTCATTCCATGCTTTATTCATTTTATAGTAAATTATGGTTTTGATTTATTTGCTTTAAATGTTTTAACTATTTCTAACAAAAAAATATAATTTTCAATCAATACAGCCGTTGTGGTTTTAACAACTAATGGTTCAGTCCCTATGGTTTAAATTAACTTATGGTTTTTACCCTAACCATAATTATGTTTGGGGGGCAAAAACCGTTAGTTTTCAATTTTCATAAGTTAATTTATAACCACATAACAATGTTATTACAAATTAAATTTAAGATATATATAACAATTAATAATTGAATCAAGTGATCTATTGTTATTATTATGTTTAATACATGTTTATTTATATAAAAAGTTCATCTTTTCTTCGTAGCTATATAAAAGTAACAAATAAATAAATAAATTTATATATATATACACACACGTGTTGGAAATACAACATATAAAAAGCTGATTAAATTATACTTTTTTTTCTTTCTTTTTTTCATTCCCTTTATACTCAGTTTTCGAGATCTATAACTATAAAAATACCATTGATACTAACATAAATAAACCCCCACCGTTGATGATGGGAGTGCTAACGTACAAAACTAAGATAATTAGCGAAAACAAAAAGATGGTGGTGGGTGGCGATGATTTTGTGTTCGATCCGTTACCAAATAAGGTTTCAAAGTACCCATCATCGTTACTGTTATTGTCGTTATTCGTGTTTTCGCTACCTCCGGTGATCGGACCTCTGCCAAATGACACCACCCCAACATCATCCCTGCACCTAGATCATGTTAGCCAATATTCTGATGAAAATAAATAAGACGGCCAAATTTTCTTATTAAAGTAATATTTTGTTGTTTGATTAAATGCGTGTTAAAAAGATCACCTTTAGTAATATATATGATCGTTAATTAGATATATAAATATATAATTCGATTAATTACTAAAAACATATTTATGCGAAATTAATCATATTTATATAACACGTGCCAGATGTTTGTTTTACCAAGTCTCATGCTAAAATAAAAAAAAAAAAAAAAAAAAGGTCGGGAAAATCAAGCACCACCGGAAGACACATTTTCTGCATTTAAATACGTTTAATTAAATTCGATCCACATTAATTTACAGTGTGTTTAATCACATGGGATCCAACTAAGGGACAATTTTTACAACCTTTAGGAGGATCCATTACTCGAGACCTTTTTAGGCCTTAAAGGTAACAGGCATATGTTCCTTTCCCAATGAAAAAGACCCCACATATATACCCTACACTAGTATTTGAGCATAAAATTGAATGTGTTAAAGGTTACACCTCTTATGCATGTACATGTCATACAATACGCTCAATACAACATGTATACGGGTCATACACGTCAGTATGATCATGCAACACCATCTTGTATGGTCTTATGACCCTTAAAGGTAGGTAGGGTGTGAAGTTATAAATGGAAGTGTGAGAATAAAACAGGCATATACAAATTATATGAAAAGTTTGAGGGTTTAATATCTGTAGATGTTAAGTGACGTATATTTATCCAAATCAAATCATATAAATTACAAAACTTAGAGATACAATTTAAATAAAAATTCTTCGATCGGCTAGTAGATATTAAGATGAAATTAACATATAGAAACCCTAAAATACTAAAATAAATGTGTAATTGTGATATTTAAAGAACTTTAGGTGATTAATTGATTTGTATAAAAAGATGTACGTACCTAGGCTCACCGAAGACACCGGCGTTCATGGTGAGTTGGTCAACAAGGAAGGCTGACTTAGGATCAACACTAGTCGCCCTAGCATACATAGTGTTCAGGCTTTGACCCGATGGCACAAAAAACGCACCATTTTCCATTAAGTCACCTTCCGTCCTCCAATTCCATCCTACCCAATTCTTCTCATTCGCTTCCACACGCTTTGTAACCTATTCATGAAAATTATCCCTTAAAAATATAATATGTATTAAAGTTTTTTTGACGGCAAACAAACGCTTAGCGGCATGCCTTTTTATAGCCCAAATAAATGTTCACAAACTTCTTTTAGAATAATAATAATAATATCATTTAAATTAAATTCACAACTTGAGTACCAAGCTACCTCCTTTGCATTAGGATCCGGTGGTGCGATATAGCGGTTACCCTGACTGTTAATCGTAGGGTTGGCGCTACCCCCAATGGCGTACATCTTCCATTCCGTGAAATCATTGTTTACTACATGAAAATACCCATGTCTACATCTTGGCATTCTTTGCACCAACCCTTTCCCATAATGATTAAACGCAAAAGTAACCTATGAAGAATGAAACACACAACATTACATAACCAAAAGCTTAATTAAGTTGTTATTTTGAATCCGAAAAACCAATCAAATGTCTCGGACCGACCCAAATCATATTTTGTTTCGTCCATGGTTCGGTCCAGTAATTGTAATTAATGAAAGAAAAAAGAAGTTAAATTTCCACCTGCATCCCTTTATCAGGCAGGTATGCATCATCATGACCCATGAGCATAACCTCATTATGATACGTGAAATAATTGTTTGAAATTGTAATAGCCGTTGATCCCAAAATTGCATCAATCAGACCATCTGTACAATGCGAAAGAGAACAGTGATCGATCCATATGTTTCTCGAGCCTGAGATCGATATCCCGTCACCGTCGGATAAGCCTCTCTGGCCCACATGCGTTGGGCTTGACCGTATGAGGGCGTTACCCGACGGTTTACAGTTGTAGATACGAATATTATGGATGATGACATTGGTCACGTACTGGAGGGTGATACAACCGCCGCCGGTGATGTCGATGTTGACGCCACGCCCGTCGATGGTCTTGTAGCTGTTGACGATGAGTTCGTGTTTGAGTCTGATCAGCATGCTGGTTGCAAACACGATCCATAAGGGTTCGGTCTGCAAGACCGCGTGCCGGAGGGTTCCCGGAGTTGGGTTGACGGTGTCGTGGTCGGAAGAGTCGGTGACGATGTAATACTGGCCACCTTTGCCGCCGAGTGCATACCGGCCGAACCCAATGCCACAGTCCGCTAATCGTTGCCGGTCGGTGCCAGAATTCGGATCGCACTTCCAGCAATCGTCGATCGGGTTTCCGGTCATACAACCGTCGACGATGCCCTGCATTTGTCTTCTATATACAGATACGTTTATTCTCCTGTAGACACAAATCAAGAAACCAAATTCAGAAATTCAATAGAATTTGATCAAATTGAACTGAATTTTACATGGAAGAAAATTAAAGTTCAAGAAAAACGAATTTGAACATCCAAGTTGTAAACTTCCGTTGATATTTCTTGAAAACGAAAGACACCCACATGATTAAACATCGTAATCATCAAAACCCGGATAGGAATTTCATTATTATTGTCAAAAAGATTATCAGAAACTTCAAATCCAATTTGGGGTTTTGTAGTTTTCATAAAAGAATACAAAAAGATGTGTTGTTTACATATGAACTTCTTGAACAACATCTTCTGGATTAGGGTGTTGATAAGGCAGTGAAAGATTAAGAGTGGCTTTGATGACAGTTAGGAGAGAGGTTAAGATGATGCAGAAGAAGAGAATGGAGGTGATTGGAGGATGCATTTTGTGGAGAATATTTGAAATTAATTGAAGGGATGAGGGTTTAATGAATCAATTTGTCATGAAACAAAAAAAAATGGCTTCAAGTTGAATCATCCTCTGTTTTGGAGGGAAAGAATGCAAATTAGAAAATAAATTGATGGTTTTATTGTTTATATAATTATGTAATGACAATATTTGACTTAAAAAATTGCAATTTGGTGATAAAAGTGGGTTGTTTATTAAAAACTTTAAGGAAGAAATTGGTTTATGATGCAGGGTTTTGCATAATTGAGGGGGACGTAAAGAAGATAATTAGGGAATCATTGAGTTTAGAGAGGGTGGGGGTGGGGGGTTCTCTCACTTTGAAGTCTTTGTTTTCCTCAAAAACTTTACATTCGAATCTTGTATAAAAATCATTCCATTTGGAAATAAACAAGAAACCCATATATATTGTCAAAATACTCAAATATCAAAGGATAAAAAAAGAAAAAAAAAAGAATTTGAGAGGAATATAAAAGGGTGAAAAGTTACCTTTTTAGGTGATTAAGGGAATATAAAGGGAGAAAAGTTATGGCATTTTGAAAAATTCGTTTCACTCTGTTCTACTCTCTTCATTTATATACTTAACCCCCTGGACTTCTTTTCTTACCGCTTCGACCACAATATTATTTTTCTTTTTTCAATTTGGCTACAACTTTGCACTTCTTTTTACTCTTTGATCCTTTAATTTCATTTATAATTTTAAATATATATCTATTTAATATTTAACTAGTCTATTATATTTTGTTAATCCAACACCAAGATTTGCAAGAGTATACAACATATAATACTAAACATAAAAATTATACAACAAAATGGCATGTAAGTTGTTTAATAGAGACGTGTCTATCTCTATGGCCCGTTTGAGTTGTGATCGTTTGTTTACATATGACCGAAAGTTTTTCGAACTAACCTATGATACAACTCTCAAATTTTTTTCATTTGACCAAAGCAATATGACCCGTAATTACCATTAGGTGTCATATTAAGAGTGTTTTTTGATAGTGTGTTCAAATGTCCTTTACCATATAAATAACACAAGGACGGGGAAAAAGCCATCAATGATTTCAAGTGGATATAGTTGACAACTTGACCCATTAGTTAAATTGGCTTGATTATGGGAATTGGTATTGGTTTCATAATATGCTAAAAGTTTCAAATAAATTAGAAATACTAAGACTACATAGATAACGATGTGTGATTATAGGTTTCTTCCTACCTTTATTTATTAAATTAATTTAAAAACTTCAACATATAAAAATAAGCAAAATTGTCTTTTTGTATGGTAATTGTTTGAGAATGCGTTTGGTATGGTATATTTGTATTGGGGTACACACATCAAAGTATCAAACAATCAGTATAAATATTAAAGTGTTTTCTACATATCTATAATGTGTGTATATATATTTGCAGTGGCGGAGCTTCAAAGGAATCATAGGGGGGCGAAAACTTACGTGACTTCAATTTTTTTTTTCCAATTGATCGTTATGTCTCGATTAGTCGGGTTAAATGTACGGGTCAGTGATTCGGGTTAGGTCGGGTTAAACAATAAAAATATAAGTAGTTACTAATTATTATTATGCTTGAAAATAGTAAGTACCTGAATATTAACATCAAAATAGGCTGCTTTTGAAATAACTTATAAAGAATAAATAAAATTACCGACTAGAATTGTGTCAATATTAGCCAATGAAATGGTTCTTGCTAAGCTACTTGAAAAGGAATGGGGCGGTGGTTGGAGTCTATGGCAGTGGAAAGGGGGCGGACGGTGTGGACCTCCTATGGGAAACAAGAAAAAGAAAAAAAATATATGGTAGGAAGGGGAAATAAAAGAGGGATAGAGAGACTGCTCAAAAACAAACAAACAAACTTACTTAGTATATTCCCACTTTTCAGTAGGATCTGGGAAGAAAGATAAACACAAACCTTACCCTTATCACAGTTAGGATAGAGAGGTTGCTTCGAAATAAATATATGGGTAATTTTTGAAGTTAGTTTTTTATTTATTAACTACAAAAATAATTGTTTTTTTTATTTATAAGAGATGGTAATATAATTTTTTTCAATCAGGGGGACAAAATCAATTTTTTTTTCAATAAGGAGGGGCGAAATCAATTTTTTTTTTTTTTAAATTAACCTTTAGGCCTGAAAATAACCCTATTTACGAAAAAAAGAGGGGGGCGGTCGCCCCTCCCGGTCCCTTAATAGCTACGTCCCTGTATATTTGAGCGGTTTGGTTTGACGACACTCAAAACGAGATTTCAACCGTTCCCTCGGATTTGACGCTCTGGGCGTACGCCCGAGCCCACCTCAAGAGGAACCCCACAACTGGGTAACCCTTTGAGGTTGCCTCAGCAAATATGCTTCGGCCCTGGTTCGAACCCAAGACCTCTTATAAAAAAGTTAAGGGGGTACTATTAGGCTAGAAGCCTTTGGCCTATAATGTATATCTATAAATGTATTTAAATGAGAACAAATAAATCTTTTAAAATCAATGAGAATCATTTATATCAATATATTAGATTACATCCCATGTGTTACACGAGTTAAAAACAAAATTTTATACACTTTGTATGAGAACTTGTTTTAAATAAAAATTGTTTTGTAACAACACTTATTTTTTATAAAACTTTTATACACTTCTGCTTTAAATTTAAAATAAAAAATAGATGATTATTTTAGTTTTCAAAACAAATATTAGTTTTAAATAAAACAAAATCGAAAAATTATATTTGTTGACAACTAATTTTTTATTCAACTTTAATATGGTTTACATTAAATTTGATTTGTTTATTCAAATCTTAGTTTTTTATTTAACTTTAATATGGTGAGCATACTTATTTTCAAGATTACAAATGGACGGCTCAAATATTATTACAAAATATCAATAGAGGGTGGTGATCATTGATCAATATATCATCGTAAACATCATTGTCTCCCTTGTTAACCTTGAAAGGGATCACAAACATTGATCTTCACAAATATTTATTTACAAGGGGTAATATCATATATCCCCTTATTAAACATTCAAATTAAATATATCCTCAATGTTAAAGTAAAATTACAAATATCCTCATGTTTCAAAATTGCCCCTTAGTAAGGAGAAATATAAAAATTGTTTTTAGTTAGTTCATTAAGTGTAAAATAGGAAATACATAAAAAAAATTAATAAAATGGTATATAAGTAATATATTTGGTTTAGAAAGAGAAAATATGTAATTTAGTTTTATGATTGGATAAATATGTAATAACAGGTTTTATCAATAGGATATATGTAATTGACCCTATTTATAAAGAAAGAGATATCCTAGATGTCATTAGCTAATGCTTGGAAGGGATCATCATCACAAGTAATATGATTGAGAGTACTTGATCTTCTTTTGATTGAAATCATTTATAATTACAAGGGTGGGAAACCCAGTAGTTGTTAATAAATCACTAATTGTCATGTAATTGTTGTTGAGAAGTGACATTGCATTACACATTCCATGTGCATAATGCACTCAATTTAAAACCTAAGATTGGTCACAACTCTTCTTCGTTGATAGAAAGTTTTCATTAACAAATAAATCTTCTTTAATATTTGACATTAACTTTGGTTGATCAGTTACATTATGTAAATAGATTGACGATTTTTTTTCAAGTTGTAAACAAGTAACCTGGTTAGAAAACAATTTAACAAATTGTTAACATGTTCAATGTTGCCGTATCAGTATCCGGGTCGGGCTTGAGTCGGGCTAAGTCATGCCTTGTTATCCCGAGCATGGATCCTAGCTGCAACAACATAGAAAACCTACGTTAGAGGGCCCAAGGGGGTTATCCCCGAGGACACTCCGACGCTCAAGTCAGTAATCTACATGAGATAATAAGATATATAAGACATAGATATGTGAACAAGTATATGGAAATAAGCAGTAAGACTCATGAGAGTCTCTTGAAGAAATATGTTATGTGTGTATATGCTTCAGGAAGAAGAGTGTGTAAGGTAGAGAGAGATCTCCTATATATTGGCAAGATAGATAGATAGAGAGAGAGAGAGAGAAATAGTGGATGCTAAGCAAGTATTTCACTTGCAATGTCCAGGGTCTCAAATGTGTAGTATTCCCCTCTATTTATAGAGGGGAAATAGACTTTACCTTATCTGGTTGTATCCCTGCTAAGGTTAGCCGGGTCATGACTGGGCAAGCCCTGCTAAGGTTGGCCGGGCTGCTTGTTATCCAAGCTAAGTGTCAGCCATGGTATACTTTTAGTTCGGCTAAAGGGATGTACCTACTCCCGTCATCATCCCCCCAGTCTAGTGTGATGTAGTTTTAACTACATTATACTAGACTAGACTCGACTCATACTTTTTATTTCTTTAGTGTTTTTGTCCTTTGACTTGCGGGATCTCCACTTTGAAAAATATTAATTTCAGCCTTGCAAGATTTGGTTTGCCAAATCTAAACTTTCTGAGTTTCTTTATGATGAGTTTACCACAACTGAATCCAGCATGATTGATTCTACCTTCTTTTATATTGTTGACGGTGTGGCAATTTGATCCTTGGCTATAAGGATACACATAGCTTTGAGCATTCTTCTTGTTGTGCTGGAACAAGCTTTAATATAAAGTAAAGTTGCCCAAGTGAGGTCGTTAAGGCAACTTGTTGGGCCAATGCTTACTGGGCATAACCAGACATGGATGATTGATGAGACACTGCTCCCTGAGTAAGACCAAACAAGGTTGCCTAGCTAGCAAAGAAGTTTATTTGTTGGAACCATGTAGAACAGCTTGAGTGAGAACGTGCAAGGCCGCCTGGCTGGGCTAAGGCTACCTTGACAAGGGAAAGAAAGGTGGCCTAATTGAGGAGATGATTTTTGAAAGATTTAGACATTGTTTCTTAATGCATTTGTATGGCTTCTACCTCCACATACAAATGTTGGATATAGCACAAAGTTGTGTTGAGATGGTTTCTGAAGTATCACTCATATAAGGTAAAACCAAAAATATAGATTGTTTATACGTGTCACCAATCACGTGAGGAGGTACTGTGTGTGAATTGAATTGCATATTTGCATATTTGTCTCTTCCATCATGCAAATGCATTGTAATCTTCATATTATGCGCATACTTATTGTAAGTCATTGAGCTTGGAGATGGGGTATTGTCTTATTAGAGTAGGTAGTTAATCACAGTCTTGTACTGTCGAATAATGCAAGAAAAACTTTCTTGGTTGATTTAAACACAAGCCTTGTTATAGGCAAGGTTTTTGTCCCTTCAGCAAAAAACAAAGGTAAGCTAGACCTCATGACACGTCCTTAGGTGGAGTTTTTGTCTTTTCACCTGATGTGTATTAGTCCAAGACTGTTTTTTCCTAGCAAGGCTTGGTTAGATCAAATATGATCATAACTTTTTGACCAAGACAAATTTGGCTATGACGTATTTGCCCGTGCCATGTAATAGTCAGGAAAATTTTGGCTGTGACATTTTTGCTGTGTCACTTTTGACCGTGACAAGTTTTGGCTGTGATAAGTTTTGGCCGTGATAAGTTTTGGCTGTGCTAAGTTTTGGCCGTGACAAGTTTTGGCCGTGACACGTTTGGTCGTGACATGTTTAGTCGTGACACGTATGGCACTAACACGTTTGGCCGTGACATGTTTAGCTGTGACACGTATGGCACTAACACGTTTGGCCGTGACATGTTTAGCTGTGACAAGTTTTGTATTTACGCGCGTTATTTTACGTGAGTAGGTCAAGGCCGGATCCCACGGAGCAGTATTGTAACAGGTGCTCACCCTTTACATGGGTAGGTCAAGGCCGGACCCCATGGAGCTTCATTATGAGGTGCTCACCCTTTACATGGGTAGGTCAAGGCCGGACCCCATGGAGCTTCATTATGAGGTGCTCACCCTTTATATGAGAAGGACAAGCCTGTAACTCATTAAGAATAAATGTATTGTATTGTCATGATGATGTTTCTTTCATATCATGGAATATTTGTCAATGTAATCAGTTTGACTTTAGCGGTATTATACCATGCTAGCCCCTAGTTTAATACTACTAAGATAACATTAGTAGTGTTGAACTTATCACGAGTTTATTCTGATGAACTTTTCTAGGTAAGGAAGATAGAACTGGAAGTTCCTATACCTAATGCTCATAAGTAGGATCATTGGTCCTTGCCTGAATATCAACCTCGGTTGAAATGTTGTAGCAAGGTAATTATGAACAAATAATTTCAAGGTGGATATAAGTTATGTATGTCTTCTTCACCTCCATGCAAGATGGGAATGTCAAAATTTTAAGATATGTTTGCCTTGTTCTAGGCAAAGTGACTCGAGATTTTATTAAACAATATAGCATGAGTGTTTTCTATTATAGGTCGGATTCCGTCGTGCCAGGTAACCGGTGTTGGTGTTTGGCAGCCAAACTGCCTCATGCTATTTGCAAGTCAAGGGGAAAGTGACTTGCTTTTATCAAAGCAATTTGCCTTTTGTCAGACGGGACAACCTTGGTACTTTTAAAAAGTAAGGAAGTTTGGAGTAATTCCAAGTTAGATGACTTAGGCTTTGCCTTATTATTTGATCTTCTTGTTCAACAAAAGTAACATGTCGTCAAGTGCTTTTGTGTGGTCGTATTTCGGATAAACTGCGTTATAGCCAGGTCTCCTTGTTGCGCTTTAGCCAGGATAAAAATTATTCTGTTCCCAGTCATGAATATTTTTAGCCCAGCTGACTTGGTATGCTTAGTCGAGATATGAGTATTAACCCCCACGATATGGCTAAATTTAGCTAGGCTGATTTGCATCGCTCAGCCAAGACTGAGATGTGATTTAGCCAACATGTGTCTTTGTTATTCTTAGTTCGGGAGGAATTTTGCCTTCATTTATTAGAAATCTGCCTTGGTAAGCTTAGCATGGACGGTGAAGTTTTATGTCACGTTTATGTGATATGTGTGTGAGAGAGCCATGGCTAAACAGAAAACTTGCTATTAGCCAGACTAGATGACCTGAATATTGATGTAGATACTTGTCACATATGATGACTCGACTTCTTTCAGGGAAGTATGATTTTGCCTTCCATTAGACGAGAGAACTTGATTTCCTACTAAACAGGAATAATTCGAGCTTATCCTTATCAAGGATAATTTTTTTTTCTTTGGCGAGTAAGTCGACTTTAGCTCTTTAAGGGGAATATAACATTGCCTTCTGTAAAGTAGAGTGACTTCAGCCAAGGCAATGTAGCATTGCGTTGTGCAAGCAAAGCAACGTTAGCTTTTGTAAAGCAATATAAATTAAGTTCCCTTGTAACAAGGAAGTCCTGGCTATCATCATACAAGGCAATTATATTGCTTTATAGGCATGGTGTCTTGAGTTTTTGCAAAGCACAATAAGCAGATTGAATTCATGACAAGGTGACCTTGCCATCATGTTAGGTGACTTTGATGTCTTGCTAAAAAAGTGACTTGACACATGTCAAAGTAAGGAGATCTTGTCTTTACAAGCAACAAAACTGTAGCATTTTGTCATGATGGGTGGCATGGCTTAGCCTAGCCTATTGAACTCTTGTTAAATATGGTTACTTGTGGTTCAGCCAAGGCCTTGTCGGGTACTTGCTGAGTTAAGTAGTGGTAAAGGCTCCGCCTAATGGTATCCCTGCTGAAAGAAAACTCATCACATAAGTTAGGTCATGGTAGAGGTTCTGGAAGGTGTTATCCTTGTATAGTCATGATGACATATCTGTTATATGTTGTTAGAAAAAGATATTGTATATCTTTATTCTTAATAAAAAGTGAAAAGTTAACAAGTCAAATCATTAGAATATATGTGCTATAATATGTCAGAAAAAGGTAGCGTATATCCATTTTCCTTGAAAGTGAAATGACAAGTTATAAGTATGAGGGTATTTTCATAACAAAATGACCTTGCCTTCACGTAAAGTAACTTTGATGTCTTGCTAAGGAAAGTGACTTGCTTTTTGTCAGGAAAGGTGACTTGGCCTTGGTCAACCAAAAACAAGTTCGTTTTGGACTACTTTGATTGAAAGTTGCGTAAACTTGCTAGAATATCTTTCAATAAAGGAACCCTGGCTAGAAGAATAATATAAGGAGGTTATATTGGATATTGTTTAGCATTAAGTCTTGCCGACAGTTGCAAGCATTAAGTAAAAGTTCACATATAGTTTTGCATCTAACCTTGTTATGTGACAAAGGAGTGTAAATAATAACTTGCCTAGGTAAGTGAATTTGACAAGACTATAGCAAGGTTTTATGCATTTATTTAGTGGATTTATTAAAAACATTATGGGTTCTGTAACCCTACATATAGGCTTTAACCTACTGATATGTGGGTGAGCTCAGAGAAAGTACTGTTCACATATTTGATATAACATTTGACAATATATATATATATATATATATTTTCAATCATAGACCGATAGAGTTTAAAAAGCATGATAATATATATTATCAATTTTTTTATAGTCTGAGTGTATTTGTAATAATGGTGAGTTCTAACAAAGAAAGCCTTTGTACTTGATGTGTCAGAAAACTACTATAGGTGTGGGGAACTTTTCTTTTTTTCTTTTTTTTTTAATGACAAGACCACACATGTAATAAATTGTACCTTGTTTTGACCTTTGGGTCATGAGTTGCATTTTTTTTTTTTCGCATCAGTTGGTTGCTCATAAGTTCTAAACTTTTTCCTGCATGTCTTTTATATCATGTAGTATTATGTGTTTTGACTTTCAAACACGAATAACAATGCAGAGATTTTAAAAGATATGATCTCGTAGATCACTTTAAGAAGATGCGCATATATATATGTATATATGTGTGTGTAGCTTTATGGGCAATAACTTTAATAGAGTACCATGCTATAATACAGATCTTAAAAGATATTAAATGTGATAAAGTACAACTAGTTGTTTAGGGTTTCTTTTATTGTACTACTTTTACTGCATATACTCATAAAGTATAATACTTGTAATTGAATAAATGAATTACGTAGAATTGACAAACTGAAGGTTTCAAATCTATTGTATACCACTTTTCTTCAATTTTCTTTTATTATTCTTTTTTATTTCTCTTCTTCTTCGTTTTTTTTTATTTTTGTATTGTAAATTAATCTTAAAACAAAGTTACTTATCTGATATATGTGAAACCAAAAACCAGACAAGATGAGGAAAATTTCTTTTATTTTTTATTTTTTTTAAAAAAAGAAAGAATATGTTAATATGAAAGCTTCTTTAACATAGGTGTTATCGAGAAAGCATCTTTCATCAGTTTACCCAGAGGTTTAAAGGAGTTTCCTTTTTTTCTTTTGTTCTCTTCCTTTTTTTATACATGCACACACATCTATGCATCATTATCCATAGTGTTGTTTGTCTATTGGTTTTAGGCCATAATATCCGTAAATACAACATAGAATTCATAATAGATCTTTAAGAAATATTACTCACCAAGTGATCTCATATGAGATTAAACAGATGACGCTTACTCCCTGTGGGAGAAGTTCTGACATGGTAGGAACCCCATTGCAAGCACATCTTGTTCTAATCTTCTGCTAAAAACTGTCAAATCTGAAGAAACAAAGTTCAAAAATCATATGAACACACAAACACCCAGATTTGCTCATTTGTATGAGAAGTGCAAAAATGCAGATATGGTTGTTTTTTGTAGATCAGAGGACGCGAGATTTTCTAGCAAGTTGAAATTCTCGGCCCGACGGTGGGCGCCAATGTTGATGCATCCGAATCCGGGTCGGGCTTGAGTCGGGCTAAGTCATGCCTTGTTATCCCGAGCATGGATCCTAGCTGCAACAACATAGAAAACCTACGTTAGAGGGCCCAAGGGGGTTATCCCCGAGGACACTCCGACGCTCAAGTCAGTAATCTACATGAGATAATAAGATATATAAGACATAGATATGTGAACAAGTATATGGAAATAAGCAGTAAGACTCATGAGAGTCTCTTGAAGAAATATGTTATGTGTGTATATGCTTCAGGAAGAAGAGTGTGTAAGGTAGAGAGAGATCTCCTATATATTGGCAAGATAGATAGATAGAGAGAGAGAGAGAGAAATAGTGGATGCTAAGCAAGTATTTCACTTGCAATGTCCAGGGTCTCAAATGTGTAGTATTCCCCTCTATTTATAGAGGGGAAATAGACTTTACCTTATCTGGTTGTATCCCTGCTAAGGTTAGCCGGGTCATGACTGGGCAAGCCCTGCTAAGGTTGGCCGGGCTGCTTGTTATCCAAGCTAAGTGTCAGCCATGGTATACTTTTAGTTCGGCTAAAGGGATGTACCTACTCCCGTCATCATTCAAATAAATGAAATATAAAACATGTTAACATATTAAATCATGCCAAGAATTACCATAGTAAGATTCACCAATAACTAACAAATGTTTTGGGGAGTAACATGTAAGCCACTGGCTTCTTACACAATTGTTAAAACACCTTTCATGTAATTGTTCTTTGTATTTTTAGCTAATTTAATTTAGTTTAAAGTCATTTTAACGTTATTTTACTTACATGATTGTTAAAGCACCTTTCATGTTTGTTTGCACGTTTATTTTGTATTAATTTTCCTAAAATTATAATGGTATACGGAGTGGTCCGAGTGGAGTCTGAGAAACACCCTCCCCGAGCTAATGAAAGCATTTCTTGAGTTAGAACACCCCCTCTCCCGGGTAGTTTTGGGGAGTTTTTTTAAGGAAAAAGACACCAAGTTTCTTCCAAATTGATGTTAAGCCTTGAGAAAAATATGATAATTCATTCATATATATTGTACTAACATAATTATAAAATTATAGACAAATAAGAAAAACTTGAAAGGTATTCTTCAAAAAAATATAAAAAATTTATGAATTTAAGAAGAATGTTGATAGCCTGATATGACACAAGTGTAGGCAATGGAGAGCAGAGGACTCTTCCTCTCCTAATTACTAAAAAAAAATTGAGTAATCCACCAACCGCCATAATGTTATTGAATTGTTGATGGTGGAGTGGTTATGAAGAAATTGTTTTGTGCGCACAATCCATCCTTAACTATAATTTTGTCTACGAACATATATATATATATAGGGGAGGGATATTCTAAGAAGGCAAAAAATCATGAGAAGTGTGAGAAGCCACGAGAATGTGACACGTGTATTTTAGGGTAAAGGGTATAAACGTCAACACATAAATGGAGGCTGCACATGCAAGTCACATGTTAATTCCACCAAATTTTTTAAACGTATGTAACTATTTTAGAGGTTATTTTTTTTTTTTAAAAATTACACCATAAAATCACAAATTTCTTTACCTTTCTAACGATTATAATATTGTTATATTTAACAATAGAAAAAGAACAAACTTGTATGTTCTTGAAACTTGTGCGTTTTTATGGTGTTTTCATATTGTTTGTGAAACTAGACGTTTTATGGTGTTTTTGAAAAAGAACACAACGTTTTTTAATTGCGTCATTTACACATGATGTTTTATGGTGTTTCTATACTGTGTAATTTTCACAAACATTTTATGGTGTTTTTGAATTGTAATTTTATTTATGGTGTTTTTGAACTGTAATGTTATTTATGGTGTTTTTGGACTGTAATTTATTTATGGTGTTTTTGAACTGTAATTTTATTTATGGTGTTTTTGAACTGTAATTTTATTCATGGTGTTTTTGGACTGTATAATTTTACACATTGTGTTTTATGACGTTTTTGAAAACTAAAAAACATGTCGTTCTAAACTTTGTGTTTTTACACATTTAAGTTTAAAACGTCATGTATAAAATGTTTATCAACCAGGTGTTTTTGTTATGGTGTTTTTCAAATGTTTATGAAATATAGCGATTTATGGTGTTTTTAGTATTCAAAAACACCATAAAAATGTCTTGTCTTAGTTTCAGGAATATCCGAACACAAAAACACCATAAACACAATAACATATCTTGAAAAAACGTCATAAACAATAAAATATCTCGAAAAAACATCATAAACTAAGTTAAAAACACCACGTACAAACTTAGGTGTTTATGGTGTTTTTCGTTTTCAAAAACACCAAAAAATGCCCTCTTTTAGTTTTATTAATACGCAAACACCAAAAAATAACATAAAATGTTAACATCATAAACACCATAAAATATCTTTGAAAACACCATAAACATACATATGGGTAAAAAACACCATAATAGATCAGTTTCGTATATATTGGAAAAACACCATAAACATATGGTTCGTGAAACTCATTTTAGGTTGTTATTTTAATTTTAAAAAATATACAAATATTATACTCATTAGAAAGATAAAAAATGCTCGATTTTATGGTGTAATTTTTTTAAAAAAATACTAACGTATAAAAAAGTTATTAACGTTTAAAAAAGATGGAGGAAAATGCATGTGACTTGCATGTGCAGGTTTTTGGCTAGATCTTCCCATTCTACCCCTACTGATGGTTTTAACTTATAAATATTTACGAAAATACCACTAAATTAATCTCAACCACAAAACCAATTGATCTAATGGTTGAGATCTCTTCTCACACTTCTCATGGTTTTAAAACTTTTTAGCCAAACCTTATACTATATATATATATATAGGGGAATGATCAAATGTTAACACTTCCTTGTTGCGATAACCGTATAATCCTAGCATTTTTTGCGTTTTTTGCCCGAATCTTTTTTTTTTCATGGTTTTTATTATACATAAATAGGGGGTTTCCTTCTTGTGTTTTTGCTAATTTATCACCGTTTAGAAGTTATTTACAACCGTAAGTAACTGTAACGACTTACAGTTACTTACATTACGTATCTGATGGAAGTGTGATGTAAGTAACTGTAAGTCGTTACAGTTACTTACGGTTGTAAATAACTTTTAAACGGTGATGAATTAGCAAAAACACAAGAAGGAAACCCCCCTATTTATGTATAATAAAGACCATGAAAAAAAGAAAAAAAATATTCGGGCAAAAAACGCAAAAAATGCTAGAGTTATACGGTTATCGCAATAGGGAAGGGTTAACAAAGGAACCATTCCCTATATATATATAGGATATGTATATTTTGGAAACCATGTTGAGTGGAAGAAACATTGGAAACCACATACTTGGCCCACATTTATCCACATCACCATTTCATTTTAATAATCCTATATAATACAAGGGTAATTTAGTCATTTCCAACACAATTACCTCTATACAATATTTAATTATTTAACTACAGTCTCTCTCTTCAAATATTTTATTATTTAACCACATTCTCTCTTTTTAAATTAAATCAAAAACAAAATATTTAATTTTTAAACATTTCCCACCTAATTTTTTCTCACCATGTTTTTAAAATGACTAAAATAGATGATAGGATGCTGGATGTGTACACGTATTGTCGTTGTTACGTTATTGTTACGTTTTTCCGGATATTGTGTATATGTATTGTCATGCCTAACACGTTGTTTGGTTATGTTTTTTTTTTATGTTTACCAGATTTTATAACATTATAACCTTTTTTTTCAGATTTAAAGGTCTGCACTTATTTTACTTAATTTTTGTTCTTATTCTTTTTTTTTCAAGTAACATTCCTGTTATAGTAACGCATAAAATAATGTTAGATTTCCTATCTTTGCATTTCGTAATATTTAGATAAAAAAAATTAAATACAGATACTTGAATATTATCAAGTTACGTTTATGTTACATATAGACGGACTATTTTGAAACTTGATTTTTATAGACTCGTATATTTTTTTTGTTCATTTTTAGTTAGTATTATAATTTTCCTTTTTTTAATAGTTCATTAATTATTTTTGAATATTTATGTTTTTTTTTTATTTCAGCAAGTTTTTTATTTCCAGTACATTTTACATTTTATATATTCAGTACACTATTACATTTTGTTACGTTTATGTTACATCTCGAATATATTTTGATGTTTGTACTTTAATCCTTTCTATAGCCTTTTCCATATAGTTTATAAATTGACTTTATTTGATAGTACACAAGCATTAAATGATTGCTTGTTTTT
Organism: Mikania micrantha; assembly: GCA_009363875.1. Lineage (NCBI taxonomy): Eukaryota > Viridiplantae > Streptophyta > Magnoliopsida > Asterales > Asteraceae > Mikania > Mikania micrantha. The sequence goes on from CM018696.1 coordinate 89,727,359, forward strand.
TAGGTTTTTAATGTAACTTTCTATAATACTTTATTATTTTGTTTTATTTTTTAGGTTTGTATTTTGTTTGAATTATATGTTTTATATAATGCAAAATAAAACGTGTTACATTGAATTTTCGTATCCGAAATTTGAACAATCATATATGCTCCAAATTTTACCTTATTACAGTAATGTTAGACAATACATTTCGGTTACAAGTCATTTGCGACTTTCATTTTTTGGGTTATTTTGTTTCAAAATGTACGTGTTACATTGATTTTACATGATATATATATATACACTTAATTCATGTCTGAAATCGGTCCTAAAAATTGAACATTTTTTACCTTATTATAGTGATTTTACACAATACAATTCAGGGTTCAGGTCACATGAAAGCTAAAATCGCTTGAAAATCCGTTTTCTAACTTGTATACATATTTGTAACAAAGTGTTACATGTATGTAAAAGAAAATATTTCTAAAACATTAAAAATTACATATATGTAACTTTTATGTAATATTTATGTAACAGTTGGGTACGTAAATAAAATTAATAAAATGGAACCATGCTACTTATATGTTACATACATTTACAACAAATGTTAAATAAATGTAACAAAATTAAAGTAATTTCAAATTTATTTAAGAACACATGCAAACATAAATTAGCATAATTAATAATGTAACTTCGATGTAACATAATACAAATAAGCAATACGTAACTGAAATAATTTTGAATTACATAACTTCGAGATTCCATTTTTATGAACAAAGAAATGTATTAACAGAGATGAGTAGGTACAAATAAAATATATAAAAAGAGAAAAATACATATAAAATGAAAAAAAAAAGTACACATGTAGCATTACATTTCTATCATTCTTGTACTATCTTGTACTTTCATCAGATTTTTTAATCTAAAACAATCTAATCAACTTTTTCAAATTTAATCTCATCCATCCAAGAATTTGATCAATGGTTAGAATATGGTTTCCAAAGTTTCTTTAACTCAACCAAGTTTCTAAAATAACCCTTCCCTATATATATAGGGAAGGGTTATTTTAGAAACTTGGTTGAGTTAAAGAAACTTTGGAAACCATATTCTAACCATATATATATAACATACTAGGTTATAACATGTGTGTTACACGGGTGGAATAAAAGAAAAGATGTAATTAATCTTATGGTATAAAAATATTGTTTTAAAGATTGTTACATATCATATAAAAAAAGATGATGAACATTTCATACTTTAGAAAGATAAATTGCATACAAAGTTTTAAATGTATTAGAAGTTTATATAAAATTTCCTCATATAGCTTTTTACTTTTGAAGTGCCATGAAATTGCCCATGTGTGAAGACCGGTTCATTCAAATATAATCCAACTTGTGAAAGAGATTGTTTGTAACTTTTATTAATTGTCATTGCAAAGAAAACTGAGATTCGAAATTGTTTTCTTTGAAACTTGAATGGTACTTTGTTGTCAGATGCTATCAAATTCATTTATGGAATGAATGTTCTGGTACCAACATTGCTACCACATCTTACTATTATAATAAACAAACACCTTTTATTCCACATGTCAACTTCTTAGAATATTATTGACATTTGTCATTTTTTTAGCATATTATTTTATCAATCAATTCTCTCTCATGTTAAATAACAATTATATTGTTTATTTTACTAATTAACTAAATATTTAATGACTTGATATCATATTCTTTTCTCATATTAAAAGCATTGATTTAATAAATTAAAAATAAAATCTTTTTTTATTAAAAAACACACTTAAAAAAGTTACAAAGTACGATTTTTTTCTAAAATAAGAAATATTTTAAATCTATAGTTTTAAAAAATTAAAAGTCTTATAGAAAGTAAGTGTTCTTACAAAACAATTTTTATTTAAAATAAGTATTCTTATAAAGTATATGAATTTTAGTTTTTAACCCGTTTAACACACGGGATGTTACCTAGTATGATATATGCTTCGATTACATGCTTACCAAGTGATATCATTTGAAGTCAAGTATAATTGCATAAACCATTTTTTTAAATTATACTATATTGTATGCTAAAAACATAATTTACGGAAAAATAAATTTTTGAAAATGATTTATTTTTAGTTAAATTTAAATGACATGATTCAACATATATATGGTAAATTGAAGTCCAGCGAATTCAGCTTACTGGTTGGGGTTTCACCTTGTGACCGACAGGTCATGGGTTCAAGCCCTGTCAGGGGCAATTTAAAGGACATCCAGGTGAGGGAAGAAATCTTGAGCTTAATCTCGAGTTCTGGACCAACGGGGGCGAGGGTTTACCCATTCCAGGTGGTTCCCGCGCATTTTGTGTGGCTGCAGCAACAGCTCCTTGCTCCTTGGGGTTGCTTGTGTTCCTATTTTTAATACAAAATGATAATAACAAAACCAATTCAAATTTTCAAGGGGTAAATTTCATTTATCTAAACTTGAATATTTTAACTTTTTTAATGTGGGTTTGAGCGATTTTGATCTATTTAAAATTAAAGCTAAAACTTGAATGTTTTTACTACATGAAAGTGATGCCAAGAATCATGATTTAATAAATATAATCAAAACATGTAAAATAAAGAGTCTTTATTCAATTAATAGATTAACATGAGAGTTACTAATTTAGAATTTGAATATAACATGTAATGTAAACAATGTTGATTCAATTTATAGATTAATATGAGAGTTACTAATCTAAATTTTTGAATAAACACTTGATTTACGACTTGACCCGAACCATGTCACACAGATGCGCACTATAACTACGAGCACAACCAATCCACACAAATTAAAGTATCGATATCACATTCATCTTAGCTTCGTTAGTGAAACCATAATTTTCGCAAAAATTTCCAGCATTTTTTACTTCTAATATCATTAGATTTCCACTAAAAAAATAAAAAAAATAATAATAAAAGCTTGGTTGTTCTTTTGATTTTTCATTAAAATGAGTTTTTCGTATATAAATCAAATTATCTCATTACATGCCCTTAAAAAATACCAGTTACAATTTCCATATAATTAATTCTTAGGGTTTGCAATAAATTCACTCATGCCATTAATTGGTACAATTTATTAAAATTATGGTTTGAATAATTTAATAATGTGGAGATAGTTTGAGCAGGAAATGGAGTCCAAAAGCAGCCTCATTGAGTGTCACATGATACTCACAAACCTTGATTTATTATATTACATATATAGATATAGGAGAATGATCAATTGTTAACCATTCCTTATTGCGATAACCGAATAAACACATCTTATTACTCTGGGGCTCGTATTAAAGTAAATTTAAAGGTGTAGGTTTTTATTTTAATTAATGTAATTAATGTGTACCCATTTACATTAATTAAAAAAGAAAAAAAAACTTACACCTTTAGATTTACTTTAATGCGGGCCCAGAGTAATAAAATGTAGTTATTTGGTTATCGCAATAAGGAATAGTTAACAATTGAACCCTTCCCTATATATATAGGAAAATGTTCAAATGAGAACTATTTCATCTTGAGAACTAAAAGAACCATTTTTAGCCACAAGTTTAAAGGGTATAATAGTAATTTCCCCTATTTTAAAGGAAAATTACTTTTAGACCTTAAAAACATGTGGTTCAAAATTAGTTCATTTGGTTCTTTCATATTTAATGGTTCGTAATGAAATAAGTTCCTATATCTATCTATATATATATATATATATATTACATAATACAAAGTAGTTTTTTGATGAGAAGGATACGAAGGATTTTGTACCGTTGATCAAAGTAATAAAGGGTTAAGATTAAGTGGTTTTCACTTTACATTTTGAGACTTATATGTAATACGTCCATAGGGGCAAAAAGAAATAGCCTACATTTCAACTCGTCCCCCACCACCACGTCCCTTATGTAATGATATGTAGGGGTGGTTAGAGCTTGATGTTGCCAAGTGGATTGATCACGCAAAGAGGTGTCCCCTTACATCCGGACTTAACATTGGGTTCAAGATGAGAACATAGGAGAGGGGATGACATGTTTGGTGTTTTGAAAAGTTTTTAACTTTTTTTTTTACTTCTATTTGTTTCTATTTTCTTTTAATTGAGTTTAATGTGGAAAAAAGGGCATGACACGTCAAAAATGGATACTTTTATGTTAATTTTATTTTTTTTCCTCCACCCTTCTCGTTATTTTACACTTTTTCTCCGTTTGGTTGCTATAAAATTAAAAGTTTGAAAATAAGAAATAAGAAAAGAATTAATAAAGATAAATTTTTTTGCTAAGCCAAAACGCGTGGATCCATGTCATGTAGGACCAATTTCATATGGTGTTGTAAGTTGGCCGCCGTCACATACGTTCAATGTATTCCGTTAAAGAATCTACACGATTGATATTTATTTAATTTAACTTAAAAAAGAAAAAAAAAACACTTAAACTAGTTCTATTTTTTGTTTGTATACTTTTATGTTTATATATAGAAAAATAATAATAATACACTACAAGACCAATGAGTATCACCAAAGAACATATTCTAGATAATATATTACAAGATTGTTGAATATCACTTAAAGAATATATTCTGTCGGTACTTTTCGGTGAATTACTGATGAAATTCATTCAGATAATTTTTAAAAAACATATAAATACGAACGAATAAATGACGAGCCACCAACAATTGATTTTTTCTTGTTAGAGGGCTATTGTGTTTGTGACAACAAAAAAAAACTATACAAAAGCAATCATGTATGCTTGTAATATATTGGTTTGAGTTCTAATTCTTTGGTTTACACAGCCATTTTCCAAAGTTTGGGTCCTTTATTTTTCATTGTATAATGTTACTACGTGACTGAACGTTGCCTGATTTCCGTGGGGGGCAACAACCGGTCCCTTGACCCTTCAACCTAGTAAGAGTGCAATAGCTTGGTAGCGCGTTTGTTTTGGGTACAAAATGTCTCGGATTCAAATCCTGTCATCCATACCTATTACTGATCCTTTTAAGCAGTAACAAGTGATTTTTTGAGATCAACTCAAGACTTTCTTTTCAACAGTGAAATCTAAGTCTAACCTTTTTTTCTACGATTTTAACTCCTTAAACAACTGTTTCTATAATTGTTGAGGTGAATAAAAAAGATGAAAATTGGATGATTTTTTTTTCCATTTTTTCTACAGTTGTGTCATATGAGGCTTTAGCGGTGATATTGAAGATGTGAAAAAAAAAATAATAATAAAATACTAAAACTATAGCTATCAAATCAACGTGTTCACGTTCATCTAACTGCCTCTCCAACTTTCTCCTTCACAAAACTGTAGACGAAAATTGCTAAAAGGAGAGATCGACCATATAGGTTGTCAATTATAATTATTGATTAACAACTTTTCTTTGAAAAATGCAAAAAGAGTGTCACGATTCGTTTAAGTATGTAAACAAAATTATTTTCTTACAATAGTTTTCTTTTATTCATATACTTGTTATCGTAGTCATCATTAATCAAAGAATTATATATATATAAGGCCCATTTGTAATGCTAGCACAAATATATGAAATTTTGAATAAGTTCCTACTTCTAACATTTGAGATTTATTATAAATAATATCTATATATTTAATGCATGGATAAGCAAATAACATTGCATATGACATCTTTTCTCGTATTGATTTTTTCTTAGATACGTACAACTTTACAAAAGATAATGCACCATATTATAATTATTTATTGTGACGTCTAATATGCAATATGAGCAGCGTGACCTGTAAGTTCCATATGAAACTACTTTATCTATATGAAACTTTAGTTTACAAGTATGCTCCATCATATAACTTTTTGACCGATCGAAATCTATAATAAAGGTACAACTTGCCTACGTTATTTCGTGGGCACGAATGCATGTGTATGTGTATGTGTGTATATACATACATATAAAGGAAATATGATGATGGATAATGATATATCTATGTGTTAGTCTTGGTAGGAATCAAATCCTTTCATCTTACTCATTGCCTATGCATAAAGTAATAAAGTCGGACCAAAACTTGATAACAGAAATAAATTAATAGTGTCATTCCTCTTTTCATGGCGCAAATTCTTTGATTTTTTGAAAGATGTGTTTAATTACATATTAATCCCTCTAGTTATCCTCATGTACACCATCACTGCCGCCGCCGCCATCATTATACTCAATATATCTCACCATTAACAAAGCTAAGAAAAATTTTAAGAAGGGCAAGATTTAGACAATCTTACATCTACGCCGTAAGAATAGAGAAATTACTTTCAATGAAATACCAGGCTCATGATACCTGATTAAACGACTAACCCGACGCTTTTAAAGTTATTTTTCACAAAAATAAAGTAAAATAACGTTAAAATTAAGGCAACTTTACTTTTGTACCTCGAGGGCCAACACATATATAAATTATATACACACAACAATCGGATTGTGTTTTTCAAATGAGTTGTTGCGTTGCCCAAATCAAATCATCCATCAGTTATATACATGTTTGTATGTGCCCAAATCAAAGATCAAGTGAATGCTATAGATGAGGGTCATACGTCTTTCTCAAGTTATAAGACAGACAGACACAGACACACACAGAGACAGAGACACCCCCCCCCCCCCACCGACTCACCACGCGAGCACGCGCGCACATACACACATAGTTTGATGTAACATAACATCTAGCTTGCATGGGTCCCTAGTTTGTTGTCTTTGTAACCTCAACAGATGACTCAATAGGTAATCACGAAATCTCCAACGTCCTCGGAGAATCGATCAATCTTGCACATACACCAAATGATGTTAAAGAAAGGAAAGGGGAGAACAAAATATAATTAATAAAATAAACGAAAAAAAAAAACACAGATACAATCTAATCAAAGCTGAAATGGTCAATAAAACCCAGTTTAACATGGCATTAGATGCTAAACTCTCAGAGCCTCATAGTATGCTCGGTAAATGAGATGTGAATTACAAAACTTACAACAGATACAATTATATTTGACCTGCTTTTTTTAATTACAAATTAGCCATAAGAATGATGCCTGTGACGGTCCTTGTCCCTTGATGAATACGAGGAGCCATGGTAATCTCGATCTGAAAAAACATCGTATAATTATAAAATTTGCTTCTATTTGTAAAACTTAGATGAATGAGAAATGTAGGCTTAAAAATCAGCCTAGCAAGAAGTTTTTACTAAAAATCAAATAAAATAGGTTGACTTTTAGGTGTGCTGGTCCTTTTTGAAAATTATATACATAAGAAATATAAAGGGTAAAAAAAACCAACCTCGAGAAGAATGGTGTTTTGGCTTTTCTGCATGTCCTGTATATTTACCATCATGATAGAACACATCAGATTATCAGACATAATAATACAGTGTATAAGATAGTTTTGTTATCACATATAAAACCCTAACTCTTTATCCTAGAAAAATGGACAAAAGGTGTTCCAGCCAACCCAAGTGAACCAATTTTACTTGTCAGGACCATAGGTGCAATGTGCAAAGCGCTAAAAAAGAAAGGGCTCAAGATAAGAAAGACACGTAGCATAAATATACCATTCTTAGAGGTTTTAGATATGTGTTATGCTTGTTTAGGGTTAGTCTAGGATGGTATAGGCTGGTTCTTGACTTCTAGGCCATTTTTTAAAGTTACAAGCAAGTTAGGCCGAAATTTGCAAATAGTTGCAGATATATTTACAAGATTTGGTTGAAGTCTCAGGGAAATCTAGCCAAAATCTTTGCCTAAACCTTGTTAAATCCTTGCCTAAGTGTCTGGATGGCAGTACTAAGAAGCATGTGTCCATCACTCCAGCAATGACTACAAATATGAAATATAGCGTACCTATATCCTTGTGTTTAGTGGAGAACAACCATCGGACTGAGTTTGTCACTAAATAGTGATTCTTTCGGGTTTTTCCCCCTTATCCGAGAGGAGCCCCTTGTGAAGCCGGGCTTCTTTTTTAAAAAGGGGAAGTGAGGATTGCAGAAGCAGGCCTTAGCCAGTTGTTGGAGCTAGAGGGTTTGGACAAAACCATTTGATCTTCAATGAATTTTCACAATGAGATCGGAGCTGCAAGGCATTTTTTTCTCTCTCATGCCTTGCCTAAAAGCCTAGGCGCACGTCCAAAATGCTTTGACAACATAGGTCATAGGTCAAGACCCAAACCATTATGGCCCACCCAATTCCTGAAGGCATTAATCGTGAAGGTGTTGTTGGGGTTAATCTCACACACACTAACACACACACAAGAGAAAATGATAAACGACACGAGAGATTTAACGTGGTTCGGTCGGAGTGACCTACGTCCACGGGCTGCAACTAGGTATTTTATTATTAAGCTCAGTACAAAGATTACAATTACATGACAAGGGTATATATAGAGATACAAATTAGGTTAAACAACTAACGGGCCGGACATAGGGCCAGACTAGGGCCGGCTGCCCTAATCTCCCTAAAGGCCTTCGTAAACCTAACAATCTCCCACTCGGAGGCCTTGCGATACAATCAAGCCCGCCATCCAGAGCACACAGCAACCCCGTCATCCAGTAACTTCAGTAATCTTCATAACATACAGGAACAGAAGTCTTCAGGTACAGTTCCCAAGAACAAACCAAACTTCAAACCGTGTATCTTCAATCAACAATCACCCTAGTTGCAGCGGCCCTTCTCATCAATAACCTGAAGGGCCCGTTGAGGCCTCCAGAGGCCTCAACCCGGTCATAACAGACCATGTCTTCTCATCCTCAATCCCAACCGATTCCCATAGACTCGAACCATCGGATACAGGGATTCTCAGAGGAACACTCCTCACTAACAGCAACTTCCCAGGAGAGATTTCATTCGGCTTCCTGGTCTTCTGAACCCAATGTCGACTTCCTGACTGTGTCCGGACACTCTCTATGCTCCCACTGTCACGAAAATCCCGTCTATGCTCAGACCTCCGAATATGCTCAAACTGATTACCTGGAGTCCCCGAGTTCTTTGCTGTAAACTGAACTCTTTTAACTCTCGAATCGGCGAGCCCGACTTTGGCATTCGTCTTAACAGGGTTAGTCACTTCCCCAGACGGAACAGGCACCAAATACAATGACCCAGTCTTGAAACCTTTAGCAATCACAAGATTCTTCTTCACGACCTTCCACCTTCCACTACCAAACTTAACATCCAAACCTTGTTCATCCAACTGCCCAACGAAGATCAACTTCGTTTCAAGCCTCGGAATAACTCTGACGTTACACAAAGTCCAAGTAGTACCCAAAGTGGTAACAAGATCCAAATCTCCCATGCCAGTCACATCAAGAACTTCGCCATTTCCAAGCCTAACCTTGCCAAAATCACCTTCTTTGACATTCCGCATGCCATCATTGCTATGGGTAGCATGAAATGATGCACCGGAATCCATGACCCAGGACTCCACACTGCTCTCACTACAAAGTATCAAAGCATCATCATCAGAATAACTTACTTCAGCAGTGTTCAATCCACCAGAATTCTTTGAACCTCCACCAGAATTCTTATTCGGACAAGTACCCCTATAATGTCCCTTTTCGTTGCATTCCCAACAACGCACACTAGGCCGAGCTTTAGACGAGCTCCTGCCTCGACCCTTGCTGCTCCCACTATCTCGGCTATTCTCCCTTCCCCTGCCAACATAAAACATCTCAGAAGAAGATCCCGCTTTAGCACCCCTTCGACGAACATCTTCGCCTAGCACCAAATCCCGGATTTTCTCAAATGTCAACCCGTCAGTTCCCACCGAGTTGGTAACAGCAGTCACCGTCCCGGACCAACTATCAGGCAGTGAAGATAGCAATAGTACAGCCTTAGTCTCATCATCGAATTTCATTCCCACAGATGATAATCTGGACAGAATGGAATTCAGATTATTAATGTGCTCGGTAACTGAACTTCCTTCTCTCATCCTCATCGTAAACAGCTCTCTCATCAGGAACACTTTGTTAGCTGCAGACGGCTTTTCATACATGTTTGACAACGCTACCATCATACCACGCGCAGTGGTCTCAGACATGATGTTAAACGCAACGTTTCTCGTCAACGACAATGTAATAATGCCCTTAGCTTTCTTATCCTTAGCATCCCAAAGAGCTTCAGCAGCTTTCTCCATTTTCTCCGGTTTCTCGTTTAGTACCATATCCAAGTCTTTTTGACAAAGCAATGCATCCATCTGCATTTTCCACCAACTAAAATCCGAACCGTCAAACTTTTCAATCGAGAACTTTCCGTCTTCAGCCATAACGACAAACAGAATCTGATCAAAGCAAACCGGTTCCAAAGTTGATAATACGTCAGTCAAACGAAACAGACTTTAACCCTGTACCCAAACAAAACCTTTCACCCGCGAAATCAAACCCCAATAACACCCAATCTGAACCCGATCGATCAAACCCGAACACCCCTGACCCGAACAACAGCGGAAGCGGTCGAATAAACCCCGAACAGCAGCAAACGGCTGCAATCAGAACGTTTCAGGTCGGAATCGGACTTTTCTGGTCAAATCAGGTTCGCCGGAACCCTAATCCGGCAGTGGCGGCGGCGGCGGAGGCGCCGGAACCCTAATCCGGCGAGAACGGCGGCGGCGGCGGCAGAGGAGCACTGATCGGAGCTTTCTGGTTTCACCGGTACCTCAAAACCCTCAATCGGCGGCTACAGGGTTCGTCTGAACCCTAAACTGCTTCAATCAGAGGCGGCGGCAACCAATACCCAGAAACCCTACGGCGGCGGCGGAACCCTAGCGACGGCAGAATGCAAGCGACGGCTGACCAGTTCAAAACCCTAATCGCGCCCTTGATCCCAGTCGTGATTTGCGTTCAACAATCAAACCCTAGCATCCAAGTGGCGGCTGAACAGTTCCCGCGGCGGTGGCCGGAATCCAACGGCGGCGGCGATTCCGGCGAAGGCGGCAGTGGTGATTTCCGGCAGTAACAGTGGCGGTTAGTGGTGAAACTGAGAACCTAAGCTCTGGTATCAGTTGTTGGGGTTAATCTCACACACACTAACACACACACAAGAGAAAATGATAAACGACACGAGAGATTTAACGTGGTTCGGTCGGAGTGACCTACGTCCACGGGCTGCAACTAGGTATTTTATTATTAAGCTCAGTACAAAGATTACAATTACATGACAAGGGTATATATAGAGATACAAATTAGGTTAAACAACTAACGGGCCGGACATAGGGCCAGACTAGGGCCAGCTGCCCTAATCTCCCTAAAGGCCTTCGTAAACCTAACAGGTGTAAGTGCTAGAATGGGTGAAACAAGTCAAGGGTTGGAACGGTCCACATGTGAAACGATTGAAAGCTTGGGGAATATTCAAAGTTTCAAACTTGGATTGCAAGTCAAGTTGTGTGCCTTGGAGAAGATGTAGAAATTATTTGAGTTCAATTATTTAGTTGCATGCTTTAATGATATATTTTGATGTGTTTCTTATTTAAGTTGGTTAAGGTTTCTTATTTTGCAAGTTAGGGTTTGGAGGGCTTAGGGTCATAGTATTGTGTGGTTTTTTGTTCAAAGCTCAAAGTAAATCTTAGTCATGACAAGTGATTTGTCATAAAATCGTTGTGTTATTGTGTATGCTCTCGACTTACCAATAATTAGTAACAGAGCATAATGCAGCTCAAACAAGGGAAGCTCATGATCAAGATTTGCGATACGATGATCAAGATCGAGTAACAACCAAAGACATGAAGAATGAAACCACTAGATTGGATCTATGAAAGATTTGAAAGAAATCATGAATCTATATTTGTTCAAACGTTGTGGAAGAGATGTGTATATGGGTCGTGTGAAGTGTTCAAAAGGAACTAACTCTATCTATGAAGGATAAATCAATGAAACAATGAAGAAGTCCACGTAAAATGAACCCGGCATGCAAGTGACGTGGCCTGTGAAAGGTGCATTCTGAGAAGGGTGCATTCGGATAGAAGTGAGCAGGCCGAAGTGATTTGGAAATTTGTGATGAACCTGTCCGGGAACATAAGGAAATCGTATAAAACGGATCAATGCAATCCGCGCAAAGAGGTTATGCTTGAGGATGAAGGACGCAATTCCTGTGGCTCGAAGATGAGTGAGGCATATTATAAGGGACGTGAAGTCGGTAGAAAAGCATAGGAAGAAAAAATGAAGCAGGTTGTGATCAGCAACAAAAAAAGAAGGAAGATGCCAATCATGATGTTGAAAGAAATAGGGCTATTAAGATTAATCATGAATGGTTGGGTCGGTTCAAGACAATGGTCTATATGACCAAAGGAAGAATGTGAGATAAGCAGTCCAAGGATTAAGATGAAAGAGTTATGATTTTTGTTGGGAATTCAAAACCTAGGGAGTATAAAATCAAGATTAAGAGGGAAAATAATGGTGTTAATCATGAAAGTGAAATGGGTGAACCAAGAAGTCCAGAATTGAAATGACTCACATGCGAGATAATTGGATACTTGGGGAAAAAGCAAACTTAGAGTGCAAATCAAGCCAGGTACCTCGGAGAAGAAATGGAAATTAGCATAGTTATCAATAACAAATAGCTATAAATAGCAACAAGCTACCTATATGCTACGTAGTGAATAGCAGTAAATAGTGACCGCTATTTCGTGTTTAGCGGTCAAATAATATAAAAAACTCAAATATTTTTAGTCATCTAAAATAGCAAAAAAATAAACATTCATAGTTTTACACCACCAAAATAGCTTATTTTAGTCAATTATAACTTGAATTAGCCAAATCCAACCAATTTCGTCCAATTTTGTCCATTCGTCCAATTGAGCGTCGTCCAGCTCACTCTAATCGTCGTAGTGTGCGAAATCAGGGAGCCAATTCAGTCCAATCGACGTCCAATTCAGGCCAACCACTCCGCTATTGGGGAGTTGTCCATTGAATTGGGGCGCCGGGGGTCGTCGGTCATTCCCACTATCTCACGTATCAGGTAAAAAAATCATGTTGCTGGCATGTTCCCTTAATTTCACGCTTTAAGGCCGCTAAACACCAATAGCAGGGTGTTCTCGCATCACTGCGTAGTGTGCTATAACGCTCCCTACAATGTTATCGACAACTATGGGAATTATTATGGGTCAAAATTTAGTTTAATAATTTAGTTGTTTGGTTTAATGATATTTTTTTGTTTGTTTCCTATTTCAATCAACTAAGGTTTCTTGTTTCCAAGTTTGGGTCCAATAAAGAGGGTTAAGGTCATCATATTGTGTGGTTTTTTGTTCTTAATATATATTAGAGTCATGACATTTTAGTCACAAAACCATGGTATTGATGTGTGTGCTCGCTTAAAATTATCCCACCATTAGTTAATTATAAGCTATTTCATTTTCAAGTGGCCTGAATAATTGAATTTTTTTTTCCGTTTGCTACTAGATCTAATTTTTTTACTTTTCCCATATGAGTAAGTAATATTTGTTGGTGTTAAATTATCTCCACAAGAAATTAGTTTTCAAGAGTAAACTTAGCAATTTCCAAATTTCAAATGATCAATCAATAAAAGTAGTAATTATAAATCACAACAAACTAACCTGAATCCTTTCCCCTGTCCTTTGACCGGTGTCGCCTAACTTTAACTTTTTCTCTGTCCCTATCAGCTTCAAAATCTCTCCCTCTTTCACGGTCACGGACCTTGTGTCTATCTCTTTCCCTTTCCCGCTCCTTGTCCTTTGACCGCTCAATGCTGGTATCTGTTATATATTCTTTAATTTTTGAAACGGGTTCATCCTTAACCTCTCCTTCAACAGAAATCTTCTGAATATCATCATCACTCTTTGTCAAATCTTTCAACTTACCAGCTGGTTTTATTAGGGCATCTTTTGAATCAGGATGACCAGCTGCAGGAGACACTTTGTTTGTATCTGTATCATCAAGCATCAGGGGTCCACTAGGTGGACCTTCCTACAACATATACCAAAAAACTGGAATCATGTTGAGTTCTAAAAAATTTAAAAAAAAAAAAAACTATAGGTGCATTTTGGACACACATACTTAGAAACAGGTAAGTATGAGCTATAATTTATATCTAACAGGTAAACTTAGTTAACAACAAACAAATAACCCAAAGTCTATTCAAACTTTTCCAAAATCTATTGAATAAATGACCCAAAGTCTATTAAATGCTCTCCAAAATTTATTTATTGATTAAATTAAATTAATTTCTTGATAAAATAATCATTTATAAAACCCGAGAGAAAGGAACAATGAAAATGTTGGTGGGTCAACCCAACCAATTTAACATATTATAAAAATTATCCATTGTGATCCAAGCCTGTTTTGGAGCATTTTGGCGAATTTACAAATAATTTTAAAAAAATAAAAAGAAAGTAGCACAGATAAAGTAAAAAGAGGTGGACCTTGGGAATGGGTTGTGCTGGTGAATCACCTGACCGATTGGACATTGTAAAAGAACCACCTTGTTTGCAAACAGGTATATATTGTGCCTTAGGTAGAGTGTATAAGTGAGCTAGAACTTTACAAACTTCATCAATACCCGTTTTATCAGCATCAAATGCTTTCCACCATGGCGGATTTTCAGGCAGGGGTACATGAAATCTGCGTGCAGCAGCATATACAACTCCACACGCCACCACTGCACTTTTGAACCGCACACACAAGGTTGTGCGTAAACTATCCAAAATTCAATATGATTGTTAGTTCATGAATATAAGTGAAATTATATATGTGTAAAAATAAGACAAGGCAAACAGTTTGACTATTCGGTCCAAAAAGATGAAAACTCATACCTATCATTAGCGAGATTCCAAGCTTCTTGTCTCAACTCTGAGGGTGTTTCAAGGGTGGCAAGATAATTTGATATGAATTTATGAGGATGTTCAACATGGCAGATAAAACCTAGCTCCCTCAATAAATGCCTCTCAGACCTGATCAAATCCATCTTCAATTCTGAATATTTTTCTGAGAAGGCGTCTAAATGTTGTATAGGTAGATTCTCCCTTCTACATTCCATTCTGTAAAAGACATTGAGGATATGCCTTGCTCTCCTAGGGTTTTCCTCAAGCTTTGAGGCAAGCAAAACACAACCAGCAGCAATTCTCTGTCAGAAATTATATATATCTACTCAGGATTTAAAACCTCAAACACTAAATTTAAGATGAAACAGTATAAGGGATGAAACAAGAAAATTAACCTTCACGTTGAAACGAACAAATGATTTCTTGCAGTAGAAGCGATGGAATAGGACCTGACCTGTGGCCATTACTTGTTGTGGTCTGTGTATTATGTAGTTAAGGCCTTTAGCAAATTACAATCAGATCATTTAACAAAAAGACAAGCTGCTTTTTGATATAGTTTTAAATAGGATTCCAAGAAACTCAAAAACAATACAGAGAATGTCATAAGGATACAACTTCAGTAAAATGCCACTTTCTTGTATAAGATCACATCCATATATTCTAAGTGTTGTTTCAGTTGCTTCATCTATTCCATCTTTTCTAGAAGGCGTGTTCTGAAGTTGCTCATCGGTTAGATAGAACGTATCAATAGCAGTGTAAATCATAGTTGATGGAGGCTACACCTGTCACAAGGAACATACGAATACGCACGTGCACGTGGCAAACATATCAATTTCCATACAGTGGCAGACAATAATTGAGTGTAAACAACTTCACCATAAATTTGGAAACTATAAAACGTGAACATAAATTAAGAAAAAATACAACAATATTATAATGAAAAATGATATTTAATATGATGATATTTAACAAATTAGGCAATCAAAAGTAGAACAGATTCAATGTGTTTTATAATCTTTTCAACAAACAACTGATAAACAGAAGCATCAACAAACAGAACATGCGAATTTGAGAAGCAAGAGATAACAATTAACAAGCAGAATTAGGGTTTCAAAATCACCGACGGCACCTTAACAACAGATTAGGAAATAAATGAGTTTAACTCAAATTTAGGGTTTACCAGTAAAATCGGAAAAATGGGTCGAGAGTCAAGACCTTTTCTGACTGGTCAGTGGAGGAAAACAACCTGAGATCGGAGGAGCGTTTGACTGGTTAGAATCCTTTCCCAGAGGAGTCGTTCGTCTGATTGAGAAGCGAATCTGCGACAATGGGCAGTGAGTTACGCATATTCTTGAAATTTAGTCCGAGATATGAAATTTGCTCGTCCACGCGTATCCACGAATGCATCCACGAATGAAATCGTACCTGGTGTGCCGACAGCCGGAGATAAGTGACGGTGGTGGTTTGCGTCGAGCACTCGAGCGGAGGTGGTTTACGTCGAGCGGTGGTGCTTTGCGTCGCCGGTGGAGCTTTGCGTTGACGGTGATGGTTTGTGTCGCCCGGTCGCTTGGTTTGGAGGGGGGGGAGTGTTCGATGATGGGGAGAAAGAGAAGATGTAACGATGGGTAGAAAGTAGAAACATCAACGCCGACTTTTGTTAATGAAAATTCCAAAAAAAACAAGAAAAAGAACATCCGTTCGGAAATGAAATTATTAAAATTTATAAAAGACGTTTATAATTGGTTATCAAGATTTAAAAGATTTTTTTTTTTGTTAAAAGTGTTTATTAACTTATAACATTTTATTATAAAGTTTAAAAAAATGTTTGGATTAATTTTTGTTTATAAAAAAAGTCAAAAATGACTTTTTTAGTCTTAAAAAGTTAAAAAGCCATAAAAATTATCTTTTTAAAAATGATTTTTTACCACTACTCAAAAAACTAAAATCAAAAGTGTTTTTAAATTATTAAACATCTTTTTAACTTAATAACTTTTTCATCAAATCAATCAACAAGTAAAAAAGTTGATTTCAAATGAAATCCCAAACATACACTAAGCCCGTACACATCGTGTTTTATTAGGTAACACACGCTCTTTATCCAAAAAAACACGCGCCACTTGGTCTTGGTTTGTTTTATAAATACAGATGGTCTAGGCTTCAAGTCTTGGTAGGTGTTTCATATTCTTATATTTTTCGCTTACATAAAAATTGTATATACGCATATAACGTGTGCGATGTTATTAAATTTAAAAATGAGAAATTTGATTATTATGTTTTATAATTTAGCTTATGTGTAATTGTTATTTGTTGTTTTATTTTATGTTTTAAATTATTTGTTTATTATCTTTCACGTATTACACAATTTTTTTGTTATTTGATTTCTATGTATTATATATTATATGTTGTATATCAAAAAAAATAATAAATAGCTTCTTATATTTTTGATAGAGAAATCAATTAATATTATTTTTCTATAATTTATAGACCACAATTTAAAATATAAATCTATATATATATATATATATATATATATATATATATATATATATATATACTTTATAATAAAAGAAAATAGATTTACTTATGTGTCAACACCACAACAACTCTCCCTAAATTGTTACCACATGTCAATCTCACATTTAATTTGAAATGATTATTAACACATGTCACGCCATAATTAAAAATAATTTAACTAATAGTTCCTATTTTTATGTTAAATTAAAATAGCTTGAATATTAGATATACTAATTTTACATCTTAAGATGAGGTATTATGTGCTACACATTCATATGATCTTTTAAATAAAAAACATATGTTGCAAGACAATAATAAACTATTAAAAATTTTATTTTAATAAAATATTACTAAGGATGGTCTAATACTTTTAATTTTTAATAAAAATGGTAATATTACTAACAATAAGTCAAATGTTGTATACAAAAAAGTTTTAGAGATTTATAATTTGCATTTTTAATTATAAAATGTATTCTTGTATAGTAGATTATGTAATTTATTATAAATATATTTTAGTTGTATATTTTTTGTACTTAATCGCATGTAATACATAGGTTTATATATATAAAACAATGTTTCAATTTGATTTATGTTTAAGGCACACTGAGAATCAAGATCACAAAGAAAGATTATTAACCCTTTTTTTGTTAACAGTAACTCTTAAAACATCTAAGATAGAATTGACAATATATAGATAATCTATGATAACATTGTCATTCCTCAGAATCAAGCGCACAACTTTTACTTGGGTGAGAAGTGAGAACATCATTTACCCCTAAAATCTAACCCCTAGTCCCAAAAGATTCCTAAATAAAACCCAAAAATTGCAACCATGAAAACCAAGAACTCCCATTTTTTGCCTGCTTCAGGGCCGAATGTTAGTGTTCACAGGAGCCAACTTCGTCAGCTGGTTGAACAACCTCCCAATGAGAGCGAGCCAAGACTTTGCTTGTTGTTTGTGTTTGTCCACCACGACTACTCAAATAACTGCTAAATCATGGGTTCAAATCTCATTTCCTCCGGAACACAACCCTTGGCAACCCGATATTTAAGGAAGCACAACTAACCTAAGCAGGGCCAGAATCAATGACCCAAGGTTTGGGAGTCAAGGAAGTGGAAGACAGACACTTGGTGGACTGACCTCTTTAGGCAAGAGATGCAGTTGGAAGATCTGTTGGTGTACGGGGGTCCCGGTAGGTAACTTCTCTTCACTTGGCTTGTGACAATGATCCCAACCAGAGAAGGTTCTTGAACCATAAACCCTAAACAAATTTACAACAAGATACCAAACATTCGTCAATTTGTGTTTACCAAACCTCTGCAATAACCAACATGAGTACATGACTAGAACCATAACATATAAACCATAAACCTAAGAACTTCACATGAAAGTTTTTATATAACTATACATGTATCTATTAACAAAAATTAACACAACCATACAGAAATCATAATCATGTAACATACTAAATTACAACACAACCACTATACAAAAAGTTACAAATCTCTTGCCTTCAAAATTTTCAGCCTCAACCTTGAAGCAGAGCTAAACTAGCAGTATAACTAATAGCACGAAAACTTCGAGGCAAACCTTGTGTCTCAAGATCTTGCATCTCATTCTTAACTGCATCAAACAGCATAAGCCTTCCATCATTCATCACAATCAAAACTTGATCATCATTTTTCATCAACAATGGTGGAATCAACAATGCAGGCTGTGAAACCACAAAAACTCTCTTCCAAGAATCAACTAATCCATAATCCCCCATCACCCAAACATCCCATGTGTCACCATTAAACTCAAAATAATGGGCACACAATGCTAAAGATAAAGATAAACACTCATTCCCATATGAATCTATGCTTATTTGATCATAACCAGAACCGAGATTCATGGGTAATTCAAGAACCTGAAACCTTTCTTCGTCTAGATCAAACGCCATGATAACGTTCAACTCGCCTGTAACTGTTTCTTTCAAAGCTAACCAATGCACAAAACCATTCACAAACACGTTTTTAGACCAACCCCTAGTCAAATAACAAGGTGCACTCATATCTTCCTTCTTCTCCCATGAATTGGTACCAAGTGAATAAACCAAAACAGTGTTGTTAATTTTGTAATTATCCAAATCATAACCAACTTTAACAACCTTAAACTCAAATGTCCTCGAAACAAAACCAAACCCAATAACAAAATGCGAGAATTTATCATCAACATCATGCGGGTGATCGATAATCTTGAACTTTTGAATACTAGGGTTCCAAAGAATCAGCGTACCGAGGTTTGAATAATAATTTGTATCGAACAAACAGAGCAGACCCTTATTGGATCCCACAATTCGAAGATACCCATGAAGGGTTTTGTAAGGAAGTTGAAGTTTGAGGCTTTCTTGAAAGGTGAGAGATGATCGAAGCGAGTAAAAGTGGTTGATGTAATCGATGGATTCGTAGTAGATGAGGGTGCGGTGGTCGGCGGCAGCGGCGGAGGAGAGGTGGAGGTTGGTGAAAGAGGGGTGGGAGATCAACGGACGGGATGAAGTGCAGACGCAGCGGAATTGAATTAAGGATTTGGTAGGAAGACGATGAAGTATGTTGAAGATTATGTCTTGAGGGAGGTTGAAGATCGATGACATCGTCAAAGATGAGAGAGAGAGAGAGAGAGAGGTGGCGTAAAGATTCTAATTTTAAGTTTTCATGTGTGTGTTGACAGCGTGGAAGCCTTGGATGTCAGGTTTCAAAGTAATTAAGACTGGCGGTAATGGCTCCCTGATGAAAGAGTGGGGTCATGTGGGGTAGCGGCTTTCGGTGGGAACACCGCCCCCATTTCTGGCGGGATCAATTTTCAGAGTTGGGCGGCTCCCGCTCTCCGTTCAAACCCTCTTTCAACCCCGTTGAACTCTCTTATAATTTCAGTAGGGTGACCACTACGAAGTTTTAAGGTTTTCAATGGAATGATGACGTGACAGAAAATTTTGATGGGGTGTAATTTCGGTGAAGTGGGTATTAGGGATGGTCTTATTGTTGAACAAGGGTGTGATTTTATTATAAAAAGTGGACTTAAATCATATTCACATGGATATAAAAATTTAGATTTGTTTGCTAGAGTCTGATTTATTAAGTATTAATTGGTTAAAATGTTTGAATAATTAAAATGTATGAATCATTAAATGCTGAAGCATTTAAACTATTTGGTTGAATGTGTCTGAATGAAAACCCTCTTTTCTTAACCCTTAAACACCCAAATCGGTTCCCATAACCAGATCGATCTCCCAATACCACATCTAAGAGGTGTCGTAGGTTTGCGACAACAAGGGCGCTGGCGACGGTCGGCAAGGGCGTAGGTCGTGGTTTGCGATGATTGTCGGCGATGAGTGTGGTTCAGATAGGGCAAAGAGCGTGCTTTGCGAGGGTGTCGGCGATGAGCGTGGTTCATATGGGGCGGTGACAGGTGGAGAGTATGCGGCGCAGTGTTTCGGTCGGTTGGAAGAACGCCCCATCTGAGACGACGTGTGAATGGCGTGGTTCAAAGCATGGTTCTCATTTAAACCTTGATTCAGAGATTCTCAATCCATTCATATGTGTTTTTTTTTTGAAACAAACGATTTCATCTTTCAGATGAATAGATGATCATGGTCGTTTATATGCCGTTAAATCCCATTAAACAGTCCAAACTAAAGTAAATTGACGAGTTTTAGAGTTAACCGTTTGAATAAACAAGTTTTAACAATTCATTCACATTTTGAATCTTTGGTCTAAACCAGTCAAGCATAACTTCCTTCATCACAGTTCCATACTCAACAATTTTTTTTTTTAAATAGAAAACGCTAGGTTACTCGGAATTACCCTAACAAATGGATCACCTTTCTGCCCAAATAACAGAAAATAGTGACCTGACCCACCCGCCTAGAAGGAAACCTATAACTAGAAAAATTTCTTAGCTCAACCCAGAACAATATTTTACTTGGTAGTCAACAATCTTTTACTTGGAAGCTTGATCATTCAAGCCGTGCTCCTAATCTTCATCGTACTAATCTGTCAAGAGAACCTCACGCTCCACCTAGTTACCATAGTTATCTAATTCAATTAACCTAAAGGCATGTTGAAGCCCCACCAAGCTTCAACTCAACAACCAATAATAAAAGAATTAAGATATTAGTACACCGGTATACAAATAACAATATTTTTTTGTATTTTTTAATATGAAAAAATATTTAATAGTAAAAGTTGTGTGAGTATGATGTGATTGATTTAATCTAAGTATGATATATAGCCTAACAAGATTAACACTTGTTCCAGTATTCATAATTGTTCTCTTTTGATTCTCTCAACTATCCTATAGAAAATCGAATCAAATCTGACTTGTAATTGCTTATTGACATTATCAAAAAAATTCCTCGAATTGATATGTTATACTAGAACCCGACTTGAAATATGTCAACAATGACAACCAACATGTTCTTTATCATTACGAGAGAGTTATAATTACAAGTACTAGAGATCATGTTTACAAACTAGGGTTAGGGTTAGAAACATGGGGATAAAGAAATCATTAAATTTGGCAACTACCAAAAAGCATCAACAATCTCATGCCCTAAGGCCGGCTATAACGCTATGCCGCGATGCGAGAAAGGGTCGCTTTTAGGGATTTCGCGGTCTGATTGCGTGAAGATAGCGGAAGGCGGGAATTTTTTTCGTTGCACAACACATTTTCGCCAATTTTCAAACCTAAAAGTCAACAGAGGGTGTGCGAACTATGGACGACGGCGAATTTAACGTCAATTGAATCTGACGACGAGGAGGATAACGGAATTGGACGGTGACAGTCAATATCAAGCCAATTTGCTTTATTGCATTTCAAACCATAGTCAATCATGTGTAACATGTCAAGTCATGGGAATATTGTAACACATGCTATTTATTTTATAAAATATTTTGTTAAATATTATAATTTTAAATAGCTAGTTATCATATACACATATATGACACTTACATACGAGTAAGTAACGAGTAAAATAATTATTAAAAATTTTTGACACACTTATTCGGTCAGTTAATGTTATAGGAGACCGCTCAAAATTAATAAAATATATTATAATTAAACTTTCTCCGTTTTTAACGAAACTTTGGTCGAAATGTAGATAAAAATGAGCAGGTCCCAGCAGTATTTTTAGAATTTTATAAAACGTTATATATTAAAAGTTATACGAGAAAAATGAAATTTGAGCTAAATTAATTATATTAATAAAATAATAAAAATATTACAAACCTCAATTCTATCTAAATTTATACGTGGAGGCAAGAAAAAAAAATTGATGATTTATTCAATGGAATGAAAGACACACATCAAACCTACGCCTACAATTTCTTTCGTAACAAGTTTTCGATGCCTATAAATACTCACGAAATTCACTGCCAGGTAAAATAAAATGCATACATAATATACACACACATACTCACACTTTTGAAAAATAAATTAGAAGCTCTGGACGTTAGAAGATGCTGATCAAAATACCAAGTCAAGATTAAAGAGTTGATTCGTTTAGGTATATTATCTAATTTTTATTTATTTTAACTCATAAATTTAAAGTTTTATTAAAATATTAACTTATAGGGTTAGGGTTAAGATCCGACCCTATGTATATATTAAAAATCTTAGTTTACTTAAAATAATAATAATATTGATTATCATCGTAATAATAATAATATAATAATAATATTATCATCGTAGTAAAAAATAATAATAATAATAATAATAAATAAATAAGTAAATAAATAAATCTTTCTTGCAGAATAATTATAAGAATAATTTAAGCAGAAACACTGCCCAAATTTATATCGACAAGTTTAAGCTCTGTCACTCTGCCAACCAAAAAATTCAGGTGAATACATTTAACTTATTTTTAAATTTATAAATGAATTTTTATAAGCATGGTATGTTTAAACTTTGACGCATAAAGGGATACTATTAGACCAGCATTTAGGCCATTAGTATACGTACGAATTGCAAATTGTATCCGCTATGGGTGAAATTCTCATACGTGGCTGGTAACGTGGGCTGAAAGGTTATACGTAAGACGCACTCCGCAGGCAACCTAACCAGTGACGGGCTGTGGGCTGGAGGGAACAATTGTAAGACGCACTCCGCTGTTGTTTCTAACCAGTGACAGTACAAGCCAGGGTATGCAGTGGTTGTATCAATCAGTGAAATAACCTGCTAAATGTGTAGTATGGCCATTATTAATTATGGTTAAAGGACCGAACATGCTATGCTTACATATCGAGTCTGTTATTTGTATTCACCAACATTATGTGACGTTTTATTTTTAATAACTTTTCAGGTGATAATGAAATGTAAAAGAGTGGCAAGATTAGAGATTTTTGGCCTATGATGCCTTGAATAGAATCTTGTAGTAAGACCGTGGAGCTATTGGAGCTATGCCTCCAAGTCTTGTATAAACCAGATATTATAAAATGATGTATAATATGTGTTTGTGAAAAGCTGGTTTATTATAATATGAAATGATAATATTCATACTTATACGTATGAATTTTTGTGAATTCCTGAAAAGTTATTTATGAAAAGTTATTTTATAAAAATGTGACAGTAAGATTTTTATACCCATGCGTATTAATTATTTATAAACCATGAAAAACGGTTTTTCACATCCATGCATGTGAATTATTTAATTATGAAATTTATGAAACGCTTCCGCTTAACACATATGGAAAAAAAAAAGTAACAAACTCTGACCGAGACTGTATTATCCATGAAACCAATTCGGGTCGCAGCGCCCGGGCCGCCGAGAGCTCGGGGTGTGACAAATATCTATTACAAAGGTAATAACGATCAATTAAAAAATTAACAATCAATTCAATTGACCAAACATCCCATGGCAGATATGGCAAAATATTTAACTTGTACCTTATGTCATGTATGTGTACCAGAAGTCAAAAGCATTGATATATCATTACCTGTATATGACCTATGCCCAAGTTCAAGTATGGGAATGTGAGTGTACAACCCGGAACTCAACTCCATCTTTTTATAGTTTTTTTTTTTTCTCGTGAGCGCTAATCAAGAAGCAGGGCATCTCTCTACTAGGCCATGACACCAACAACATCAAGCAATATTGCATGATGTTTACACGCACATGAGCCACGAATCCAACTGTGTTAATATATAAGTTTGTATTTCTTTTACTAGAAATGTCAGGAAAGAAGGGGGAACTTGCGAATTCATTGCTTTTTTCAAAAAGAACTTTTATAATCAAAATAAAACAGCTTTTTTGGGGTTGAAAACAAGGATATGCAGGCTGTAGGTATTCAAGCAGGCTCATAAAGACCCAACATGTGACCGTCAATACACCGTAATGCAGCAACCTGCTAACAAACCAAGAAATTTAGAGGTGATTCACTGATCTCCAACAGAAAGTTATTGTTCAAATGAATAGAAAAACATCAAAAAAGGGTATGTCATATGGATTGAAAGTTGCCAAAAATATTGTAGTGGATACAACATACTAAATCCCTTTGCTATAAAAAGAAAAAAAATGATGTAATAATAGAAACTATCTAATCATATTTTAATTTTTAAGCAGATAGCAGGTAGAACTTCTATCTATACTCTATAAAAACAAAAATACACAACAAAGTTATGATACAGCTTATCTTGAAAACGTTTAATATTCAATGGTTTTAAAGCCAGAGTGCAAGAAATATAATCATTTACAGTGAACGGAAGTCAAGAGATTGATCAAATGTCAGTATTATTACCTTTCCATGGACCTCATATTTTATAGGTCCATCCATCTCTGCACCTAAAGCCATGAGTTTAGTCACCGTGTTGTTGATGTCAGTCACAGTAAATGACAGCAGTGACGAGTATCCCTTCTGGACTGCTATCTCGCTGTAGATAATGAAACCATATAAGAAACTGCCCACTTCAAATTATAAAGGAAATTGAAGACATAAGGGGTGTTGTACGACACTTGTAAATCTATGATAGTTAAGTGGTCGTTTTATTGGTGTCTTTATTAAATGTTTGAATCGGTTTGTTGGGAGGCAGGGTTGTCTGTCTTATAAATAGAGGGTTGGTTCTATACTTCTATGTTGTTTGCAAGTCTTTCAATTAATAAAAATCAAAGAGTAATGAAGAGTGCTTACACAAATAGCAGTGCTCTATTTTGTTTACCGATTGAGAGGTTTCAATTGGTATCAGAGCAGAAGAAGAAGCAGCAGCAGCAGTTTTCATTCAGGTCAACTAGAAACAACAGAAAAGTGCTAAACCTGATCAGATTCCAGTCGAAGTAATCTGCCTAGCTGAGATTTATTTTTTGGCACACAACAATCCAGCAGCTAAGGCGCAGAAAAAACAAAGTACCAAGGGGCTAAGGTGTTTCTTTAGCAACCTGAAGTCAGAACAGCAGGTGGCTGTTGTCTTGTTGGAGATCGATACACAACAGGTGCACGTTGATCAGGAAGGTTTACATGTGTGGTTTAGATCTGATCCTGGTTAGACATCTTTTCTGTTGTTCACAAGTGAAACAATGGCTGATAATGAGGCTGTGGTGACTGTACCAGCTCGATAGATGGATCTATGAATTACCAGTGTACCAGTGCCGTATTCTAACTAGTACAAACTATCCATTGTGATTGGTAAGGGTTAGGACAATCATGGATACAAGCGGGTCTTGGTAGTCGGTTGAATCCACACCTATGGCTGTTGTGGACCCAAAGAAGTCAAAGATGGCACTTGTTTCTTGATTAAAGCAGTACCCAAGGATCTCATGTTACAAATGGCAGGTTATACTAAGGTTAAACAGGTATGGGATGATTTAAAGACATGGATTCTGGGGATGGATCAGGTAAATACAATTAAACTACAAACTCTGAGCTAGTTAATGTGAAAGGCAAAACATTTTGGAAACACCATTGAAAAGGAACAACTGGTGACAAAACTATTGGATTCAATGCCTAGATCCTTAATTCAAATCTGAAATTCGATGAAGCTATCGGGAGATTAAAGGCCTATGAGTAGCTCAGGAGCGTATCAAAGAGTCGAATCAAGAGGAGGACCCACATGGCTTAGTTTTAAAATGCACGATGAGCTTCTATGCGATTGCTTCAAAAATCCATCGCATATCAAGTATGGAATGCGCTCTTTATTAACAAAATAATAAATTTTCAAAACATACTAAAAATTCTAAAGTAAGAATAAGTTAAATATAAGCAAAAATTCAAATTATTTTGTTAACATATCCAAATAATACAAAGCATACTAAATCGATTCATCATTTCCAAGCATTATATCATCTCCTTCAGACCTTCACCACCCGAAACTCCAATTATTTGGGTCCTTGTTTGAATCAACTGGAAAGTCAAATCGGGTTTAGAATTAATTTAGATTATCTATAGGTGAGGTTGTTATTTACTTGGTAGTCAAGGGTTGTTTGTCTTATAAATAGAGGGTCGGTTCTCTATTGTTTGTAAGTGTTTCAATTAATAAATATTAAAAAATCATGAAAAGTGTTTTCACCAACACCCATGTTCTATTTCATTTACCAATTGAGAGGCTTTAAGGGGTTTGATCTTTTAAAGAAAAGGACAAGAATCAAGACTAAAATTTTGAAGGAAAAAAAGATTGGTGAAACTAAAGTCTGGTTGATGTCAAAGACGATAACAATTGGCATGATCAAATTGAGCTGAAATAACTTATTTCACACTCATAATCCAAGCATGTTCACTAGAATAAAATTTACTAACATTTGAAATTCCAAGATCATAGTCAGATTTCAAAAACAGAAGAAACCTGTACAATTGATCAAGTCTATTAGCAAATAATAATAATCAAATCGAGTCTTTAAAACCTAACACTAATGTAACCCTAACAATATATACATAACTTCAGATCAAAGAAGCATATTTTTATTTCTTTGTGCGAGATAGATATAAGATAAGACGCACCTAGAAGAATGCATGAGAGCTAGTTTAAGAGGGCCAGATTCGAGTTCAGCCCAACGGAGAGTACACACATTTATACTGAAATCAAGTCCTTCTTTGTAGAATCTAGCAGCTTTTGGTACATCTTTGTGCAATTGCAATATCCATCTGAATGAAGCTGCACCAGCTGTGACCATGTTCTATATATATCTCTACCAGCTAGGAGAATAATCAATTCTTGATTTTATGCCCCTATTGACTTAGAGGCGGCTCTTTAGCACACTAAATCTGAACTGAGAAGTCAGAACACTGGACTTTTTTGGACCTTCATGAACTCCATAAACATTAAATGTTAAAATACAATCTCTAAGATGCAATATATATTTTTTGCTCAAAATATTTATTTTAGTTCTTTTTCAAACACTAAAAATGTATAAAACTAAAGTTTTCATGGTAGAAAATTTTCTTCTCTGGTGTCTTGAAACAAATTCAACAACATACGTATGAATCTCTAAAAGTTAAATTTATCTTGCATTTTAGTTGGTAAAGTTTAAATTTAAAATTACATCATTGTGATTTGGTTAATGTTACAACATGGCAGTGAATAAGTGATTTTGAAATATAACAATAGTTTAACTTCAAATATAATTATAGACAGAAACTATAAATGTGTATACAAACAATAAATATGTGATATGAAATTATGGATCTCAGAATGGATTGAAAACGTATAATTTTTAACCTAAAATGGGCATATGATCCACTCAATACTAATTAGATAAGTATTAATGATCAACAGAAGTGAACTATCAAGACAGTGAGGAGCCTAATTAACAAACATACCCAGTGAAATCCCACTTTACAGTGAGGAGCCTAATTAAGGTGACAAATGACAATATGTTGGGATAAAAATAAACAGGTTGGGTATTAAACAAGCATAAACAAGATTAGTAATTGCAAGCTAAAATAACATACATTATTCGTACATGACAGTATGACATGCAATTAATTGAAAAGTGATTTAACAATACACGG
The DNA here is from genome assembly GCA_009363875.1 of Mikania micrantha. Taxonomy (NCBI): domain Eukaryota; kingdom Viridiplantae; phylum Streptophyta; class Magnoliopsida; order Asterales; family Asteraceae; genus Mikania; species Mikania micrantha. The sequence goes on from CM018696.1 coordinate 89,755,588, forward strand.
TAGCAACTAAAATATTTCAATCCTTTTCAAAGTACTACTAACCAAACAAGCTTCAATTCAAATTTCAAATCTAAGGCTAGAACGTAATGCTCTGCACAGTTAAGAATCAACTATCATCACCAAAATCATGCATATTAAATACTAGATTTGACAGAAAATGAAAAATAACCGGATATATATTGTATATAGCCTGAGAATACAAATAGATGTTGTGTATTAGTATTGCTGCAGCTTCACAGCCAGACCTTACAATGTATTGCAACAACATATAACATTTTCAAAATTTAATCAAACTAAACCACCCTAAATTTCACAAACCGGCTATTGAGTTAGAGCCCTAAATTAAAATCCGAATCAAATTTAAAGCCAATCCGCAAACACTGGTTTTGATCTCATTTAAAATGATCTATCTGACTGTGATGAATGATGTATATTATGTTCTTGAAATCTTTGTATTTTGTAATACATAGGAGTCTATATAAGGAATGCTTAGCTGTCCCTGTTGTGAAACAGAGTCAACTTATGAGTGACAGGGTGAATATTCTGCAAATACATTGATGTTTTAAGTCCCATTTTTTTCTTTTTTGAGGTTTCCTTAAAAGTTTATCCAAAACGAGCTGAAGACCAAAAAAAAGAATGCAAACATATATGCTGCAAAGGGCATGAATTATATACATATATGCTTCAAAGTTATCTCTTCTTTCATGACAAGTTGACAAAGCACAGCATCTAAGTTGATCCGAAATCGAGACAAGCAGAAAAATAAACACAATATAATAACAATAAGTTATCTAGTTCCTAAGAGAGACCTAGATATGCTACAAAGGGCATGAATTATATAAATATACGCTGCAAAGTTGTCTCTTTTTTCATGTGATATTTTAACAAAAACAACATGTGCAATAACAAAATTCGTTATTTTGCAGTAATTAAATATTTTTAATCAATTATCATCCATACACATATTGATCTAGAGTGAATTAAACAAATTCAATTGACATAACAAGGATTGAACATGGGGTCTTTGGATAAAAGTCATGCGGCATCACCAAAATATCAAGAGCACATTTATGTATCCTGTGTTCCACACATTGAAGTATAAAACATAAATTGGTAACTGTGTAAACTGAAGTCATAGTAGGTGGAACTATTAGCAAACAACCATGAACTTGAGATTCAGATTGACCAATCAAAACAGACTATCATGTACAGAAACATGGCTAACAGATTGTTAGATCAAAAGGCTGCGAACAGTTTGAGTCCCAAATTGATCAACCGTAGGCTGTTATATTATTATGCTTTAAATGAAATCCATCAAGAGTACAAACAACTTACAATGGATACAAATCAGATAAATATCAAAAAAACAAATACACAAATAAACATATAAATAAAAACATATTAACGTTAAATGCTGAATATTATCAATTATGTGTCCAAATAATATACAAAGTACTCGGCATTAACACCCAAAAATCATATGGGAATCGGAAGGAAAAAACACCCACCCAAAAAAGTAAATAACATATGTAGTCAGGGGTAAATTTGACTTAAATTGTGACAAACAAACCTCCAAATTGCGAACGACGATTGTAGGCAGAGGAAAATGACGGATGTATGCGGTAGCAGATGCCAAGATCTGCGCTAAATGGATGGCAACGGTGGCGTGATGCAGAAGCCAGAAGGAACAAAACGATGGTGTATGATGATTGATGTAAGAACTTGATTTCTAGGGTTACGAATGAAGATTTAGCGTTATGAATGAAAAATGAAGATTAGGGTTACGAATAGGTAAGGGAGAAAGTGATTGTGAAAGTGGTGAAAGGATGCAGAAGGTTTCGGTTGCCGGTATACTAACGGAGAGGGTGTCGGTAATGAAGGGGCGTCGTTTCGAATCACGAACGCGACTTTTTATCTTTTGTTTCGAATTACGAACTCAATTTTTTTCTTTTTTCTTTTTTCGTTTCGACTTTTTATTTTTTAATGATTTCCTTAACATATTACATACTGGGTTAACTCTCGTGTGTTACACGAGTTGAATAAATAAAATGTTATATACTTTACAATAAAAAAGTCATGTCTTCAAAAGACATATGTATTGGAATTGTTAAATAAACATTTGTATTATATAAGTTTAATAAATGACAATTTAAATTGTTAATATTTAGATTCATTAAAATAAATTATTAAAGAAATAAACTTTAAAGCGACGATAATAAATTTTGTTAAGTTAATTCTTAAATATATTGTATTTAACTATGTATCAAAGTTTTTATCTAGTTGATAAATATTAACTCTATTAAAATATAAACTATCATATATATATTTTTGTTATCGTAGTTAAATGAGCTTGAATTGTAATTAAATTTAATACATATAAAAAATTAATAGTATAATGGAATATACGACTAATTGATTTTTTATAAACTATTACATGTAATTGTGCAAGAAATATTAAATACAACATAAGCATATTTGAATGTTGAATGAAGATCCATGTTAAAAAAAAATACATATATATGATGCAAATAAGAATTAGTCCCAAAACTTACAACGATGTTATGTCTTAGATGACGATTAATTTCTGCAAACTCATAAAAGAAGAAAGTGTAATAGACGTGTTACAGTGATGTTCAAAAAAATGCAAGATTTGACTTTATCTCGGCAAAGTTTTTTGGATGAATACTTTAAATTAAAAGTGAGTTATTATATGTTTACGGTCTTTTTATATATATATATCAAAATGTGAAGCAATATTGACTGTGGCGTGTGGCGTTAGCCTGCCACATTGTTAAACCCTCAAGCTGCTGAAATCTTTGAATGTTTTCCCGCTCTACAGGATCTCTAACAACATCTAGACATGCTCGAGGAGGTAGCTAGAGACTAAAATGATTCAAAATTAAATTTAAATAATCATGTATTGTAAGTACTCTAAATTTAAGAAGGTAGTTTATCATTTATCCTGTAACTACTAAAATACACACAAATCATTAAAATGGAAAAACTAACACAAATATTACGAAAAATAAAAATAATAGTAGTAGTAACTAAAACAAATAATATACGTAATTCAGGCTCGACTTAAATGTAAATTTAGCATATAAAACATCGTACTTTTGGATGGAGATGGTTTCTATTTGGCTTATGGCTGTTGCTTATAGTCGTACCCTTGTATCAGGTTGTCATAACGGGTCAGACGAGACCTGTTAAAACACGACACGTTAAGACACGAAACACGAACTGGTTAGACACAAACACGACACGAATTCTTATCGTGTCTGTTTTTTCAAACACGAACACGACCTGTTAAAAACACCTAAACACGAAATGACCCGTTAAGGACCCTGTTAACAGTTAACATTGTAAATGACATGTTAAAGAACCTGTTAAGGAACCCGTTTAAAAAAAATAAGGTTAAATAATTAGAAATTTTTTGAAGCTAAACGGTTAACCACGTATATTATTATATTATTTATTTGAAATTTTAAATTTTAAACAAGTCTTAACATGTCTTAACAGGTCTTAACATGTCTTAACGAGTCTTAACAGGTCTTAACGGATCTTAACATGTCTTAATGGATCTTAACAGGTCTTAACGTGTCTTAGCGGGTTTTACCTATTTAGACACGAAAAATAAACAGGTCTTAACGTGTCGACCTGTTTTAAACACGAAACATGTTAAAATCGTGTAGTGTCGTTTTGTGTTAACGTGTTCGTGTCTGAAATTGTCGCTTATTTGTTGATGCATTATAGTACTCCGCCATTTAATTAAAACATTGTTTACATAACATATTAACATATATGATTAGGTTAAAGTAAAAAGGGTGAGATTGATGAGAAGGGTGAGAAGAATTGTGGATTTGACAAGTGGCATTACTCTAATTTTATAAAAAGGGTATTTTAGTTATTATGTTTAATGCTTCAATTTATTGTGTTTAATGTTTCATGTCATTGTGTTTAATATTTTTATTATTTTGTTTTATTTTTTATATCATATTGTGTTATTTTGTTATTGTTTTTTATACATTAAATAAATTGTTCTTATTTATTTTTTATGTTTTATGTATTAAAAGTATATAATTGTGTTATTTTACCATTATGTTTATAAAACTTATAATTTTAAAAAACATAAATTGTTTTTATTTTTTGAAAAATACATTTTCGTCATTGTATATATATTTATGGCATTGTCTAGTATATTCATCATTGTGTTTTATCGTCAGAACACTGTGTAATATAATCATCATTGTGTGTTATGTTCAGGTCATTGTGTAATATATTAATCATTGTTTTTTATCTTCAGATGATTGTGTAATATTGCATCATTGTGTCTTACGTTCAGGCCATTGTGTAATAGTCATTACTTTGTTTTACGTTAAGGTCATTGTGTAATCTACGCGTCATTGTGTTTTACGTTCAAGTCATTGTGTAATATACACATTGTGTGTTATGTTCGGTCATTGAGTAATATATTCATCATTGTTTTTATCTTCAGATGATTGTGTAATATAGCATCATTGTGTCTTACATTCAGGTCATTGTGTAATAGTCATTATTTTGTTTTATGTTAAGGTCATATTGTGTAATCTACGCGTCATTTTGTTTTACGTTCAGGTCATTGTGTAATATACACATTATTGTATGAAATGAATTTGTTTTGTTTTATCATTATGATTTACATATAAAAAGCACGTGATTTTGTTGTTTCACCAATATTATTTTTAAAGCTCATGAGTTTATCAAAAAAATAGTTAGACACTACGACGACAAAAAGAAACACTCACAAACAAAAATACACAATAATAGACAATTAGACACAATGACGCATTACAAATATAAAAGGTAGAGGAAAACGCTTTTTTTTTTTAATTTTTTTATATAACAATACTATACTCGTTTTAAAGATAAAAAAATGCTCGTTTTTTTTTGTGTAATTTTTTAAAAAAATAATATTATATATAAAAGTTATGATCGTTTAAAAAATGGGGGGAAAATGATAAAAAGTCAACAAAAGTGTCTATGACTAAAATACCATTTCACTAACTTTTTTAATACAATTTTGATCTCAACCATTAAATTATATATATAATGGCTCACAATCCTTCTCACACTTCTCACCAATCTAAGCATTTTTACTATAACCCCACCCCTAACATATATAACAAAGTAATTGACTTTGATATAATTATATATAACAATATGGCCAACTTATAGAAAAAAAACTAAACCCTAAACTCTAAATCTAAACCAACAAAAACTCATATATTTAAGCAAATATCTCAAATTTAATACTCTCATCTATGTTTAGACATAGGGGTCTGAGGGGGGTCAGGGGGTTTTCCTAGTGGGGTTTCTTCCTGGCACTGTTGTAAAAATCGGCCTAGGCGCTTGGCAGCCCTAAACTGTCTCGATTTTGGTCTAGGCGGTGCATAGGCGCTAGGCGGCCTAATCAGATTTTTATATATATATTTTTTATTTTTTTGACTTTTTTCAAGTAAAAATGGACCAATTTCATGATTATTTAGACATTTCTCAAACAATAATCCTTAATATGTCTATGAAACATCGAATCCTACCGCTTAACATCGAAATCCATCTCTAAATTTTGAACTTGGTGCTTAAGTTTGAATTTTAAGTACTTTATTTAGTATATTTAAGTTTATTTTTTATATTATTTGAATTATTATATATTAAATTATTGATATTGATGTGTGTATATAATATATATTTGAAAATTACATATAAAAATTACAATCCGCCTAGCGCCGATTAATCCCAATTAATCCTGAGGCGGTACCTCGCCGCCCGACTAGCGCCTAACGACTTCTACAACCATGCTTCTTGGGATGGTTGTGGTGGCTCATGGACATGGCCTGTAAACAGTAGGTTCACACGATTAAGGCATTTGCCGTTCAAAAAAAACTTAATAAATGATATAAATATAAATTATGTCAATGTCTTCTATTCATTTTCTTGAATGTGTGGTACAATATATTAATGCCATTTAAAAAATAAAAGTTGTTAAAGTTTTTTTTTTTATTTTTAAATAAATCCATAAAAATATATTTTATTCTTTTTTTTTTTTAAATAAACCATTGTCATCCTTCTAAACTCTTTCTTGCTAAAGAAAGTTTAAAGCATATATTTTTATTTTTATATATACAACACTTTACTCATATAATTCTTTAGTTAGGTGTCAACTTATCTAATATTTTGAACTAGATGAGCTGCCCGCTCGCTGCTCGCTGCTGCGGGCCAATACGATTAAAATTTGCATGCAGCAACCTGGTGTATGATTAAAAGATAAAATATAAAATGGTGACATATGGTTATAAATATTGAAATGTTAATAAAGAGGCAATATTATGCCATGTATGTTGTGGTGTATGAATTCTAACAATAAAAGAAAAGGGTACAAGAACAATCAAAGTCAAAATCAATATCACGTGCTCCGACGTATTTTCAAACTTCAATACGTATGTTATGTCTTACGTACACAAAAGAAATGCATAATATCACAGCAATATAATTTTGGATCGAAACGTATATAAAATAATTTATATAACGGTGATATGTGGTCGGTGTCGGTATTGGTATCGGTCTCATTTTTAAACAGTAACAAAAAACGTCACTATCAGTTGATACAACTCACAATGATATATGTGGTTGGTGTTTTTGTGTTTGTAAATTTAAAATTAAGAAACAAAATTGTTGATAAAAGCATATTATATTATAAGAGAAAGATACGAATAATAATAACTAATAAGAGCTTGACATGTATAATGTTAAAGATTAATGAAATATAATTTTAGGTATAACATTTTATTTTTTTTACTGAATTATTATTTTTTTATATCGGATTTTTCTCTATTTTTTATACTATATTTTGTACTCTATTTTTTTTTTGTTTTTTGTACTTTTTTTTTATTTTTCGTACTAAAATTCTTATTTTTTGTGCTAGATTTTTTACTTTTTTATTGGATTTTTTTATTAATTTTGTTTTCCGTACTATATTTTTTATTCTGAAATTTTATATTATGTTTACAGCATATTAAATATAAATTTCTATTGTTTGTTTTTTTCTTAGTCAATTTTTTTTTCTAGACTCAACCCCATTATATATAATGGGTGGGGTTATAGTAAAAAGGGTTAAATTTGTGAAAAGTGTTATAAGGATTGTGGACTATTAGATATATAATTTAATGTTTGAGATCAAAGTTGTATTAAAAAATTAGTGCAAAGGTTATTTTAGTCATATACACTTTTGTTGACTCTTTATCACATTCCCCTCATTTTTTAAAGTGTCATAACTTTTATATACGATATTATTATTTTTTTAAAAAAATTATAACAAAAAAAAGAACATTTTTTTATTTTTAAAACGAGTATAATATTGTTATATAAAAAATTAAAAAAATTGTTTTCCTTCACCTTTTATATTTGTAATGCGTCATTGTATCTTTTTGTTTGTTATTGTGTCTTTTTGTTTATTATTTTTTTTTCATCGTTGTGTCATATCTGAACGTAAAACGCAAATATATGTATATTATACAATGACCTGAACCTAAGACATAATGATTGTATATTACACAATGTTTTGAAGATAAAATACAATGATGAATATATTACACAATGACTGTTGTTAAACATAGTGTCGTGCGATATATGTTGTCATCTGTGATGCACTTATAACATAATGGTTAGGTTAGGTCAGGTCAAAATTTTTAGAAACAATAGTTATAAACATAACTGTGTTTTGGATCATTGTGTCTAAACATAGTGTTATTGTGTCATATATGTTGTCATTTGTGATGCACGTATAACACAATGGTTAGGTTATGTCAAAATTTTTAGAAACAATGGTTATAGACATCACTGTGTTTTGGGTCATTGTGTCTAAACATAATGTCTATTGTGTCATATATGTTGTCATATGTGATGCATGTATTGCACAATGGTAATCAGTAAAACTCGTAAAAACACAATATACAATAATACACAATGTTGAACATAACACAATAATGATACGTAATACACAACAATCACGTTTGTTGTGAATAATCTCATTAGTCGTTACAATCAATAGACACAAAACTCATGTATTATACACAAATTGGAAACAAATAACATATATATAACGCAATCATCAATAACATGCATAAAAACACAATAAGAAATAAAAAAATGATAAACATGATACAATAGACACAAGAATCATGATTGTCATTAAAATTAGACACAACAATGATGCATTATACACAAATTCGCAACAATAACATCCAATAACAAAGAAAAAGCTTAAAATAATCACAATCCAATAACAAAACAGATTGATCAAACGAACAAATACAATAAACGTACCACATGAATCATCAGAAATCGACACTAATTAGTTAATCAACTAATCGGCACTATTCGCCAAAAGATTACGATTCAAATTGGTAATCTGCGTCCTCTAATTGTTTAAGATTTCGTTGTTTATGTAAGCAGGCATGCTTGAATCGTGAACAGATACGTAAAGAATATATACCTTCTTAAATAAATTTTTTTCCAGATATACCATCCCTTAAAAATTAATCACATGTTTAATCTAATGGTCAATATTACTTCTCATATTTCTCACTAACATAATCCTTTTTACTTAAACCTAATCATATATATAAGGTATACAGGAGGTACCGAGGTATACTGTATAATTTAAAAACCTAACAAAAAAAATAAATAACAAAAATAAGAACATACATCTATAAATGATGTATAAAAGGAAAAAAAGTGTGGAGCACAAAGCTTCGACCTTCGACTTATCAAATGTGCTTACCACTCTATGTACATTAACATTAGTTAAAAGTTGCTATCGTATAACCAAGATTTATAGTCTAATGGTTGCCTTTTGATTTTTTTATAAGAGGTATTGGGTTCGAATTCGGGCAAGGTCATGGGGTTTACTTAGTTGTGAGGTTCCTTCTGGGGTGGGCTCGAGCGTACACCTTAGAGCGTCAAATCTAAGGGGATAGTTGAAATCTCGTTTCAAGTGTCGTCGTACCAAGCGGTTCAAAAAAGGAAAAAAAAAGTTAGCATCATATAAAACTTATTAAGAGTTGGTGGGTCCTTTCAGTACACAATTTTACTCTATCCCGAATCAAAATGAATGGAAAACTTCGTGAGCCCTTTCAAATTATCAAACGCCTATTATGAACGTGGTTCATCCGGATTTATGGCCTAGCTAGATGGATGGTGACGAGGTTCTTCTCAAGCAATCCTAACTTTTAATACACTTATACACATACGTTGGATGGATCATCAAAAACCTTCTTAAATTGGATAAAATTAAAAAATTACTATCAAATAATTAAATATGTGCTTCATGATGTTTCATATGTAACTAATAAAGTTACACAGATGTAACTTTATAATATACGTATATGTAATATAAAAGTTACATATGTATGAAACTTTTTTTTTTATTTTTACATTTTTAATCTTATAATAAAAAAAATAAAAAGCAAAAAGCGAATTTTTTTTTTATTAGTAATGGTCTAATAGTGCTATTGTTATCCGTGTACAAATAACCTAATCTTATAAAATGTATGTTAGTATAATGCTTTATGATAAAAGAAAAAAAGGTATTAAGTACAAATCCTATAAGCATAGCGTCTATTCTAAACATACAAAAAAAATATAATAAAATAAAAATAAAAATAAAAACTTCAAACTATAATGTTATCAAGCATTTCTCATAAAGGATGTATATATAAAAAGAAGTGACATTTGATTCTTTTTAATAAAGCATATAACATGTGGTTGTATCTTCAAAGATAAATTTATGATAATGACATTTGGGCATGTGTCATCACCTTGAGATTAAGCACTACCAATATTTGAGTGCATCAATGTATCCTTTATCATGTGCATCAACAAGTGACATTCGATTCGCCTGAAATATTGATTTATTTTCGTGGTGTATCTTTTATGTATTTTTGGCCATGAGTGCTTTCGTTCAATACATATTACTACTAATTTATTTGGTGTCGTATACTCGTATTATATCACATAACATTACATTTTTTTGAACGACATATAACATAGACTTTATTTATATGAGTTGAGTTATTAGTACACCGTTATATCAATAGAACTAAATTTTTGAATTTTTTTAATGTTAAAAATATGTATAAATAAAATTTATGTGTGTATGATGTGATTAATTTAACGTAATATGATATATAGCTTGATGACTTGATGTTGATGTATATTAGTATCCACTTTAAAAAATAATTAGTTTATTGTCTTATCATATAAACGTTACTTTATCTTCCATTCTTTTTTTTTAACAGCTTGGTACAACGACACTCAAGACGGGATTTCAACCGTCTCCTCGGATTTGACGCTCTGGGGCGTATGCCCAAGCCCATCCAAGAGGAATCTCACAACTGGGTAAACCCCCTGACCTTGCTTCAGCAAATATGCATCAACCCGGATTCGAATCCAAGACCTCATATAGGGAAGTCAAGGGGGTAACCATTAGGCTAGAAGTCCTTGGTTACCTTAATTATCTTCACATGTCACCTGATTGGATAGTTAGCTTAATCATGCTTTTCTTTCATGCATAACATATGTTTGGAAGAGCAATAAACTTTAGACATGTAAGACTTTATTTGTCTTGACATGATAACTAATTTTATTTATATTATAGGTTTAATGAACTTTTTTAAATTTGACGTATAATGAAACACAGATTCCATGTCATGGATCATGTTATTTTCAAAAATAATATGCTCCCTTATATGTATTGTATATATCTTTATGAGATATACATGGAGCAATCATCTATCATAATTTTTGTTATTGTTAATAATCGAACTTCTACATGCTTTGTATAGGCTTATATGTCTCGTATATGCATATATGTCTTGTAACATATACGAGACCAGTCATTGTAATTCGGCGGATGTCAAAGAAGATTATACGTCTCATATAGGCCTCTATATTGCGTATAATATCAGTGGAGTGTTAAAATTAAAAAGTTGGGTGTGTAAATAACCAAACCCTTAACAAACACAGTTAACAAAGCAAACACTTGGGACCATAAAACTATAAATTTATAAATAACACTAAAATGATTTTTAACAAATCATAAGCCGGTTCAAACAAGCTCCGAATGAAATTAGTCCAACGGCATTGGAACCGATTCATCAAACACTAAAATAAACCTAAAGCTAAATCCAAAAACTAAACACTAAAAAAATATGAGCAAGAAAGATACGATGGCTGATCAAAAGACACAATAAGCTAAAAAATGTAAATTTCAAACTTCAAAAGCTAAGCCATAAAGTGCAATGATGAGTAGAAAAAACACATTAAGTTCAAAATCTTAAAAGTTAAACCTAAAAAAAGCTATACGTTAAACCTTAATGTATAATGACGAACAGTAAAGACACAACGACAAGGAACATGAAGGACGTCATGATGACAAGCTAAACCTAATGAGCTGGAAAACATAAATATTATAACAAAACATTGTAGAGTTTGACAAACTAGTTCCAATGTAGTTGGATGAATTTAAGTTGGAATGACTTTTTTTGAACCGGTTATTAAGTGACTAAACAACTTTTTCTTCCTCTTTTATCATAAACACCTTATTTACAATAATCCACCTATATGTAACATAATACTACGCTATGGTACCCATGTCTTGAGTTAAAAAAGCATAGACCCATGTCATAAATTATAAAAGATGCTCAACCAACCAAACACTTTGGTCTTTGGAACATAAGCTGTAAATTTAAAAAAAAACTAACGCTAAAATTAGTTTTAGATCAAAAACGTTTTATATTTGAGTGACCCTACACACCCCATAATACTACATGACTATAGCAGTAGTCGTGCATTAGTGGGCCAACATGACAAAGCATCAAGGTATATCATTCGTAGATGACTCAGTGCACCTACAAGAAAGACATCCTATCAGTGGCGGATTCAGGAATTTTTTTCAGTGGGTTCACCATTTTCTGACATTTTAATTAAATGGAACCGGACATAAAAGTTTCCAAGTCGGGTTGACGGTTTGGGTCTTGTAATGTTCTTCACGTAATAATAGTGCGATATATTAAGTCAATGATTAAAATTAAAAAAAAACGTCGTCATTAAAGAGTTCGAAGGTACAGGGTGCATTTTCGTTTAAGATTTCTGAGCTCCAGAGGTGTCAAGGGGGTCACGCACCCTTGCGGGGTCCAAGGTGGCGGTCCTACAGGCCATTCAGCAGGCATGGGTCAAGGGGGCAACGTCAGTTGTAGGGTTCGGGGCAACGTCCCGAAACCTAAACGAAATTTGCTAAGTTTGTATGACCAAAATTAACTTGATCCAAGTGTTTAACCACTAAAAACTACCATTTTACTTGCTAAGTTTATATGACCAGAAAGTAATTTTAACATGATTATATAGAAATCTAATCATTGATTATCGAGATTTCTGTAACAAATATCACTTGCCTCAATCAAGTTGATAAATTGATGTGAAAATTACATTAAGAATTCACTCTTAAAAATCTTATTGGGTTCACCTCAGGATTCACCTCTAAAATATTAATGGGTTCACCCTATTTTTTAACTCTTTCGAAAAAAATTTTGCCTACTAACGAGTCGAACCGCGGTGGGTTCCTGTGAACCCACTTCGATCCCTATATACTTGCATCCACCACTGCATCCTATAGTAACATTGTTAATACAAATTAAATCATGTTTAACATGTTGGAAACAACATAATTATTATATGTGCAAAAAATAAAAATGGCACGTTAACTAATATATATATATATATATATATATATATATATATCATGACAGGGGGTGTGCAAATTGCGGTTCGGTTCGGTTTTCACCCTTAACCATAACCGCTAACTTCGGTTATGAGATTTTCTTAACCATAACCGAACTTCGGTTTCGGTTAATTGGTTATAAGGTCGATTTTGGATCGGTTTTGTTAATTTCGGTTAATTAACCAAGCCTAAATTCAAGTTAAAATTTGAACTAAATGAACATGGTTAATTGGTAATAAGGCCGGTTTTCGATCGGTTTTAGTTAATTTTGGTTAATTAATCAAGTCAACATGCAATGCAATAACACGAACAAGTAGTATATGATCAAATTCTTGTACCCAACAATTTGGAGACTTGTTCACTAGAATTTGGAGAAGAAGTTATGGGAGAAACACAAAAGCTACAAGGTATAAAAGGTTGTAACGGTTTGGTTCGGTTAATGTTCGTTTATTGGACACCTATAACCATAACCGATTTATCGGTTAATCAAAAAACCTTAACCATAACCTTCGGTTAATTTCGGTTATTGGTTAATTCGATTCGGTGACGGTTCAGTTATCGGTTAATTTCGGTTAACGGTTAATGTTTGCTGACCCTGTGTCATGTGTATAATTTTTTTATATTGTCATGTACAAAAAAAAGTAATAATGAAACATAACCTCCTAATTTTAATTATTTTACAAAGTATTATATTACATAATCTATTTTTTATTAAATAATTTTAATCGTGAAATAGTCCAGGAGTTGCATCACTATCCTACGGAAACTACGATGCTTGCTTTGCATGATTATACCTCCAATAATGGTGTTGGACAACGATAACAAACGTGAAGGACATAACAATGACAAGCGTTTACTTAATGAGCTCGAAAACATAAGTTCTATAACATAAAATTGTAGGGTTTGCAAACTAGTTCTAATGTAGTTTGATTGAATTTAAGTTGGAAAGATTTCAATCATATTTTGTTAGAACTAGTTTATAAGTGACTAAATGTCTAATTAAACATCTTTTTCTTCCTTTATTTAATCATAAACACCTTATTTAAAATTACTCAGTTAATATAACATAATACTATACCAAAGTACACACGTTTTAAGTTAAAAAAGCATATACCCATGTCATGAGTTAAAAAACATACTTAACCAAACAAAAACATTGGAACATAAACCGTAAATTTAAAAAACTAACACTAAAATTAGTTTTAAATAAAAACGTTTTATATTTGAATGACCCTACACACATCATAATACTACACTATATGAGTGGTTGTGCTTTAGTGGTATGACATGATAAAGCATCAAGGTATATCAGACATAGATGACTCGTGCACCTACAAGAAAGACATCTTATAGAAAGACTGTTAATACAACTTTAATCGTGTTTAATATGTTAGTGACAACATAATTATTATAAGTGTCAAACATAAAAACAACTCGTTAACTAATATATATGGCATGCCTATAACTTTTTTTATATTTTATGTTCGAAAAAAGAAAGTAATAATGATAACTTCCTGATTTTAATTAATTTTTTAAAAGTATTAATTTACATAATTTATATTAATATATATATTAATTTGCAAAGTTTGCTATACACACATAAATCACTATTCCTTTTGACATTTTTTCACACACACATCACACACACACAAAATCCACACACACTCACACACACATACATATATATGTATATATATAGAGTTTTTATCATGTGAAAACCCCATCTTAGAGAGAAAACCCTTAAACCATATCTGGGTCGTTGATTTGGAATCTTGAAAATAAACATGTGGTCTACATTAACCCACATTAAAACTGATTTGTTTATCCAAAACCTAATTTTTTATTCAAGTTTAATGTGTACCACATATTTTATTTTCAAAAGTCCAAATCAATGGTCCAGATAGGGTTTAAATGTTTTCTCTCTTATACCGGGTTTTCACATGATACAAACCCTCACATAATCACTATCCACTACCGCGTCTAAAGATCAAAAGATAGATTTCAATACTTTTCAATTAATTTTAAATTTTCGTTTGTAACCCTGAACTTTGAACTCTTATTTTTAAAGCCTCCTCTCACTTTACTCACATATTTTTAATGTTCACATGATTTTAACGCGTCATTAGGTTATCTGATAAATGTCATAATTATATTAATTTGATCGCAATGACCTCATGAACGTTTATATAAATTTCTAACCCAAACGGTTACAGAAATTTTGCGCGTTGTTTACATGCCTATAACGCATTCGTACGTTATCGAATATTTGTATCGTTTATATCATTTTTATCGTAATTAGTTTACAAACGATTTAGATTTAATAATTTTGTAAACCATGAGTATTATATATATTACATATATATACGATTTACATTTAATAATTTTATAATATTTGTATCATTTATAAATTTTACATGTACGCAGGGCCTTTTTTTAAGTCTTCTGTAATCACATTCTTTACTATTAAATAAGTTATTAATCTTCAACCCTTAGTTTCAAAGCTTACGTTATAGATGTTGTATAGGGTATTTTCGTGCATTTTATTGTACACGATTTTAACCTCATGTTCTGTTGGTTTTTTTTACGTCAGTATATCAGACCCCGCCGCAACGCGCGGGTCCTGTATACTAGTTTTATTAAACAATTAAAATCATGAAATATGATAACACTTGCATCACTATCATGCGGAAACCACCATGCGTGCTTTGCATGATTATACGGTTATGCCTACCAATGTGGCATTTGCCTAGCGGTATCAGGGTGAAGTTTGGACTCGAGAAACCTAGGTTCGAATATGACGGGGACGGAGTTTTGCAGAGTATCCGGTTTCTTCGTATCTAGTGTATGCGCCAAGCTAGGTGGACCCGGTAAAATGGATAAGTCGTGCCTATGAGGCAGGGACTTCGGTCATACTAGCGGCAGAGGCATCGACCCACTCTTGCTTTGTTGTTGTTCAACAAAAAAATAAAAAAATACGGTTATACCTCCAATGATGGTATTGGCATGAATGCATAACACTAATGTAACGTTGGTCACGATACCAGGGTCAAAGTTACTACAATCTTATTGGTGCGTAGACATATTTCTACAGAAATAAAACTAGATACTTGAAGTATAAGGTGGTGTTCGTTTTTTCTCAAAAAGTCTTTGCATGTTCTTTTGTCTGTGTCTTTCAGACCACACGCATATATTGTTATCCGCAGACCGTTTGTTTTTTAAAAGATGTTTAATTAAAAAAATGTATGCGCGAGCTTTTCTTGGTACAGACACCATAGGCCGCCACCACCACCACCACCAAAGTTGGACACCACCATCACCACCTTTGGCCACCCCCATCAACCACCACCCTTGTCGGCCACCCCCACCACCCCTGTCGGCCACCCACATCACCCACCTCCAGGCTCCAGCACCACCACCATCTTCTGCACACCATCACCAGTTTATTTTAACAGTCAACAGACATTATAAAACAAACAGTTTTCTTCTTGAAAATGATGAATTATCAGATGATGAAATATAATGATTCAAAAAATAAAAGCTGATATGAAACAAGGGTAGAAATATTATATTTCTATTATACGCTTATAACAACAGCAAGAGAAGCATTTATATTTTCGATTGGTTTCATCTAGGGCTGTAAACGAACCGAACGTTCAGCGAACAGTTCATGAACCGTTCGGCTGGAAGTTCGTTTATGTTCGTTCGTTTAATAAACGAACGAACACGAACAAGAAAATTCCGTTCGTTTAGTTAAATGAACAAACATGAACAAAGGTCATGTTCGTTCATTTGTGTTCGTGAACGTTCGGTAACATGTTCGTTTACGTTCGTTTATGTTCGGTTAAGTTCATTTATATTTAGTCATTAAATGTGTTGTTTATTTTTAATTTTTAGTTTAATACCATAATACTTAAAGTTATTTTTAGTTTAATACTATAATATCTTAATTTATATATTTATAAATGATTATCTCCATTGCTTGAGATTAAAAATGTTGATATTTATAGTTTCAATAATATGTGTCCGTTAGCGTTCATGAACCGTTCGTGAACAAGCTAAATCTTTAATGAATGAACATGAACAAGAATTTTCGTTCGGTAAGCGTTCGTGAACCGTTCGTGAACAAGTTAAAAGTTAAACGAACGAACACGAACAAGGGCTCGTTCGTGTTCGTTCGGTTCGTTTAGAACCCTAGTTTCATCCTTTTATTATTGTGACTCGACTAACCCACAAATTAATAAAATATATATATATATATATATATATATATATACATCTATTTAGCGAGTTACAATTCAAAATTTTTGAAGTCAAAAATTAATTTACGTAACCAACTAACCATGATATGATTGCTTACTAGGATAGTTCCCCGTGTATCACACGTGTTGAATAAAAATATATTAAATAGTTATTGATAAAAATTTCAAAACATCTTAAAGTGTTTATTTATTTAAAATACAATTGAAATTGAATATAAGTTAAAACTTAAAATAATAATATTATTTTTTTAAACATTAATATATATATATATATATATATATATATATTAAAACGCAACCTAAATGAATAGTATAAATATTAATATTATATTGAAATAGTGTGTGTATTATTAAATAGTATGAACAATGAATATATATAGTGAAAAAATGTGGTTCTTTCTAGAGTTTCGATGGTGTTCGCAGAAGGCTACGGTGATTTATTTGTTCTTGTTGAAAATTGATGTTTACTTAGAAATTTATATTTTTTTTAATTCAACCAATTGGTTGCCGGTGAGAAGAGATTTTGTGAGTATTTTTCTATTATTTTCGTAACATATTTGTATGGGTTTTGTATGATTTTATGTTTTAACAGAAAATTAGTATATAGTTCGTGATGAGAGATTTGATATTAGTATGTAACTTATACTTCTGCAAATGATATATAATACCCATTATCGAGAGTGCATTGCGATAACCCGCCGCAACGCGCGGCGGGGAAAAACCTAGTTTGTTATTAATGTTTGTTTTTTACACTTTCATTTTAAAAAAGCTTGTTTAAAAAAAATGCATTTTTTTACAAAATATAGTTTAATAATTGTGTATTATATGAGTTAAAATTTATTTTTAATTGAAATATAATTGTAATATATTATTTAATATGTATGCATTTAATAGGAGAGAAAAGCGGAAAAGTTATTGTGAAAATGCGTAAAATTGTGACATGTGTCAACTTTTATTTTTATTTATTAGTATAAATAGATTTGACTAAAGATCCCTTCCGTACTTGTTATCTACTCAATGGAATATTTTTTGAAAGTTTGTTGATTTTCAAAAGGATTGGGTTATCTAGACACCCAACTTTTGCTATTTTGTCACTTCACCGATTATATACTCCTTGTATACGTTTATACGAGGCGTATAGCCTTCTTTAACAACCTATGATTGGGCATGTATACGTCGCGTGTATTAGTCAAATCATTGACACTAAAAAAATCTAATAACCAATGATTGTCCCATAGTAAGCCTCGTATAATAATATAGGAGACGTATAAAGGGTGTAGAAGGTATAAGATAAGTGTAATAATAACATGACCCTGTTTTAAATGAGAGTGATAAGAGCCTATCATCAAAAATCGTCAAGTATCTTTACAGACATCATGCTTTACGTTAAAGGTAAGTTACAAACTTCATCAATCCGCTAACTTAAACTAAAAATTCATTTTGACTATATATAAAATAACTATGTAATTTTTCATAATTAATTTATTTTTCTTTTCTTTTCTTTTATTACTTTATTTTTTTCTTGTTTTTTCATCACCTAAACTTTATAACTTAATTGAAATTTTATCAACTAATTGAACAAATTACTTAATCATTTAACTGTATAAACAAGCCAAAGCAATTTTAATTAAGCTCAACTTCTACTTCTTTAGGGTTTTATTCCTAAACCACGTGCTTAACTTGTCTATTATATTAGAATTTCATCTGAATTCATAAGTATTTTTTATGTGTTTATGATTATAACTTTTATATACAATATCTATCTTGCAAATTATTACTTTGTATATTATACTAATTTCATGGTTATATATTTGACATATTAAATATAGTTTACACAAGTATTATGCTCGTTTAGTATGTGAAGTTCAAGTTTAACCTTGTTTTTGAAGCACGAAAATATTAAGAGAAACATGCACATGGATTTAAAAAGGGAGTGTTTTTACCCTAGGTCAAGTTATTTTATACAAAGTGATCAAATATGAGAAACATATGCCTTATCAACCCACGTATATTTATATCATTTATATTTGATACTTTTAGTGTTTATTCATGAGATTTTGAAGTTAGTAAGTTAGTTGAATTCAATGATTCATGCATAATAATATTATGATCTTAAGACATATTAATTTATATATACTTTTTTTTTTTTTATTAAAGGGCTTGCAACATATAGCTAGTTATATGCTCGTTTTTCCTTTACCTCGATAGTGAATTATTTACTTAAATAATAGTAAACAAGTGCTGAACTAAAATTTATCTATTTACATATCCTAAAATTATAATTTTAAGCTCTATCAAAAAGGTCTATCGAAAGTCTAAGTTCATTTGAATTAATTAATCAAATACCATTTAAACTGAACCAATATTTTACTATATAAACCATAACTTTTGGATATAAAGTATATATAAAAGAGAGAGTTAATAATCCAAATTAATCATATAAGAAAAACATTATTATAATTTACATAACACGAATAACCTTTTAGGGATTTTTTATTATGAAAATCAAATCGTAAGGATAAACTCTTATTTTTTTGCCATTGTTCTTTATATAAAATCTTGAAAATAAATATATTATTTACACTAAAACATATTAAATTTGATCTGTTTTTCTAAAACTCGAATTTTTATTCAATTTTAATGTGAATTTAATGTGAGACACATTTATTTCAATATTTCAAATGTAGAGTTCAAATAGGATCTAAGAGTTTTTTTTTGTCTAAGATTGAGTTTTCACATGACACAATTTCTAATATTTTTATTTTATATAAAAAAGACTAAATTGTTTAGATGGTCCATGTGTTTTGCTAATTTTTTACGCTTAACTAAATAAATTATTGATATGATTTCAAATTTTATGCATATGTAACACATACAGTCTTTATGTGAGGGTAATTTAGCCAAACTTGTGAGGATAATTTAATGACCTAACTATTATATTGTTAATTTTTTGACCGAAATGCTATTTTTAATTAAAAATAGTTGTTTCGCCCATTTGATTCAAAAAATTAACATGTATTTTAAGTTTCAAAAATTTTCGGCCCTCTCACTTAGTCCAAGCTCCGCCATTTCAAATAGCAACAAACTGCATGAACCATAATAAAGTACCACATGGGTGGGTATATAAGAATCAAAATCTGCCGAATCGCACTCTAACTTCAATGATGGGAACAACCTCCGCACTCCAGCGCTCCAGCGAACAACAGTTCTACGCCTTACTATACTATATATTTATCATAGAAAGGCGGTAAAACCGCCACAATATATATCTTATGCATGTAAAAGAAAAAAAAAACAAAAACGTAGGGTAATCTATGGGCACCAAAGGCATTATAGCTTTAGAGGTTATCTTGAGAGTGGGATAAGGCTCATAAACGAAATAGTCTTGGGTTCGAATCCCATAAGAAGGTTTTCTCAAAGTATTGATTTTTCATCAGAATTAATAATTTAATGGTAGATATTATCAGATCCAATCAAGGTGTATTTGGGTGTAATTTAAGAGTATGATTATTGTTGTTAAAAAAAAAGATACATCAGGTGATACCGTTAGTAAAATGATGATATTTGAGTGATCCAAAAAACAGCCGTTCAAGGGGAAAAAAAAAAAGAATAATAGATAATCTATGGGCGGTACAAACTACAAACCCCCAAACATACGAGAGAAACGAAGGGAACGTAAATTATGCTGTTCTTTGAAAAAATAAAATAAAATTCTTCGTCGCTAAGTTACAAATGACAAAAGCATGACAGCTAGGGACTTATCTGCTGCTTCACACGCCTAGCTGGATTCAAGATATTTCACACGATCAATTCAACCTCAGCCGTTGATTACTTGCTCCTTATTGCGTTTCTTGTTTCTACAAATACAGTATTGCCGTTGCGCTGTTAGGGTTCAAATTACAAGATACAGATTCGTATCTTTTTCTCTATTTCGATTGCATCGCCTTCACATTGTATATTTTTCTTGTTATCTTCATAAATTAACCGGCTTTGAAGCAGTTGAAAGTGGATTAGTACTGATGTGTGAAGATTCAACGATGGTTTCCCCTTCCATTGTTGCCGTTGAAGGTTAGTTCTTATTTCCGACACGCATTATATAAATTTTCTCTGTTTTGTTTTGATTTTATGATGTTTATTCGGGATATGAGAGGATGAAGTTCAATCCATCTCTTTTTACGTTGATTTTTGATCGTTTGTGAATGGATGAATTTGAATCTGTTTGCTTGTCTGATTTCAATTGCTGTTGAAGGTCGGTCTCTGCATTGAATTCGTTAGTTCGTTTTCGAATTGGTTTGATGATTTGATGTTTTCGATTGTTTGAATAGTTGTCTATTACTTATACGATCCTCATCATTGCAATGCTGCTGACTTTTCAATGGTTCGTTGTTGGATTTATGAGCAGTTTCTGTAAATATGTATTAGGTTTTCTGTTATTTGGCTGATTTTGGTTTCCATTCGAATCTAGCGTCTTTGTTTGGATCTGATCTGGAATCAGATCCGAACAGCTTAATTTTGCGCTTTTAAAATGTCTCATATTCTGTTCATATCTGATCTGGTTTTATTGGAATGGTAGCTCTGATATTCAAAAAGGAAGAAGAACTTTAACCTTAACAAACAATATTTTAATTGGAATATTATTGCTTCATAAATATATAAAAGTGAGATGTCTCACTGGGCATGTTTGTTTGTTTATATATAATTCGATATTGAATGGAATGGTTGAGCCGGAGTTCTGTCCAGAAGAACCCTCTTTATTCCATTGGGATAGAGTAAGGTTTATCTTCATCTCCATATTGATTACTTAGACTTTACTGGGTATTTTTGTTTGTTTAGTTGCTTGATCGGAATGGTATGTCACATTGATAGCCAATAGCTGGACTTTTAAGACTCATATGCACTAGTAATGGAGAGTCTCATAGCACGAGAACCATGAGAAACAGCTGTCTAGAACATTCATGTATTTGTGATTTTTTTTTAAAGAGTTTAACATGGTTATTAAAATACTTCGTTTTATGTGAATGTAGTTAAAAGATGTATATGTATGTGCAAATAATTATAAAGCTATAAACACGTAAGACTCGTTATAAATTTTCAAAGTAATAGATATAATTTGTGGTTCTGTATTGAACACTCAATGTATGCACTATACGACAAGTTTTTAATGCAGGGAGTTGGGTTGGTGAAGGTTTAAGGTGTAAGAAAAGCTAGATGGTCCCAACTTTGGCTGATATGATGTAGTAAAAACAAGTGTTCTAGGTATCACATACCATGTGTCTTTATGCCAAATTTGTGATAATGTTTGGCTTTAGTAAATACAAGTTGAACTTTCATTCTTGTACTATTAGATGGGAATGCAACTTTTTGTTGACTTCATTTATAATTCAATCCTTAGCAGATATGTTTATTACCTACATAATTGATACGTTGTTGGAAATTTTTAATTATTCTTTACTAGACATTAAATCTGGTGGTATTTGACCTCATCCTGTAGTTGTTACTTGACTAACACCATTGGTTAAATTATGTCAAAAATCTTCATAATTTTCAATGGTTTTTTATTCTAAAACGCCTAATAAATATCCTACTTATTTAAAAGAATATATAAAAAATCGACGTAAACATTCAAGCCTGGTAAGCTATTACCTTTTCATTAAATACCCATATGCCCTTGAGGCCCTACCATTGATTGTCAAGATGCCTGGCCTTTTTACGTGTAAAACTCATGTCCATATTTTGGCCCAATTAGTGATTATGTTGGATATAACTTTTTTGCATATCTTTTGGCTTTATTATAGTTAACAAAAAAATCATCTATGCTAATTATTTCATGTGTGTTGCAGGTCAATTTTTTCTGTTGATATTGTGTGAAAAACCTGTAAAAATTTCATCTTTTGGGCCTTAATGTCAAAATATTGGAAATTATGTTTTTGTTTGTTTCTGCATTTAAAAAACAAACTTATCCAGTATATTCCCATACTTTAGTAGGGTCTAGGGGAAGATAGAAACAAGTCTTACCCCTATCCTAGTTGGGATAGAGAAGTTGCTCCGAAGGAGTCTAGGCTCAAATTTATCGTTTTAAGTTAATCATCCCAACTCTTTTAATGTTATTTTCACAAAATAGGTAAAATAACGTTAAAATTAGTGCAATTTTACTATTGCTCCTTGAGGGCCACACATATATAAAATTAGTGCAATTTAACTAAATAGTAAATGCCACTCTTTTATTATGTAAACAACAACAACCTTACCCAGTATATTCCCACTTTCAGTAGGGTTGGGGGGAAGGATAGATACAAACCTTACCCCTATCCCAATTGGGATAGAGAGGCTGCTTGAAAATTAACTCTTTGATGTAAGAATTGCTAAAATCTGGCTAGTTTGAAAATTAACGTTACTTTTGACATGTAACTTTGTGTTATGCAGTTTTGAATTCGAAGTCCGATGGAAAGAAGTACATAACATCCATGGAGTTACAGAAGCACAACAAGCCTAATGATTTGTGGATCTCGATCCAGGGCAAAGTTTACAATGTTACAGACTGGGCTAAAATACACCCGGGTGGTGATATCCCACTCATGAATCTTGCTGGCCAGGATGTAACCGACGCATTTATCGCCTTCCATCCTGGCTCCGCATGGGAACACCTTCACAAACTCTTCACTGGCTATCACCTAAAAGATTACCAAGTTTCTGCAGTGTCTAAAGATTACAGAAGACTAGCTTCCGAGTTTGCAAAAGCCGGGATGTTTGAAAAAAAAGGACACGGTGTGATTTACTCGCTTTGTTTCGTCTCTCTGCTTCTTTCGGCTTGTGTGTATGGGGTGTTGTATTCTAGTAGCTTCTGGGTGCATATGTTGGCGGGTGCGTTATTGGGTTTAGCCTGGATTCAAATTGCTTATTTGGGTCATGATGCTGGGCATTACCAAATGATGTCAACCCGTGGATGGAACAAATTCGCAGGGATCTTTATTGGTAATTGCATAACGGGGATTAGCATTGCGTGGTGGAAATGGACACATAACGCACATCACATCGCATGTAACAGTCTTGATTATGATCCAGACCTTCAACACTTGCCAATGATAGCAGTGTCTTCTAGATTTTTTGACTCTCTGACATCTGTCTTTTACGGGAGACGATTGACATTCGACCGGTTGGCTCGTTTTTTTGTGAGCTACCAACATTATTCATACTACCCGATCATGTGTGTCGCAAGGGTTAACCTTTACCTACAAACGCTGCTGTTATTGCTCTCAAAACGTAAGGTTCCGGACAAAGGGTTAAACATTCTAGGGACCATTGTTTTCTGGACATGGTTTCCTCTTCTTGTGTCCCGCCTACCTAACTGGCCAGAAAGAGTTGCGTTTGTCTTGGTTAGCTTTTGTGTCACCGGGATCCAACATGTTCAGTTTACACTGAACCACTTTGCAGCTAATGTTTACGTGGGTCCACCAACTGGGAACGATTGGTTCGAGAAGCAAACCAATGGTACCATTGACATCTCCTGCTCGTCTTACATGGACTGGTTCTTTGGTGGTCTACAGTTCCAGCTCGAGCACCATTTGTTTCCTAGGTTGCCTAGGTGCCATTTGAGGTCCATTTCTCCAATCGTCCGAGAACTTTGCAAGAAACATAATTTGCCATACACGAGCCTATCGTTCTTTGATGCCAATATAATGACACTTAAAACGCTTCGAATCGCGGCTTTACAGGCACGTGATCTCACGAACCCTGCTCCACAGAACTTGCTATGGGAAGCTTTCAACACTCATGGTTAAAGCCATTATTTTGCCTTCTACCATCTTGCAAAGTTGGCTACTTTCTTACAAGACTTTGAGCGTTTTTCGGGGGGGTTTTGTATTTTAAAAATTAAATATGAATCTTGATTATTTATAAATTTTGGATTTTTATTATAATCTACGGTTAATTTTCTACTTAATTACTACTATGTAAAGGTGAAGATCGATCCATTTAGGTGATGCTAAATGTCGAAAAAAGAGTCGGTTTAGGGATCTTTAGGATGTCCTAAAACGCATTTCTTTTCCTTTCATATAAATTAAAATTTGAAATCTGTCAAATTAAGATTTTTATGTGTTAAATGTCATGTAACAAATAATTTAGTGGTTCATCTAAATTTTTGATCGGATAAATTTCTAACATGTGCTACAATAACAAGTATGTTGTAGAGAGTGATTTTGTTAGAACCATTAATTGATTGAATGAGAGGAGAATTGAAATATGGAGGAGGCTCTGTCCATTAGACCCTACCGGGGGTTGCCAATCCTTAGACCCCACTCTCTTCTCTAGCGTTGGAGCCACTATTACATTATAAAATGTTAAACAAATGTGAACATAACACCCAACTTGTTTAATAAATTTTGTGATTCACCTTCTTACCATGTCAATCTAATTACACTGAAATATTTAATCAGAATAAACTAAATTTTCGGCACCTAGTCATTGATAGAACTAAAAAATGTGTATTTCAAAAATCAAGAATGATTGACATTGAAAGCACACTAATCCGACCGCGTTTTCATCTTTGAGAGGGTCGTAGGTTTTCCTTGTGCTATAGGCGTAACTGTGTATGTGGAATCATAGATGATCAGATAGTATAAATCATGGTAGACAAACACACAAGATGATACGAGTGGGAAGAACAGAAGAAGAATTTCAAACTCAATTTTAACCTTTTCATTATGAGAGTTGGGGTTTATAACGTCTTTAACAAACATAGCCCCTCAATCCCTCATTATTACAAAGTATCCCTACTTTGAATATTTTACAATATAAGTCCCTTGACTTATTACAACATATCAATACCCTCCAGTAACATTGTTTTGTCCTCAAAACATAATTTCAGGAAAGAGAATATGTAAATCTTTCAAACTCTTCTAAGTAGCTTCCGTAATTGACATTTTATTCCACTGAATTAACCCTTCAGCTGAAGCACGATTACCCCATCTAACCAATCTTCGATTGAGTATTTGTTTGGTTTAAACAAAAACTAAGGAGCATACAATAAGGATGCACTTGTGCTTATGTCGGGCTCCAACACGATCAATCACTAAAGAATGGACCAAAATACGTAGGACCCAATTTGTTAAAATGTGAAGCTCTTGAAGTGGATTGCCCATGAGGATGTATCTTGACGTACACAATGTCGCCAACTTTAAACTCTCTATCGATTATGTTCTAATCTCCCAGTTGTTTCATACGATTTTGAGCACATATAAGAGTAAAACTTAGCAACTTAGTAGTAAATTCTCGATCACACATAAGATCATCAACAACAACTCATACATATTTCAGAAGTAACCATCGATTTGTTTATTTCGGGATTGGGGTACTTTTATCGGTCCAGGTTTCATAACCATCTATAATAATCCCTAACACCGATTTGTACATAGATATACCCGTTAGCCTCGACTTCATATCATCAGATCCGGGTTTCATCTATATTGTTTTTCAACTATAAAAAGCAAAAGGCCAATGAGCCTAATGAAAGGCCAATCCAGTGAGCATTAATAAGAAACATTAATACCATGTTGTGCTGTAAATGAATCAAACGTGTTGTTGTTCATTGATATTACTTTTAACTTGTACACGAATATAAACAAATATACACAATATAAAAAAATCAACATTATTGATTTCAAATATTAGACATAATCACTTATATAAAGTTAAACACTTAGTATAAAAATCAAAAAAACTTATCATAAAACAAATCAAAAGTTAGAAACAATATTCGTAATTGAAATTATTACAAACTAATGTTTCAAATTAGTCTTGAATTACTATGTTTCTAGCAATATATAAGTTTGAAAAGACTAGATTTTTAGTTCAAATGTTATGTTATTAAATAAACATATATAAAAATATAAAACAAATTTAATGAATAATAATATAATAAATGGACGTAACAAACATAAACGAACACACTATCGAACGTTCACAAACACAAATTAACGAACATGACCTTTGTTTATATCCATTCATTATACTAAAATAACAAAATTTTTTGTTTGTATTTGTTCATTATTAAACGAATAAACATAAACGAACTTTTTCCCAAACAGTTAACGAATTGTTGGCAGAATGTCCGGTTCGTTTAAAGCCTACTTGGGTAGCATCTGCCGAAGCACAAGAGGCAACGATAGTGGCCATCAAATAACACTTTTATCCGCAAGATAAAAATGCTGTCAAGAGGATATATAAAGATCATCTACCACATGGTGGCTTAGCGTAATGAAAGGAAGCATCAAGTGTATCGACAGATCGAGGTGGTGACCGGTGAATCTCATTCCTGATAAAATATTTATCCTTGTGTTGGAGGTTAATTGGTTACAATGAAGACCCAAAAATTTGAGGCGGTGAATCGGATTCCCGGCCTAAAGGTGTTAAGGATAGATATTTTCAGAACTGGATCGGATGTCAAACCGGATGTTTTACTGGTTACTAGTAGGACCGGTCGGCCCGGTTATACCGGATTCAAAAACTGGATAACATAATATATATATACAAAATTTCAAAAAAATTATAGAATTATAAACACATTTAAAAAACATAATTAATGTTCAAACAAATTTAATTAGGTTAAAAATAATACAATGTTTGATTTTAATATTTAATTCTTTTGGATTTTAGTTAAAAAAATTTGAAATCCGCCCAGACCAGTGAACCGGTTACCAGTCCAACTGGTGAACCAGGTCAACCGGCCGGTTCCCTTGAGGGCGGTTCACATGTGGTTTTTGCGCCGGTCGACCCCCGATTTCCGATCCGGTTCTGACAACACTGGTTAAGATTCTCAGGAGAGAGATGCATATATATTTTGATTAGAAATACGAGTTTGTCACAAATTTTCTAAATTTAAAATTAAACGAGGTTATGATGTGTTACTAGTTTCATATTTAGTATGCACTAAAAGTAATATTTAATAGTTTGACATTTTTGTATTTAAGTTTTACATTTTTTTAAGTAAATTACATAAATCGTCATTTATATTAATTTATTTTATAGATGACATTCTTTATTATAAATAGTTACAGAAATCATACTTAAAAATAAAAATCTATAATGAATTTCATTCATTTTTTTAATATAGAGGACGATTTATGTAATTTATTAAAGAATGATTTGTGTGATTTTAAAGATGATATCTATCATAAATTTTATTTTTATAATGACTTATGTAACTATTTATAATAAAGGATATCATCCATAAAATAACTGAATATAAATGAATTTATAATAAAGGATATCATCTATAAAACAACTGAATATAAATGACAATTTATGTAATTTACCTTTTTTTACTCTTTTATTAGTATTAGAACATCCACACTTTATAAAAGCTTTCAAATTAACCAATTTTTAATTTGTATCGTCAGTTTCTCTTCTCTCTTTCATGTCTCCTTCATATTCACATAAATTTGTTTTTGTTTATCTGTAAAAGCGGGTTAGTTCCTCATTATCTTCTAGACATAGGCTCCACGTAAACCACCAGCGCTACGAATATCTTCATTCGAGATGATGTCACGTGACTTTTGAACCATTCTTGCAAAGCCTAAAGCCACAAGATCTTGGTTCGTTCAAAGGTACAAGATGTGTTGCATAATATCAGATTTTTCAGAATCAACCCACGATCCTGGTGGTCCAAAAGTTATATTGGCTTGGCATGTGGTTTATTAAACTTTAATTAAATAGCTATGATTTATTCTCACCTTATTATGTGTTTGGTTTTGGTTGTATATACTTACAAAAGAGGGCCACAAGCCATCCACCGAGCAAAAAGTTGTGGTCATTTTATAATGACATATAAAGAATATTGTTATAACATATGGACGTTTGTTTCAAACAAATCATGAGTCATCCATCGAGCATAACTTGTTATGGACGTTTTTTAATAAAACATATACGTCAATAATTGAATATATCTTACGGAATAAAGGTTTTAGTTCAAAATTTGTGGTGGCTTTGCTATTTATACACCCAATTTTTTTATTTTAACATCATACTGACACTATACATCTCATATAGTGTTTACGAGACATGTAACCCCTCTGACACTCACTAATTTAACAACGATTGGTCTTTTATACGGCTCGTATAAGATCTATGCGAAACATATATGAGTCCAATCATTAATACTGAAAAATCTTTACAAATAATGATTGGCTTTTATACACTTCGTATTCATACAAGCCTATACGAAACGTGGTGAGAATAACATACGATATAAATTACTTTTATACCCTGTCTTTTGTCTCACCGTTTGTTATCACTGATCGATGTGGTGGTCCTTTGGCCGCCCAAATCACCGCCTCCACCTCCTTTAAAGCACACGGTTTGATTAGTTAGCATTAATTTAGCTGCTTGTTTTTATTAGTATGTGGAAATAGTTTTTTTTTATTCCTAGAGTTATCTCTTTATTAATTTTTTTATTTATTCCAAGAGGTATCTTTTTATTATTATTTTTTTAATTTATTCCCAGAGGTATATATCTCTTTATTAGGTTATGTATTAATTTTATTAGAATTTTCGTCTTTTTCTCTGAAAAAATAGAGTTTGCAAATAATGATTGATTCTCCATCTTGATATTTTTTTTTGTAGCTAGGAAAATAATAAATTGTGAGTTGTATTAAAATAGAGATAAAAAATAAAATATGATAAATTAAATAAAATCTATAGATAAATTTTGTTAAGTTGCAAAGATAAAACAATGAAAACAATAATCTAACGATAATTCATTAAACAAATTAACTAACCTCAAATTGATATTGATAATTTTTTTAGAAACGTACTGAACAAAAACTAGTTATTTTTTTTTTTCTGGTTAAAGATAAAAATTTACAGAAAAATTATTGTTGTATAAATCTTTCTGAAAACTACTACTGAACAAAAATTATTTTCGAAGGTGAAAAATTGCCCAACTCTTCCTATAAAATTAGATCTGTCTTTCTGAAAACGACTGCTGAACAAAAGTTAATAGATAAATATTAATTATTTAGCGAAAATTGTTCTTTTAATTTTTAATTTATAAAGTGATCCTAAAATTAAATAAATTTATGATTATAAACTCTTAACTTATAATCAAATATTGTTGGATGTTATTTATGATGAGAAAACTGAATTCATGTTTACATTATATTATACAACGTTTATTAAATACCTTTAATATTGTAAAAAAAATGTGTATCGTATAAGTCATTTGTGAGGATGATGGTTGGTTTAGTGGTAAGAAAAAAAAAAACTCAAACCAAATAGTAATTTAAAATCTTGTGCGAGACAAAAATAAATCTTTGTTAAAAAAGAAATGAAAGTCACTTGTAATTAATTCTAACAAATATATTAGAGTAAATTGTAATTTGCATTATGTGGTTTACTCGAAATATCAACTTTCATACCTACCATTTAAATTTTAAAGTCAATATGTTTTCCCGTTTGACAGATAGACAAAAAGATGTTTATATCCTTAGGACTCATTCTGATGCTTTGAAACATCTTAATTTCTCAAATTAAACTGCAATTTGCATTCTTATGATTTACATAAAAATATCAACTTTCGTCTCTGGCCTTTAACATCGTATTTTTAACACCTCCTTCCATTATTCTCAAGTACTTTTAGTATTCATGAGCGCATAAGAACCACAGTTTATTCGAGGCCGAGTTTCGTACGTTAGGATGTAAATCACTAATTTTCATTAGTTGTATATACATTTTTCGGATCGTTGCGAATTCACACAAGGTACTCATTATTATTTAACGTGTTCATTGCGTGAAACGTTACTACCCGAGCTTATAGCTTTTTACGTTATTATCTAAGCTCAGCTTGTAACGTTTCAGGCAATTAACACAATAAATAAAAACAAACATTAGCGATTTACAATGTGACGATCGGAACTTGAACCCGAATAAACCGTGGTCTCTATGTACTCGTGAATACTAAAAATACTTGAGAATACTGTAAGGGGTTTCGAAAAATACGATGCTAAAGTTCAAGGATGAAAGTTGATATTTTGAATAAACCACAGGGGCGCAAATTGCATTTAATCTAAGAAATTGGCATGTATTAAAGCATCAGAATGAGTCCCTAGGGGTATACACTTGGGGCGGCAATTCTTGACACGACCCGCAACACGACCCGAACACGACGCGGAAATAATCAAGTAATGGGTTGACAAGTATAACCCGTTTAAATAAACGGGTCGTGTTCGGGTTGACCCGTTTATTAATCAGGTCAAGTTCGGGTTGACCCATTTATAAACGGGTTGACCCATTAACCCGTTTAAGATTTCAAAATTATTTTTTTTATATTTTTTCTTTCTTGAAACATATATTTAGTTATTTTTGTTTTGATTATTTACCATACTTTAATTGATCGAGTAACAAAATTTATATTTTTTTCATTTACAAAAATGGTTATAATTTTTTTTCCCAGTAAACTAGACCAACGAGTTTCTTTAATGTTTCTTACGTTATAATTATGATATACATAATTATATGTTTAGTTATAATAATGTTAATTTTTTTGTTAAAATAATATAATAATTATTTGTTACTCATACACACCTACTAAACACGTTATTATTGACTTGTTTTCAACCAACAATCAATTACAATATGTAAATTTATTTGATTAATTTATATAAACGGGTTAAACGGGTCATATTCGGGTTGACTCGAATTTATGTCAATCCGGGTCAGGGTTGGAAACTTTGACACGAATAAATATATAGGTCAGGTTCGAGTTGCAAAATTCAACCCGCCAACCCGCAACCTGTTAACCCGCTAACCCGTCAACCCGACACGATTGACACCCCTGGTATAAACATCATTTTATACATCTGCCAAACGGAAAACAGACGGAGTTAGGTGGGAAGAACTCAATTGGAATAAATTAGAAACAAGAGGGACGTGTAGTGCACAATTTCAACAACAGAGACGAAAGTTGACATTTTGAGTAAACCAAAAGAACGCAAATTTGTAACACCCAAACTTTCCACATGATTACACGTGTCCCATTTTAGGTCCCAGATTAAACTTTCTCAAAAATTTTGTTCGGAAGCGTAAAAATAACATTTCATAAGTTAAACACACTCAATTTCAAATCATTTACATTTATGATTAATAAAACTAGTGTGTTTAAGTTTAATACCATCAGAGAATTTTACATAACGTTCGGTTCTGCTTCATAACATGTCCGATCAGATCGCCCGATGCATATCTATCTTTGACCTGCAACATCACATATAAGTCACCATTAGTTCATACGAACTAAGTAAGTAACCCCTCCCCGAGTTCCCACAACTCATTTAACACATCCACATACATATCATATGGATGTTTATCATATCTAGATAATAATATATTATCCAATACAACTTTATCACTAGCACCTCTGGCTAATTTAAAACACAATAATCACCACATATATATATCATTGGCTCAACCAATTTCCCACACACCTGTGGTTTCAACAATTCAATTTCCGGTGTAACCGATTATCCACACATTGGTGGTATCATACACATATTAAATCTTAAGATGTTCACCCACCGGTCCTTCCATCTAAGACAACTCATAGCACCTCTAACTAATGTATCCCGTAACACATTACAGATACACTACCGATGTACCAAACATAATTTGGTAACAATATTCAATCACCTACAAAACTATCCACTAGTGGGTCGTTTCCACCCAAAACCCCATGAATCACCCATTCATGTACAATTATTATAATTTAACACCACACATACATGTGCATATTTCCAATTTACCATTTGTTCACACGCCTTGTGAATCAATTACATGGGAATTGCAGGTTTTATGTTCACACACCTTGTGAATCCAAAACATGCGCTTTACCAATCCAACATCTACACATTCGTAGATCGCCACACATTCACACACCGTATGACTCATGCAGCCATAATAACCACCATCATGATCACGGCATGTTTACACACATTGTGAATCATGCAGCAAACATAACCACTATCACGACCACGGCATGTTCACACACCTTGTGAATCATGCAGCAACGATAACCACAATCATAATCACGGCATGTTCACACACACTGTGAATCATGCAGCAACAATAACCACAATCACGATAATGGCATGTTCACACACCTTGTGAATCATGCAGCAACGATAACCATAATCATGATAACGGCATGTTCACACACCTTGTGAATCTATTACATTGGAATTACATGTCTTATGTTCACACACCTTGTGAATCAGCATGCACATTTCCAATCCTCCATTTGTTCACACACCTTGTGAATCTATTACATTGGAATTACATGTCTTATGTTCACACACCTTGTGAATCAGCATGCACATTTCCAATCCACCATTTGTTCACACACCTTGTGAATCTATTACATTGGAATTACATGTCTTATGTTCACACACCTTGTGAATCAGCATGCACATTTCCAATCCACCATTTGTTCACACACCTTGTGAATCAATTACATTGGAATTGCAAGTTTTTTATGTTCACACACCTTGTGAATCCAAACATGCACATTACCAATTCAACATTTGTTCACACACCTTGTGAATCAATTACATTGGAATTGCAAGTTTTATGTTCACACACCTTGTGAATCTAAACATGCACATTACCAATTCAACATCTACGCATTCGTAGATCACCACATGTTCACACACACTGTGAATCATGCAACAATAATAACCACAATCATTTATATAAACACCAAAATCATATTGATTAATCCCCGGTTCATCCGGTTATTCCAATGCAAATATATTGCATACACGTTTCTCATAGAAACACCACAACACAAACTAAAGGATTTCTCATCCATTAGTTTCAATCACATATCAGGCACACAAGTAGACTCATTCTACTTCTTATATGTAATGTTACAGTAAGTTGGGTAACTTACCTGGTTCAAGCGGTTGTTCACTTCCTACAACCTCTTTTCCACTTCTGTGAATTGTCACTTGACTTTCACCACCAACACCTAGTTGCATATTCACACATATACAACTATATTCAATACATATAACACATACAATCAAGTTCAACTCACTTGACTGGTTTGACTTTCTCAAAGTCAACTTATCGCATAATTGACTATATCCTACTATTTTGAGTAAGTTGTAGTCAATTATTATAATTAATCATACCCTATGCCTCTCTTAGGCATTTCCTCAAATAATTGATGTTTATTATATTAGTTACGATCTTTAATCATTTTTATTATTCAAAATTCATTTATGATCATAACTGCTAATAATTTTTAACATCAATATATCAAAATCATCATTTAACCCATGGATCATAATCCATATTTCATCTAAAATCATATTCCACCCATTTCTACTAGTTATCACACCATGCTATGGGTTTCATAACAACCGGACATTATCCCGGCTTCAAAACGAAGATTTCACCATCAAAATATCAAGTTCTTCGTTTCTAACAACCCTTAGTTATCAACTAGGCAATAATCAATACCCATAATCATAGTATTACACTCAAAACTATATTTAATCCACATACTATTAAACTAATAGTAGAGATCGAATCATTACCTTTTTGAACGAAGTTCTCGGATGAAAACGACGATCAAAACTTGTAAACACGATCCCCGGTACGATCTATAGGTTTAGAAGGCTTCAAATATGAGTTTTGATGCTCAGAAATTCGTCTGGTATGCTTTTGGGACGTCTGAGTTCGAAGAAAGTAAAAATAAATAATTTCTTCATCAAATTCTGATAAGATCAACAATTTTTCAAACCGCCACTCCCGTCGCGTACCGCGAAGCAGGGCAAAAGAATGCTTCGCGTACCGCGAAGAAATCCGGAGTTCTCAGATATTTTTTGTTCCTTCGCGTACCGCGAAGGGACCTCAGAATTATCTTCGCGTACCGCGAAGAGTCCCAAAACACAATATTTTTGTAATTTTCTTCGTTTCGCGATTCCGGACAATCCGTAACTCCGTTTCGCGCACGGTTTTCTCCCACGTTCATGATTTCTCACATATTTTCAACTTGTAACAATTAAAATCATTATTTTACCGATTATTCCAAATGCATTTTATTATTAAAAACCGGTTGTTACAAATCTCCCCTCCTTACAAAGGTTTCGTCCTCGAAACCGCTTACACTTTAAAAGAAAGGATAAAATTTCCTCATCTCATCTTCTGACTCCCATATGGCGTCAGATTCTTTTCTATATTTTTCTATTGAACCTTCACCTGGTTCAAGGACTTGTTTCTCAACTGTTTGACCTTTCGGTCTAATATACTACCAGCTTTTCCACATAGTTCAACTTGTCATCAATTTCCAAGTCTTTTAGTGGCACCTAAGCCGATTTATCAGCCAAACATTTTTCTCAGATATGACACATGAAAAGTGTCATGTATGCCATTCAATTTCTCCGGTAGCTCAAGACGATAAGCAATCTCGTCAATTCGAGCTATAATCTTGAATGGTCCAATGAAACGCGGCTTAACTTCCTTTGCTTTCTAAAACATATAATATCTTTCCAAGGAGAGACCTTTAATAATACAAAATTTTCAACCCGGAACTCAATAATCCTCCTATGCTTATCAACATAGGAATTCTGACGGTCTTGTGCCGCCTTTAAATGAACTAGAATCTAATCTATTCGTTAATTCGTTACTTTAACTACCTTTTTATTTGCCAGTTCTCATTGCCCAACTTCTCCCCAACATACAGGAGTCAACATTTCCTCCCATTCAACATTTCATATGGAGGCATTCCAATACTAGAATGACAACTATTATTATATGAGAATTTAGCCAAAGGTAGATAATTATCCCAACTACCCTCAAAATCTATTATGCACACTTGTAACATATCTCCAGTATTTGAATAGTCCTTTCACCTGACCATCAATCTGAGAATGATACGCCGTGCTTATCCACGATCCTAATTTTCCTGATATCTTGATCAGAAATCATCGTCACAGGCACACCATGCCTAGACACCACTTCTCTAACATATATTTTAAGCATAATTGAACATTTATCCTTAGATACACATGATCATTATACATGATTCGACAATATCAATCTGCAATTGATTACTTGGTTTGACTTTCATCATTCAAACCAAACCATACACTCAAGTGTATTTCTACATACATCTTACCTCTCTTTTGAATATTCACATAAATATTCTCCTCATCATATTATGAATATCATATTTCTTTATAAATAGGCATAACTTTGACTTTTTAAAGTCAAATATCATGTATAATGTACTTTATATATAACCACAACCGAATGACTTAACATTCGCATTGATCATTTAACACAACACGTATGTGCACACAAAACTCCATCTGTGCATCATATTTCCCAAAAGTCAACTTAAACAATTTGACTCTTGAAATTTGATGTCTACATTCCTGTAGATCATCTTTTGTTCACCATAACATCTACATTATAATGGTTGTTTACACTCTTGTAAATCAACTCAATCATTATTAGTAGTTGAATGTTCACATACCTCGTAAATCATTCAACTACAATAACGACACTAACAATAACCTTTTACATCCGCTTCACTTAAAACAACCAATCACATATATGCTAATTGCACAAACAATTGTAGTGTGGACTCACACAGTCCTATGACTACAAATTCAACAAAACGAGTAACTCATTATCATGTACATATACATGAATTACCCCCAACGCCACAAAAATGTGGACTTACATGACAAATACCAACGCCATTTCATTATGGACTTACACGTTAATATTAATGCCACACACCAGTGGTCTTACATCAGTTTCACACGAATGTGAAACGTCACCCATTATCAGTGTCAATTATTTTAAACATATAATGACACTTTCTATTAGTTATGCAATTTATCATAACATTAATCAATTCCACAATCCAAATACCACCCCATGTGGTTCCATATTCATATATTTCCACACAATGTGGATTTTCATCACTTTATAGTGTCAATTAAAAATTATCATTTAATAACACTTTTCAACTTACGCAATTAGCACATAACATTCATTCAATACTACAAGACATCTATTAAGTAGTTAAATACCACCACCATGTGGTTTCATATCCCCAACATTTCATGACACACATGGTCAATTTGCCATTCATTTTATCACAATTACTACAAGTCAATTACAAGTAGTAACAACAACATAATCACATAACACATAAACACTAATATGTCTTATGGTTGCATATTAGAGAGTATGTAACTTACTTATTCACATTAATCATAACTTTGACTTTTAAAAGTCCACGTTGTTCAACGCATACTCACGTATTGACCAATCCACACGCATGTGGATTCTTTCCAATGCCTCACTAAGGAGGACTTACATGATAACCCAATGTCATTCCAAGATGGTTTTACACATCGAACACAAGGCCACTCACTAGTGGACTTATATGATAAATCCAATGTCATCCACCGATGGTCTTACATGTTAAATCCAATGCCACCCACCAGTGGTCTTACATGACAATATTAATCATCATTTCCTTGAGACTTCCTTTTTCACCAAGGATTCTCAAGATAGGTAATCACACCACCTGTGATTTACCTAAACTCCATATTTTCTCCATGGGAAGATCACACCACTTGTGATTCAACCCATTTTGCATTCACACACTTTGTGAATTGCTTGACTATTTCAGTCAAATTTCAAATAAGAAGTTCACACCACTTGTGAATCATTCTTATTCCTCCATATCATTTATAAACATAACAAATGACAATAACTAAGTAATTTAAATACTTATTACATGTTATTGTCAACACCAAGTAATAATAAAAAAAATTGTTAATGGGTTATCTCCACCCAACAATTTTCATCACCACACACACATTAACCTTCATGGTTATTAACTTTAATCTACTCACTAGTAGATAACACAATTGCCACCACAATCTTTTTGTACACTTATTTGTACATTTAATTCAACACACACATTGTGTTTAATTCACACACTTAATATGCAACACATATTATTCAAGACATTACTGTCATACCCATGTGACTTACACGCCCATCGTGTATAGATGCCCATATATTTAGTGGGTCAATCCCATAGTAAACACAATTACTATTCAACATTTGTCACTCAAGACATTTACATCACACTTACTGTGATTTACACACTCAATGTGTATTATTGCCCATATTCCCAATGGGTCAATTACGTAGTACACTCAATTACTAACCATCACTCAGAATCAATTTACCTTAATCTCAATATCTAAGTATAAAATGATTTTCATAAAGAACTTGTTCATATCATGTTTGCACTAGTAAGTTGGCCAGACATACTAGTTCACTCATTATATGCCCAATTCCTTACTTCATTTATTTTATACTCAAGACATTGATTTCAGTTTCAAATAATCACATAATCACATTTCATATGTATTGATTCACAATACATTTATCAATTATAACACAGGAAATAGATATGCTAACCTCATACATTCGGCATCATGATCGGGTCTTCGAATCAAACGTTATGTTTTCATATCAAGAGCACACGAGTTTGAGATCAAGACGCACTTGATTCACTCAAACCATTGCTCTGATACCAACTCTGTAACACCCAAACTTTCCACATGATTACACGTGTCCCATTTTAGGTCCCAGATTAAACTTTCTCAAAAATTTTGTTCGGAAGCGTAAAAATAACATTTCATAAGTTAAACACACTCAATTTCAAATCATTTACATTTATGATTAATAAAACTAGTGTGTTTAAGTTTAATACCATCAGAGAATTTTACATAACGTTCGGTTCTGCTTCATAACATGCCCGATCAGATCGCCCGATGCATATCTATCTTTGACCTGTAACATCACATATAAGTCACCATTAGTTCATACGAACTAAGTAAGTAACCCCTCCCCGAGTTCCCACAACTCATTTAACACATACATATCATATGGATGTTTATCATATCTAGATAATAATATATTATCCAATACAACTTTATCACTAGCACCTCTGGCTAATTTAAAACACAATAATCACCACATATATATATCATTGGCTCAACCAATTTCCCACACACCTGTGGTTTCAACAATTCAATTTCCGGTGTAACCGATTATCCATACATTGGTGGTATCATACACATATTAAATCTTAAGATGTTCACCCACCGGTCCTTCCATCTAAGACAACTCATAGCACCTCTAACTAGTGTATCCCGTAACACATTACAGATACACTACCGATGTACCAAACATAATTTGGTAACAATATTCAATCACCTACAAAACTATCCACTAGTGGGTCGTTTCCACCCAAAACCCCATGAATCACCCATTCATGTACAATTATTATAATTTAACATGTGACACCTCGTAATTTCCAGGTCAACAACTCTATTATTTTTAATAATAATGTTTATTATTATTTCATACGTGGCACTAGAATAAATGCATTTAGTGTGACATGTGGCACAACAGTCTGAACACTCCGATAATTCGATGAATTATCGCACGAAACTCGCACGTGTCTTGAATGACGAACGTTGGTGAACGGATCAAACTGTAACACGAAAACACTGCACTTAGGTTCGGTGAACCTAAATTAGTTAGAACAAGGCCTATGTGTCGAGAAACGATGATCGTATTCGAGAAATACGAAAGAATCGGTTCAAAACAATGAAAATGGGCCTATTGGGCTCCACCGAGACCCATCGCGGTACGCGATGGGCACCCAATTGGGCTTTCGCGGTACGCGAAGCTCGAGCGGGAGAATTTGAATTCTCCGGAAAACGTCGCGGTACGCGACGACCGATCATCTTCCACCACCGCGGTACGCGGCGTGTTTCGGGAACAGAATGATTATTTTAAACGCCGCGGTACGCGGGGATGCTTTTTTTGGCCGGTGTCGCGGTACGCGACAGGCGTAGAGCCGCAAAAATCTTTATAAAACCAAGTTTAATCATTTTGTTCACCCCTTCACACAATCCCTCGACTGATAACCCTCTGAGCGGCCACCATCACCCTGTTACACCACCATTAGCCACATTTGAGCCATCTAGAAGCCATTGGAGCCCATCCTTGGAGGTTTTGAAGACTTGTAGAGGCTAGAACGCATCAACCTTCATCTTGGACGAGTGGAACTGCTACAGAGACGATTTCCAGAAGCCTTAGAAGCCTCTAGTTCTGTTCCATCGAGATTCAAACATTCAAAGAAGCCTTAGAGGTAGTTTCTATGGTTAATCTTGCTTAAAACACTCACTAGGCACACATGCAAGCCTTGTAGGCTACATGCATCACCATTATCACATTATCCATGAATTTTTGATGTTGTTAATCAGTTATTGAATGTGTTTGCTACTGATTTGATGAAATGATGGTGATCTATGATGATACTATTAAGATTTAATGGCTATTTGTTGATTTTACTAAGAAATGGTTACTTTGATCCACATGCATGCACGATCCATGATGTGTTTGACGATTTTTGATATTGAAATGTTGCTAGATGTGTTATTGATGATGTTCTACATGATTTAGGATGTTTGATTATGTCAAAAATGGTCATTTGATGATTATTACTAAAAATAGTAACTTTTATGTTACATATTGGTGATTTTTGATGAAATAACCACATGCATGTGTTTAGATCTATATGTTATGCTTAAAATAATGATAGAAAGTTAACATGAGGATTATTAGTACATTTGGATGGTTAAAATCGTTAAAAATATGATTTTTGTAAGTATTACTATAAATAGAAACTTTTTGACACGAGTATGTAAATGTTTGATGGAAATGATGATGTATTGAGTCTAAGATGCTTGTTTAGTGATTTCATGATAATATGAAAGGGTTATGTCGATTGGGAGACTTGAATTTGATTATTTTCGTAAGTTACTAAAAATAGTAACTTTATTTCGCCAAGTCAATAAATTGTCACATGTTAGTTGTAACAAGCATGATTAATAGACTATTTAGGACTAATATGAGGATATTAGATGATGTTAATTGTTAAACTTGTGGAAATATGCTTATTTTAGAAACTTTCCAAAAATGGAAACTTTTATGCGTAAACTATGCTAAACCGGCTATGTGTAACTATGTGCTATGTGATAACATGCTCATCTAGGATAAATATACATGTTAGAATAATCGGAGTATGATTTTATGCATAACCTGCCAAGTATGGAAACTTTCCTAAAATAGGAACTTACCATAAATAGTAAGTTTCCTCATAGGAATGATTTTGGTATCCGTACACTTCACACGACACTAAAACCGCACGACACACAAACACTTGATCCAAACCGTCACCAACGGGTCGTTAGGACAAACACGATCGACACGGTCAAACACGGTCAACTCGACCTACATAACCACTTAGTGTTGTTGAACACTAACACGGTCCGGTGAGACCCACACTTGTGAACACAAACTCATAGTACCTATGTGATATAGGTGACTACTAGCTGGCAAGCTACACTTACTCTTTTGAGCTAACGCATAACATAAACTCAGGTGAGTTTACGGCCCCACTTTTACTCTTTAATTGCTTTTACTCAACTTTGGGGTGAGAATACTATGCAACTGTTTTAGATGTATGACTGGTATGTTGTAAAACTATTTTCGAGTGTACCCTTTATCGCATAAAGCCCTCACTTATCCTTACCGTCAGTTGTATGACAAACGAGTCGTTATTACGTAGTACTACTGGGTTTGACTAGCCCCACTCGGCAACAACGTTGACTGGATGTCATAACGAGTGTAATATCGATGTTGATGTCGGGTTCAGCGATGACCCGCGGAGGCAAACGGAAACAGTCGAGTTTCGGTAAGATGACATGACACACTCACGGATCGTAGTATCCACAACTAAACTTAACATACCCAGTATATGTCTGTTTACTTTTCAGTCTGTCTAAACCTGTGAACTCACCAACTTTATAGTTGACATTTTTTTCGCATGTATTCTCAGGTAATTAACGGAGCTTACGCTAGGATACACACAAGGACGCATTAAGGAGTCTGATCAGCATGTAGACTCGTGTCCTAGGCGTTGTGTGCATTTGATATGTTTTAAAAACAATTTAAACATTTGTAGTGTCTGTTGCAAACAATTACTTTCCGCTGCAAACACATGTATTTCTGATGTCCAATATTTTCCGCTGCTTATTGAATGGAACTTGTATTGCTTTATAAACTGTGTGAATGTGTAACTCATATAGAGTCATTCTATATGACCAAGAGCTATGATCCTGGCCACGTCACACCCACGTGGACTGACACCACGAGTGGGAATTTGGGGGTGTGACAGACTGGTATCATAGCCTTGGTTATAGGGAACTAGGTTTGCATTTAGTAAACTTAGACTATAGCCACTGCTCTACATTAGACACTACACTAGAACTTGCACACTGATGTTGTTATTATTATTATCGAACTGTTGCTTACTAATCTGAGAATTTACAGGATGGCCGATAACAACGGGGATGCTAACAGGAACCCGGGCAAACGCCCAGCGGTCAATGACTTGACTGAGGAGAGTCGACGCAGGATCGACAGCATCGTGGCTCAGGTAGATGCTGAGATGGAGCGACGCACCCAAATGCTAGCCAGGGAGCGATACTGGGGATGGTTGCCTAACCTCCTACGAGACTGGGTAGTGGGAGAGCGGGTGCCTACGCCACGATACAGGGGCGATACCTCAGAGGGTCCACGACTGCCGGCACTTGGGATGCCGATGGAGAGAGCCTTCGCGGCTCATGTTGCTGTAACCCGGCGGGAGCTTCGGAGAAACGCCGAGCTGTCCGACGAGGTTCGTGTTCTTCGCGAGAAGAACGATCGCCTGGAAAGGCGAAGCGACCGACTGGAGGAGCAGAACGATCGCTTGGAGGAACAGGTGGAGACATTACGTCTCCAGGTATCTCAGCTCATGTCTCAGCATGGCCAGATAGTTGATGTCATGCAGGAGCATGACGGGCGTATTACTGAGAATCGGACGGATATAGCCGGGACTCAGGCGATGGTGCAGGCGAGTGACGCCATGCTTAACGCATGGGCGGCACAATTTATCGAGGAGCCGCCAGCTGAGGATGACGGACCACAGTTCGAGGCCGAGGACCTCGAGGAGGGAGAGTTTGATGAGGATCCCGACGAGGATCCGGAGGAGGACGATGACGATGATGGGGACGCAGCTAGTGACATCTCTCATGTCTCCATGGATTCGGATTAGTAGATTTTCTTATTTTGTACTGTCTTTCTTTTATCTCATTTTGGTCTAGACGAGCGGGATGTGCTCGGAGAACTCGCATTGTACTTTCTTTTCAAATTATTGTACTTCAGGGTTGATGTTAATGAAAATTATGCTTTATTATTGCCTACTTTATTATTGTGATTACTGTAAACTGAAATCTCTGTTATGACATCTGACTTGACTTCTGACATGGCAACTGGCTAACACCCCGACTGATGCTAACTGACA
The DNA here is from genome assembly GCA_009363875.1 of Mikania micrantha. Lineage (NCBI taxonomy): Eukaryota > Viridiplantae > Streptophyta > Magnoliopsida > Asterales > Asteraceae > Mikania > Mikania micrantha. Next base: position 89,799,164 of record CM018696.1, read on the forward strand.
TTCTAACCTTTCCGTATAGAAACATGTCTGGGAGAGGATCTAATGCTCTTCGACTCAAACGCAAGGCCGAAAAGGCCAGAATCGACATGATGGTTGAACGAAAGTTCAACAAGGTGCTTGCCGAATACGAGGCAAACCGTCACACTAGCGACACTAGTGACACCACTAACGGTACAAACCCCTACCTAACCCCACTAACTTAGTACATGTGACTGTAACACTAACGCGTTATATCAAACTCCGAAACGCAGGACCCCATGGGAGCATAGCAAAAGGGTGTTCGTTCAAAGCCTTCTTGAGCTGCCACCCTCACAAATTCCAGGGTACAGAAGGAGCGGTTGGATTACTCCGTTGGATCGAGAAACTGGAATCGGTCTTTGCTATGGCCGAATGCTCGGAGGAGAACCGAGTAAAGTATGCCACCGGAATTCTTGAGGGACCTGCCCTCACCGGGTGGAATACACATGTCCAAACTCTCGGACTCGAGACTGCCAACACCATTCCGTGGGAGGAGTTCACCGGGATGTTTCGCGAAGAGTACTGCCCACGTGACGAGATCAGGAAACTGGAGGAGGAATTTTGGGTGCACAAAATGATGGGTTCGGAAATCGAGAAATACTGCACTCGATTTCATGAATTGTGCAAGCTGTGTCCGGCAATGGTGACGCCGGAATACAAGAAAATCGAGCAATTCATCAGTGGGTTGCCCGAACAGATCCAAAGTATGGTGACTGCCGCTGATCTCTCCACCATCCAACCACTGATTCGCTTGGCACATAAGTTGACAGACCAGGCAGTAGCTCAGGGGAAACTGCCTAAGAGGGGTGAACACCTGAAACCCCAGGAAATCAAGCGAAAGTGGGAACCCAACAATAACCATACCTTCTCACCACAACAATCAGCTCAACACCGACCCGCACCTGCAAAAGTCTTCACTGCCACCCAACCAAACAGTCAGGACAAGGGGGGGTATCATGGCAACAACCCCAAATGCAACAACTGCTCATACCACCATCATGGCCCATGCCGAAGAGTTCGGTGCACCAACTGTGGCAAGAACGGACACCTGGCCAAAGAATGTCGATCCAACCCCAACCCTAACCTCAACAAGGATAATACATTGAAGGGGTGCTTCACCTGCGGAAAGCCGGGGCACATGCGCCGAGATTGTCCCCAGAAAAAGAATGCAGGTGGCAACCCGGCTAGGGGTCGGGCATTCGTGATCGGATCTGGTGAAGCTAAAGATGATCCGAACGTCGTCACCGGTACGTTCCTTTTAAATAATGTCTACGCTAGTATATTATTTGATACTGGTGCCGATAGGAGTTTTATCTCTAGCGACTTTAGCAACTTACTTAATATGACACCAACACCACTAGACTATAAGTACACCGTAGAGTTAGCAGACGGCAAGCTGATCGAAGCACAATATATCATCAGGGGATGTGTTCTAACACTAGCGGACCATCAACTGGTGATTGACCTGATGCCGGTAACTCTCGGGAGCTTCGACGTGGTGATTGGAATGGATTGGCTATCTGCAACCCACGCCGAGATCGTGTGCAATGAGAAGATTGTGCGAATTGCGTTGCCAAGTGGAGAGCAGATCTCAATCCAGGGAGAACGACGCGAGATACCATTAAACATTATGTCGTGCATGAAGGCAAGCAAATACCTGCAGAAAGGATACACAGCTATTTTGGCTCTGATCTCCGAACAACCTAGGAAGGAACGGAAGATTGAGGACATCGATGTTGTTCGCGATTACCCGGAAGTTTTTCCTGACGATCTACCGGGGCTACCACCAGCACGGCAAGTGGAGTTCCAGATAGATTTAACCCCCGGAGCAGCACCAATAGCCAAGGCACCATACCGATTGGCTCCTACTGAAATGCAAGAACTATCTAACCAACTGCAAGAGTTGTTAGATAAAGGATTTATCCGACCGAGCTTCTCACCTTGGGGAGCACCGGTCTTGTTCGTTAAAAAGAAAGACGGTTCATTCCGTATGTGTATAGACTACCGAGAACTGAACAAGGTAACGATCAAAAATCGATACCCCCTACCACGAATAGACGACCTGTTTGATCAACTACAAGGGTCAAGCTTCTATTCAAAAATCGATTTGAGATCGGGTTACCATCAACTCAGGATACAGGAGGACGACATACCAAAGACAGCATTCAGGACGCGATACGGACATTACGAGTTTCTAGTCATGCCTTTTGGACTGACTAACGCACCGGCAGTATTCATGGATCTCATGAATCGGGTGTGTAAACCATATCTCGATAAGTTCGTAATTGTATTTATTGATGACGTCTTGATCTACTCTAAGACTCAGGAAGAACATGCCGATCACTTGAGACGTGTCCTAGAACTACTGAAGAAGGAACAAGTATACGCGAAATTCTCCAAATGTGATTTTTGGATTCGCGAAGTTCAGTTCCTTGGGCACGTAGTAAACGAGAAAGGGATACATGTAGACCCAGCCAAGATCGAAGCAATCAAGAATTGGACAGCGCCTAAGACTCCAACTGAGGTGCGACAGTTCTTAGGATTGGCCGGATACTACAGACGGTTTATCGAGGGATTCTCAAAGATCGCGCAATCATTGACTTCCCTCACACACAAAGACAAGAAATTCGAATGGGGAGAAAAACAAGACGCTGCTTTCGATCTGTTGAAGCAGAAATTGTGCAGTGCACCAATCTTATCGCTACCAGACGGGTGCGAGGATTTTGTGGTGTACTGTGACGCATCAAAGCAAGGACTCGGTTGCGTGCTGATGCAACGTGAGAAAGTTATAGCCTATGCGTCACGACAATTGAAAGTGCACGAAAAGAACTACACAACTCACGATTTGGAGTTGGGAGCCGTAGTGTTCGCACTAAAGATCTGGCGACACTATCTGTACGGCACCAAGTGCACAGTATTTACTGATCATAAGAGCCTACAACACATTTTTGACCAAAAGGAGCTGAACATGAGACAGCGCAGATGGGTCGAATTGATAGGTGATTATGATTGTGCAATCAAATATCATCCCGGTAAAGCCAATGTAGTAGCCGACGCACTAAGCCGGAAGGAAACAACCAAACGCGTACGTGCACTACAACTTACCATCCACTCCGAGCTACCAAATCAAATTCGGATCGCACAACAAGAAGCGTTGAAAACCGAAAACCTCACTCTCGAAGCCATGAGAGGGATGGACAAACAGATGAAACAGAGGGATGACGGAGCATACTACCTAATGGACCGAATTTGGATTCCACGCTACGGGGATTTGAGAGAAGTAGTGATGGATGAAGCTCACAAGAGTCGATACTCAGTACATCCAGGTTCTGACAAGATGTACCACGATCTAAAGGCAACTTATTGGTGGCCTAACATGAAGTCAGAAATCGCAACGTATGTGAGTAAGTGTCTGACTTGCTCAAAGGTCAAGGTAGAATACCAGAAGCCTTCGGGATTACTCCAACAGCCAGAAATCCCGGTATGGAAATGGGAACAGATTTCCATGGATTTCATCACAAAGCTACCAAAGACCACAAGTGGTTGCGATACCATCTGGGTTATCGTAAACCGACTTACGAAATCGGCACACTTCCTGCCGATCAAAGAAACTGATAAATTGGAAAAGTTGACCCGAATCTACTTGAAGGAAATCGTATCCAGACACGGAGTCCCGACCTCCATAATATCAGACCGAGACAGCCATTTCACGGCTCACTTTTGGAAGTCCTTACTCAAGGCACTCGGGACGAGGTTGGATATGAGTACTGCTTATCACCCACAAACGGATGGTCAGAGTGAACGAACCATCCAGACCTTGGAAGACATGCTTCGAGCCTGTGTGATAGACTTTGGTAACAGCTGGGAGACTCACTTACCGTTGGTAGAGTTCTCATATAATAACAGCTACCACACCAGCATTGGAGCTGCACCGTTTGAAGCACTTTACGGACGCAAGTGCAGATCACCACTTTGTTGGGCGGAAGTTGGGGAAAGCCAACTGACCGGACCCGAGCTTGTGCATGAAACAACTGAAAAGATCGTGCAAATTCGTAACAGGATGGCAGCAGCTCGAGATCGACAAAAGAGCAATGCCGACAAGAGGCGCAAACCTTTGGAATTCCAAGTAGGAGACCGAGTACTTCTTAAAGTCTCTCCTTGGAAGGGAGTGATCCGGTTCGGAAAGCGGGGAAAGCTAAACCCTCGCTATATAGGACCATTCGAGATCACTAAACGGATAGGCCCCGTGGCCTACGAACTACAGCTACCACAGGAATTGAGTAGCGTACACAATGTGTTCCACGTTTCAAACCTCAGGAAATGCTTATCAGACGAAACGCTCGCGATTCCTTTGGAGGAAATCCAGATTGATGAACAACTTCACTTCGTCGAGGAACCGGTAGAAATTATGGACCGGGAACTCAAGAAGTTGAAACACAGTAAGATACCCATTGTAAAAGTTCGATGGAACTCACGACGAGGACCGGAATACACCTGGGAACGGGAGGATCAGATGAAGAAGAAATACCCTCACCTATTCGCCGAACAAACCAACACCGGCACATGAACTGAATTTCGGGACGAAATTCCCAACAACTAGGGGATGATGTGACACCTCGTAATTTCCAGGTCAGCAACTCTATTATTTTTAATAATAATGTTTATTATTATTTCATACGTGGCACTAGAATAAATGCATTTAGTGTGACACGTGGCACAACAGTCTGAACACTCCGATAATTCGATGAATTATCGCACGAAACTCGCACGTGTCTTGAATGACGAACGTTGGTGAACGGATCAAACTGTAACACGAAAACACTGCACTTAGGTTCGGTGAACCTAAATTAGTTAGAACAAGGCCTATGTGTCAAGAAACGATGATCGTATTCGAGAAATACGAAAGAATCGGTTCAAAACAATGAAAATGGGCCTATTGGGCTCCACCGAGACCCATCGCGTACCGCGATGGGCACCCAATTGGGCTTTCGCGGTACGCGAAGCTCGAGCGGGAGAATTTGAATTCTCCGGAAAACGTCGCGGTACGCGACGACCGATCATCTTCCACCACCGCGGTACGCGGCGTGTTTCGGGAACAGAATGATTATTTTAAACGCCGCGGTACGCGGGGATGCTTTTTTTGGCCGGTGTCGCGGTACGCGACAGGCCTAGAGCCGCAAAAATCTTTATAAAACCAAGTTTAATCATTTTGTTCACCCCTTCACACAATCCCTCGACTGATAACCCTCTGAGCGGCCACCATCACCCTGTTACACCACCATTAGCCACATTTGAGCCATCTAGAAGCCATTGGAGCCCATCCTTGGAGGTTTTGAAGACTTGTAGAGGCTAGAACGCATCAACCTTCATCTTGGACGAGTGGAACTGCTACAGAGACGATTTCCAGAAGCCTTAGAAGCCTCTAGTTCTGTTCCATCGAGATTCAAACATTCAAAGAAGCCTTAGAGGTAGTTTCTATGGTTAATCTTGCTTAAAACACTCACTAGGCACACATGCAAGCCTTGTAGGCTACATGCATCACCATTATCACATTATCCATGAATTTTTGATGTTGTTAATCAGTTATTGAATGTGTTTGCTACTGATTTGATGAAATGATGGTGATCTATGATGATACTATTAAGATTTAATGGCTATTTGTTGATTTTACTAAGAAATGGTTACTTTGATCCACATGCATGCACGATCCATGATGTGTTTGACGATTTTTGATATTGAAATGTTGCTAGATGTGTTATTGATGATGTTCTACATGATTTAGGATGTTTGATTATGTCAAAAATGGTCATTTGATGATTATTACTAAAAATAGTAACTTTTATGTTACATATTGGTGATTTTTGATGAAATAACCACATGCATGTGTTTAGATCTATATGTTATGCTTAAAATAATGATAGAAAGTTAACATGAGGATTATTAGTACATTTGGATGGTTAAAATCGTTAAAAATATGATTTTTGTAAGTATTACTATAAATAGAAACTTTTTGACACAAGTATGTAAATGTTTGATGGAAATGATGATGTATTGAGTCTAAGATGCTTGTTTAGTGATTTCATGATAATATGAAAGGGTTATGTCGATTGGGAGACTTGAATTTGATTATTTTCGTAAGTTACTAAAAATAGTAACTTTATTTCGCCAAGTCAATAAATTGTCACATGTTAGTTGTAACAAGCATGATTAATAGACTATTTAGGACTAATATGAGGATATTAGATGATGTTAATTGTTAAACTTGTGGAAATATGCTTATTTTAGAAACTTTCCAAAAATGGAAACTTTTATGCGTAAACTATGCTAAACCGGCTATGTGTAACTATGTGCTATGTGATAACATGCTCATCTAGGATAAATATGCATGTTAGAATAATCGGAGTATGATTTTATGCATAACCTGCCAAGTATGGAAACTTTCCTAAAATAGGAACTTACCATAAATAGTAAGTTTCCTCATAGGAATGATTTTGGTATCCGTACACTTCACACGACACTAAAACCGCACGACACACAAACACTTGATCCAAACCGTCACCAACGGGTCGTTAGGACAAACACGATCGACACGGTCAAACACGGTCAACTCGACCTACATAACCACTTAGTGTTGTTGAACACTAACACGGTCCGGTGAGACCCACACTTGTGAACACAAACTCATAGTACCTATGTGATATAGGTGACTACTAGCTGGCAAGCTACACTTACTCTTTTGAGCTAACGCATAACATAAACTCAGGTGAGTTTACGGCCCCACTTTTACTCTTTAATTGCTTTTACTCAACTTTGGGGTGAGAATACTATGCAACTGTTTTAGATGTATGACTGGTATGTTGTAAAACTATTTTCGAGTGTACCCTTTATCGCATAAAGCCCTCACTTATCCTTACCGTCAGTTGTATGACAAACGAGTCGTTATTACGTAGTACTACTGGGTTTGACTAGCCCCACTCGGCAACAACGTTGACTGGATGTCATAACGAGTGTAATATCGATGTTGATGTCGGGTTCAGTGATGACCCGCGGAGGCAAACGGAAACAGTCGAGTTTCGGTAAGATGACATGACACACTCACGGATCGTAGTATCCACAACTAAACTTAACATACCCAGTATATGTCTGTTTACTTTTCAGTCTGTCTAAACCTGTGAACTCACCAACTTTATAGTTGACATTTTTTTCGCATGTATTCTCAGGTAATTAACGGAGCTTACGCTAGGATACACACAAGGACGCATTAAGGAGTCTGATCAGCATGTAGACTCGTGTCCTAGGCGTTGTGTGCATTTGATATGTTTTAAAAACAATTTAAACATTTGTAGTGTCTGTTGCAAACAATTACTTTCCGCTGCAAACACATGTATTTCTGATGTCCAATATTTTCCGCTGCTTATTGAATGGAACTTGTATTGCTTTATAAACTGTGTGAATGTGTAACTCATATAGAGTCATTCTATATGACCAAGAGCTATGATCCTGGCCACGTCACACCCACGTGGACTGACACCACGAGTGGGAATTTGGGGGTGTGACATAACACCACACATACATGTGCATATTTCCAATTTACCATTTGTTCACACGCCTTGTGAATCAATTACATGGGAATTGCAGGTTTTATGTTCACACACCTTGTGAATCCAAAACATGCGCTTTACCAATCCAACATCTACACATTCGTAGATCGCCACACATTCACACACCGTATGACTCATGCAGCCATAATAACCACCATCATGATCACGGCATGTTTACACACATTGTGAATCATGCAGCAAACATAACCACTATCACGACCACGGCATGTTCACACACCTTGTGAATCATGCAGCAACGATAACCACAATCATAATCACGGCATGTTCACACACACTGTGAATCATGCAGCAACAATAACCACAATCACGATAATGGCATGTTCACACACCTTGTGAATCATGCAGCAACGATAACCATAATCATGATAACGGCATGTTCACACACCTTGTGAATCTATTACATTGGAATTACATGTCTTATGTTCACACACCTTGTGAATCAGCATGCACATTTCCAATCCACCATTTGTTCACACACCTTGTGAATCTATTACATTGGAATTACATGTCTTATGTTCACACACCTTGTGAATCAGCATGCACATTTCCAATCCACCATTTGTTCACACACCTTGTGAATCTATTACATTGGAATTACATGTCTTATGTTCACACACCTTGTGAATCAGCATGCACATTTTCAATCCACCATTTGTTCACACACATTGTGAATCAATTACATTGGAATTGCAAGTTTTTTATGTTCACACACCTTGTGAATCCAAACATGCACATTACCAATTCAACATTTGTTCACACACCTTGTGAATCAATTACATTGGAATTGCAAGTTTTATGTTCACACACCTTGTGAATCTAAACATGCACATTACCAATTCAACATCTACGCATTCGTAGATCACCACATGTTCACACACACTGTGAATCATGCAACAATAATAACCACAATCATTTATATAAACACCAAAATCATATTGATTAATCCCCGGTTCATCCGGTTATTCCAATGCAAATATATTGCATACACGTTTCTCATAGAAACACCACAACACAAACTAAAGGATTTCTCATCCATTAGTTTCAATCACATATCAGGCACACAAGTAGACTCATTCTACTTCTTATATGTAATGTTACAGTAAGTTGGGTAACTTACCTGGTTCAAGCGGTTGTTCACTTCCTACAACCTCTTTTCCACTTCTGTGAATTGTCACTTGACTTTCACCACCAACACCTAGTTGCATATTCACACATATACAACTATATTCAATACATATAACACATACAATCAAGTTCAACTCACTTGACTGGTTTGACTTTCTCAAAGTCAACTTATCGCATAATTGACTATATCCTACTATTTTGAGTAAGTTGTAGTCAATTATTATAATTAATCATACCCTATGCCTCTCTTAGGCATTTCCTCAAATAATTGATGTTTATTATATTAGTTACGATCTTTAATCATTTTTATTATTTAAAATTCATTTATGATCATAACTGCTAATAATTTTTAACATCAATATATCAAAATCATCATTTAACCCATGGATCATAATCCATATTTCATCTAAAATCATATTCCACCCATTTCTACTAGTTATCACACCATGCTATGGGTTTCATAACAACCGGACATTATCCCGGCTTCAAAACGAAGATTTCACCATCAAAATATCAAGTTCTTCGTTTCTAACAACCCTTAGTTATCAACTAGGCAATAATCAATACCCATAATCATAGTATTACACTCAAAACTAGATTTAATCCACATACTATTAAACTAATAGGAGAGATAGAATCATTACCTTTTTGAACGAAGTTCTCGGATGAAAACGACGATCAAAACTTGTAAACACGATCCCCGGTACGATCTATAGGTTTAGAAGGCTTCAAATATGAGTTTTGATGCTCAGAAATTCGTCTGGTATGCTTTTGGGACGTCTGAGTTCGAAGAAAGTAAAAATAAATAATTTCTTCATCAAATTCTGATAAGATCAACAATTTTTCAAACCGCCACTCCCGTCGCGTACCGCGAAGCAGGGCAAAAGAATGCTTCGCGTACCGCGAAGAAATCCGGAGTTCTCAGATATTTTTTGTTCCTTCGCGTACCGCGAAGGGACCTCAGAATTATCTTCGCGTACCGCGAAGAGTCCCAAAACACAATATTTTTGTAATTTTCTTCGTTTCGCGATTCCGGACAATCCGTAACTCCGTTTCGCGCACGGTTTTTTCCCACGTTCATGATTTCTCACATATTTTCAACTTGTAACAATTAAAATCGTTATTTTACCGATTATTCCAAATGCATTTTATTATTAAAAACCGGTTGTTACAAAATTGCAATTTACTCAATACAATATACAGTATGAGATGTGTCTTATTATTACAGTTAAAATTTTGTGTTTAATTCATCTTTTATTAATCAAGCAAATCACTGAATTCTTGTTTTAGTTTTTATTTTACTAATTAAATTCTAAAGATTTATAAGAAATCCAATTTATTTTTGTTTATAAAATTATAAATTTAATCAGATAAATTTATGCTTTTATTTTCATAATCAGTTAATCACCACATTTAGTTAAAAAGAAAAAGAATAAATTCAAAGCAATTGTTAGAAGATAAACTCTACTCAAAACCTAATTCTAATAAACACGTAACTTTTTTGTCACATGGTTCATTTCTAAGGTATTTACTTAAGAATTTTGACACGTCAACACCATATTAACCTCACAATTCTCTCTGCAATCATACTTCGCCGTTTACCCAATTAAAATTTGACCCATGTCAACACAATATGTTTTAATTATAATTATTAGTTGTTTTTAAATAGCTATGTCAATATATATTTCTTAACACGACTTTTTTATTAGTATGTGAATGTAATAAGTTTGCCATAACTATCAGTGTGCTGCCATGAACTATGAGATATTTGCTCTTATGGGTGTATCTAACGCTATCCTTGAAAATGTTACAAGTGGTCTCATTCGGTTTTTTTAATCTTAATTCAACTTTTGGTTCATGTAATATTTGATCTCATGTTGTTAAGGTAAATAATTAGTATTATATTTTTGGCACAAATTTATTTGAAACTTCAATTAATTTGAGTGTTTTTCAAATACCATCATTGTCATTATAAGAGTTTGCATTTTACACATTCACACTAAAGTACACTAGGGCCACTTTTGACCCGTTTAAACAATTTATTTATAAATTATATTTTGTTAGTTTTTTTTACTTACTAAAGAAAACAAATAAATCCAATCGACCAGTCAATTGTGATTCTACTTGTGAAAAGAAAGAAAGTTGAAGACGAATAAAAGTAAAGTATCTATCTATGGTATTATTTTCTCACGAAGAAATATAAAAATAGGTGGTACAAGGTAATATTTTAATATTCATCAATTCTAAATGTTTTTTGGGTTTTACTTTCTTTCACATGTTCATCAATTCTAAATTGTTATTTATTATTATTTTTTGTTTATATCTTTATCTACATTCAATAATTTGTATGCAATTACTTTGGAACTACATTTATGAATCTATACTCAGTAAGTAATGCTCTTTTAGATTTCGAAATATGATATACAACTTATTTGCCTTGTATGATGGTGGTTTGCATCTTTTCTATGTTTTAAACCCAAAATACAAGGAAATATTATGGTTAGATGATTGTATCTTGGCCATCATAGTTTAGCTAGAATTAATAATCTGCATGTTTGTAATACCTTCGAAAACTGCAATTATCAGCGGTATTTTTTTAACGTTTCAGCCCGTGTGTTACACGGGTTAGTAACCTAGTCATCTCATAAGGCTATTAACAGTTTACCATTAGCGGTTTTTATAGTTAAAATAATAATAATAATAATCCTAAATAAACTATCATTTTCACTCTGATGCAACCTTGCATCTAACTCCTCCTGGCCTTTGCTTCCGCTGATCAGTCACCCTTACTTGCCTTCGTTTTCTTTCCCCCCTAATATTCTTTGCTCACCAAACCTTAATCGCTTCAAATCTAGTCAAAACATCAACAAATTTTGAATCCAGATCACCTAATTGAAGATCCAATCCAAATTTCACTCAACAGTTTCTTCATTTTGCAATTAATAATGTAACTAGGTTATATCTTTGATGGAATTCAACTGATCAATTCTTCTTGAAATTTGCCCCAAATTTGTTGATTTATGCAATCGATTCGTCGAGAAAAGGAGTAATGGAAGTCGAGCAACCAAATCATGCAATGACCTTCAACGAGCCGTCAATGGAGCACAGCATTAGCTTCGTTAAAGCCCTACAGGTTAGATTTCAATTTTAGGTTGAATTCAGAATATATATCATATCAGATCTGGTATTGTCGTATGCTTGTAATTGTTATGGATTAATTAGAAAAACACTTACATGTCGTTGACTTTTATGTAATACCGCAACTGTTTGATTTCTGTAACGTGATTTGACTGCATGTTGCAAGAGGTTAACTATTTGGACATTCGAGTCAAATTGGTCAGCTCTAGATTTAGAATTCATGTTGCATATGCTAAATTTTTGAAGTAAAATTGCAAAGCACATCAATCTATATGGCAAGAACTAGAATTAGTTCAAAGTTGGGTCTTAATTGACTAGATACCGGTACAAATTCTGCATTTGAGGATACTAGATTTGAAATGGGCATGAAAGATGTTATAATTCAAACAAATGTTTAGTGTTGGATCGTTTGATTGTTTTTAACTGGATTTCTAAAATTGTTATAGATCTAATTCACATGATAAAAAGATTTTGGATTTCATTTGTGATTTTGCCTCACTTTTCTTTGTTATTGTTCTTGAAGTTTGCTTCTAGGATTAACTAAACGTCATTTACTCAGGTGTGTTTGGATTTGCGTTTTGAAAGTGATTATTGAGATTCGTAGAATCAAAATCAAGATTAGGATCATATAATCAGATAATCAACCACTTTAACATAGGATAGCTAGCTAATTTAGAATTTTTCTCTAATGTCTTGTTCTGATTATTTTGAACCTAATTAGTTATAAAATTAGAATTGTAATCAAGTTTTGCAAAACATTTAAAACTAGTTATTGCGATCTCAAGCCACGACAGTCACTTCACACACACACCCAAACACCCCTACACCTTCTGTTGCATTAACATTGTAGCATTTTCTTGAAAATACCTTACTGCTAATTGTCATCGAGTCATCGTTATATAATCAAGACAATGCAACTTACAGCGGTTCATGGAATGAGGTGTCTGTCAAACATTGAAAATTTTCTAAGGAAAGTTAAATAAAACAGTTTATTTGGTAGTTTTGGATGAGTTTAGTTTGTACAGTTATATAATCAACAAAAATGCTTTGACATGTCATCCTTATCCCTTGTTCACATTGCTAAGTAAGAAAAGTAATTTTGCTTTAATAACATAATGTGTTTTTATTTATTTATCTATTTTTTTGCATTATATGTTAAATAATATCTAATTGTTGCTTGGTTAATCATGTTTGATTTTTATTTTAGGAGCTCAAAAATCTAAGGCCTCAACTTTATTCAGCAGCTGAATACTGTGAAAAATCTTATCTTCATAGCGAACAAAAACAAGTGTAAGAATCATTTAAACACACGTGAACGCGTACACACACACTATTTGTGATGGAATTTTATACTCATTTTCTTGTAGGGTCCTTGATAACCTGAAAGATTATGCTGTACGTGCCCTGGTAAACACGGTTGACCATCTTGGAACCGTTGCATGCAAACTAACCGACCTTTTAGACCAACAAACTTTAGAAATTTCAACAACTGGTTTACACATGTCATGTTTACATCAGGTATAATATACTGTGATTTCTTGGAAAATCTTTTGTTTAGATATTATTGACGATTTATATATATATTTTTGGTGATTTAAGCAACTTCTTACATGTCAAACATACACGGATAGAGAAGCTCTCAGGCAACAACAATTGCTAGCCGTTGTACCACGGCATCACAAGCATTACAGCTTGCCTAGTAAGAATATTAATTTATATATATATATATATGAAATTGTTATTTTTGTGAATAATGAATACTAATGACCATACCCTTTCACTTTAGAATCCGTGAGCAAAAAGGTCCATTTTAGCCCTGAGATTCAAACTGGTGCAAAACAGAGTGATTATCAGTCACAGCCTCGGCAATTTGTTTCAGGTATTTAGTACATTTTATTTCAAAATCATCATTTTCCATTGTTCATAAAGCGGTGGAAATGGCGATGAATCCACAAGTATTTATCATGCTTATCTTTTTATTTAGGTACCCCAGCTGCAAATACTCTTTGCTGGCATCTAGCATCAGAAACCAAATCTACGTTGAAAAGGAATTCTAGCTCTATGAGGTATGCATAAATATCTTCCTTTCTTTTTCTTAACAAGTGACTTAGTTCCAATGAGTTGGGCAGGGATTATGTCCATGAAAATTTTCCCCTCATGTAATTTTTACAAATAATCAATTTTTTAAATATGATTACAAAAGTCATATTACAAAAATAATGAATTTTTTTTATTCATAAACATAAAGGAATTTAGGCGGTTGCAACTTTTAAGCATCTGGATACATTTTGGGTGACTTCTGGCCTTTCTTGTTTAATTTAGATTTTAAACTTTACCTATTTGAGATAAGTTATAACCCAAATCGAGTTTTTTGTTTAAATGGATCAAAATCACCGCCTCTATACGCTATTTTGGACCAAGGATGGTTTTACGCATTTACAGTTTCACAGTTTGCCTAAATTTACTCATTTGTACATATTTAGTGCATCCTTTTGGCATGAATATGAACAGCATGCAAAGTTTGCATATTCAGTCACTCGGTTATCAAATAAAACAATGTCTGAAATTCCCCAAAAAAAGGGCTTGTACGTGTTAATAATAATTCTTATTATTTACAGCATGGACGATCCCAAAACTTCGGGTCATGCTACGGCATTTTCTCATGTATCCAGTATGTTCTCTTTACTATTGCTCATTATGCTGTGGCATCAAAGTTGTATTTTTAATACTTGTACATATAGATGGATATAACAGGGCACAAACAAAATCATCTGATGCTTATCTACAAGCGAATAAAATGCCTGCTTCAAGCACTGCTATTCAGACACTTGGCATCTCACAACAGGTAATCTCACAGGTTAAATGTGATTTTAACGACAGCATGCTAAAGGTGCATGTCGAAAGATGTTTGGTTGAGCCACAACGACCGCTTATCTTTTTTTTTTAAAGGTATACATAGTTAAAAGATTGAATACAAAACAAAACAACTTTATTACTGTAATAATATAATATTACATTAATATATATTTTTTAAAAAAAGATCTTAAAAATGTGCGTTGATAAGACACTTTGGGTGATTTTTTGTATAATTAGTTTCCTAGATATGATTATCTTATCTTAGTAGTCAGTAGTAATCTATTTTTTTTTTTGACAACAATACTATAATGATCCTACTCCAAAACTACTCCCAAGTAATCTAATTTTTCTTTTATGTATAATTAGTATATTACTAGTAATCTAATTAATTTTTAAGCAAGTAATTTAGGAGATTGTGTGCATTTAATACACTTTTTGATACCTCTTACCCGCTTTCTTATTATCTTAATTCTCTACGGGTTTAACAACCATATAACCTTGTAATAGATAATATTATATATAGAATAGATATATGTATCTTGGTATTTATTTAGTCAATCTTTATCCCTAAATAAAAGGGATTTACATTGTAAATTTTATATAAAGAGATCAATGAGAGAGCAGGCTTTTCATGGGAAAATTATATTCTTTCATGGTATTAGAGCCAACCCTATTCTTCTCTCTCGATTGATCTTCATCACCACAAAATTTTTCTTCTCTTCTTCAACAAACCGATCATAGACGCCAAAATCCATCCTGCCATCACAGTTTCTAATATCAAAAATTTCATCCCTATTGTTCTTGAAACTGAAACCAGCCAATACGGCTCTTGGTCGGAGCTTTTTCGCATTCACTGCCGTGCTTTTCAAGTCTACGACCACCTTCACCGGAAACCACCTTCTCCCCCACCTGCCAAAGACGCTGATCCAGTCAAGATTCTTGCCGAACACCAGTTGTGGGATCGCATTGATGCAATCGTTTTACAATGGATTTACGGCACCATCTCTAATGATCTTCTTCACACCATCTTGAAACCTATACCACTGCATATGATGCTTGGACCGCCCTTGAGAGTCTTTTTCATGACAACAAATCATCCCGGGCCATCCACCTCACCCAGAAATTCTCCACCACCCGTTTAGAACAATTTTCAACCATGTCCTCCTATTGCCAGGCTATCAAGATGATTGCTGATCAACTCGCCAATGTCGGTAAACCCCTCGATAATGCTTCCATTGTTCTACAAATGATCTCTGGTTTGTCTGATCAATATGAAGGTATCGCCCTTCTTCTTCAACAAACAAACCCTCTCCCAGATTTTTATGATGCCAGGTCTCGTCTCTGCATGGAAAAAACAAGGAAGCACGAACAAGCCAGACTCTCAGCCCACCATTCAGACACAACCCTTACCACGACGACCTCCAAATCAGACAAAACCCCGCCCTCTCAACACCCACCGGAAAACCATACTGACCGCCCTAGGGGCCGTGGACGGGGCCGAGGTCGAGGCCGTGGCCACCTTGGATCTTCCCGTGGCCGGGGCTTTCATTCGCCCATTCCCTATTCCCACACCAATGCGTGGGGTAACCCCAATTCTTGGACTTCTCACACCCCCCAGCCTTACTCCCAACCCCACCATCAGCAATCGTACCCACCCTGGCCTCCCCAACATTGGCCTTCCCCACCACCGTGCCCCTACCCATCCCGGCCCCTTCATCCCTCGGCTGGCATTCTCGGCTCCAAACCCTCGGCATCATATGCTTCCAGCTCCTATGCACCTACTGATGTTGATCAAGCCCTACACACCATGACACTCAACCCTCCTGATGGCAACTGGTATATGGACACGGGGGCTACTACTCATATGACCAACAATCCAGGTACTTTCTCGTCGTTTTCTAATTCTGGCATTCATCACAATATTGTAGTTGGGAATGGCAAGACCATACCTGTGCATGGTCATGGCATGCAAACCCTTCCCACCCCTTTCCCACCTTTCAAACTCACCCATGTTCTATACTCACCCAACTTGATTAAAAACCTCATATCTGTTCGTAGACTAGCAACTGATGATAAGATTTCCATTGAATTTGACCCGTATGGTTTTCTTGTGAAGGACTTACAGACCAAGACTCCTATCATCCGCTGCAACAGTGATGGGGACCTCTACCCCCTCACCTCCAAAGTGGTCAACCTCCTCAAATCTCACTCCTCATTTGCTGCTTTGACACAAGACATTTGGCACCAAAGGCTGGGTCATCCTAGCCCATCCATTTTGAATGTTTTAAAGTCTTCTTCTTTTATTAATTGTGGTCGCATTACTTCTAAACTTTGTGAACCTTGTGTTTTTGGCAAAAGTACACGTTTACCTTTTAATGATTATGTTTCTGTCTCTTTTATGCCATTTGATATCATACACAGTGACCTATGGACATCCCTCGCCCTTAGCACCGGGGGGCATCGTTACTATATTTTATTTATAGATGACTACACAAACTTCTTGTGGACATATCCCATCTCTCGCAAATCCCAAGTCTTTTCTGTGTTCTGTCAATTTTATACATTTGTCAAAACACAATTTCGCACATCCATCAAGACCCTACAATGTGACAATGGAACCGATTTAATAATTCCTCCTTTCATCAATTCTTTAAACAACATGGCTTGCAATTCAGGTTTTCCTGCCCTTATACATCTCCCCAAAACGGCAAGGCTGAACGAACTATCCGTTCCATTAACAACATAGTTCGAACCCTACTTGCCCAATCGCACCTCCCTGTCTCATATTGGCAACATGCCTTAGAGGTGGCCACCTACATTCTCAATATTCTCCCAGGCAAAACCACACAATTTCAATCACCCACACAACGTCTCTATCATTGCTTACCCACGTACCAACACCTGCGCACCTTTGGGTGCCTTTGTTATCCGTTGCTTCCTGCTTCCCATATCAATAAGCTCCAACCCCGATCCACACCCTGTGTTTTCCTTGGCTATCCAAACCAACACCGGGGATATAAATGCCTTGACCTTGCCTCCAAGCGCATTATTCTGTGTCGCCATGTTAAATTCGATGAGCACATCTTTCCTTTTGCTAAACTTCAAACAGACACCACTCCATCCTCTTGTACCTATGAGGACCTTACCCTTACCCCTCCCCCCTTTCTCTGGCATCACTTACACAACCAGCCAACTCCCTCCCCACCTTCTTCCCCCCCACCCTCAACTCACCCCACCCAAAACCAACATCCAACACTCACAGCTCATCGTTCCCTCCTACTCAGGCCAATGCCTCGTCATCAACACAACCTTCATCAGCAAACAACCCCCACACCCAAACACCATTCTAGAACACATACTCCCGCCGCTCCAAACTTGCCCCACCTCCTACACCGGTTTTATCCACCTCTCCCATACCCAACCCACCTCCACCCCCACCCTACACAATCCGCACCCGCTCCATGAGTGGTATTTTCAAACCCAAACAACCTCTGTCCCTCCACACCACCACCATCACACCTATACCTAAAAACCCCAAGCTTGCCTTGACCAGCCCAGATTGTTTTAAAGCCATGACCGACGAATATAATGCCTTAATTAAAAACGACACTTGGGTCCTTGTCCCACGGACCCCAGATATGAATGTAATTCGCAGCTTGTGGCTTTTCAAACACAAATTCAAATCGGATGGCACTCTGGAAAGATACAAGGCCCGTTTAGTTTGTGATGGTCGTACTCAGCAGGGTGGTATCGACTGTGGAGAAACCTTTAGCCCCGTGGTCAAGCCCGCAACGATCCGCACTGTTCTTTCTTTAGCTCTATCTCGCTCCTGGCCAATCCATCAACTGGACGTCACCAATGCCTTCCTGCACGGCCACCTTGATGAGACTGTCTACATGTATCAACCAATGGGGTTCCGCAACACACTTTATCCTGACCACGTCTGCCTGCTCAAGCGCTCTCTATACGGTTTAAAACAAGCCCCGAGAGCCTGATCTCAAAGGTTTACTGATTTTGTTCGAACCATTGGTTTTACTCAGAGTCAGAGTGACAACTCTCTCCTCATCTATTGTCACAACCAAGACATTGCATTTCTTCTAATCTACTTAGATGATATAATTCTGACCACCTCATCAGACACCCTAAGGATCACCCTCATGTCTTCCTTGGCCAAGGAATTTGCAATGAAAGACCTTGGCCCATTGAGTTGTTTTCTTGGCATACACGTTCAACGGCATGGATCTCATATGTTCCTCTCTCAAGCCTCCTATGCCAAGGACATCATCGAACGAGCAGGCATGTCTACATGCAAGCCGGTATCTACTCCAGTTGACACAAACCAGAAACTCAGTGGCGTCGGACAACCGTTTGAAGACCCAACACTGTACAGGAGCCTAGCTGGTGCCTTGCAATACCTTACCTTCACTATGCCCGACATCTCCTATGCGGTCCAGCAAATATGTCTACACATGCATGCTCCAGCGACAACTCATTGGCATGCTCTCAAAAGAATCATCAGGTACCTTCAAGGGTCTTCAACGCTAGGCTTACTCATCGGCGGACCCCCATCCACTTCACTGCGCGCCTTCACCGATGCGGACTGGGCTGGCTGCCCTGACACACGCCGCTCAACATCAGGCTATTGCGTTTACCTTGGTGACACTCTCCTCTCCTGGTCGTCCAAACGCCAAACTACCATTTCCCGGTCCAGTGCGGAGGCCGAATACAGAGGGGTCGCCAATGTCGTTGCTGAATTATGTTGGCTACGGAACTTACTTCTTGAGCTTCACTTCCCTTTACCTCAGGCATCCTTGGTATACTGTGACAATGATAGGAAATTAACACACACAGCAAGCAATAAACAATTCAATCAAAGAATTTAACAATTCAATCAGAGAAGAACAAGAATGAAGCTGAAAAGAGGGTTTTCATTAATCAAAATGGGGAAGATTACAAGAGTACGACCAGGGTAAAACCCTCTCTCACTACCAAAAGTAGGAGCCCAAAATCTCTGTAAAATCTCAACTGACTATTACAAATTATTCCACTACCATTAATACTCTCCCCCCCACTAACTCTTCATAGCTATTTTGTAGAAATGTCTTCTTTAGTCCTTCTAGAATAGACATGTAATATTTTAGGCTTGTCTTTGACAATAATTAATGGACCGTTCGTATCACTGCTTCCCCCTTCGAAAAGAGTCTTGTCCTCAAGACTTGTATGAGGAAACTGTCCTTGAATCCACCCAGCATCCTCCCAAGTAGCATCCTCAGGAGATTGGCCCTGCCACTGCATCAACCATTGTTCAGTGGACACGCCTCCAGGCTGCACAACACGTTTGGCCAAAATAGCAATGGGACAAAGAGTTTCTTGATCTCCCATTACTAAATCAGGAGGTAAGGCGACATCAGTATTCAGTAGGTGCATGAGCTGCTTTCTTAAGCAAAGAAATATGAAAGACAGGATGTATCTTAGAAGTAGGCGGCAATTGTAATTTATAAGCAACCAACCCAATCTTTTCCAACACTGGAAAGGGGCCAAAAAACTTTGCTGCCAGTTTTTGATGAATTCTATTAGCGACCGATAATTGACGGTAAGGCTTCAACTTCACGTATACCCAATCCCCGACTTCGAAATGTAGATCCCTTCGTTTCTTATCAGCTTGAGCTTTCATAGAACTTTGGGCATTAGACAGATGAGTCTTTAACTGTTTTAGAGCCTCATCACGATCCTGCAATTCCCGAGCAACCGATTCTACCCGAATTTCCCCAGGAACAAATTGCAAAACAGTAGGAGGTTTACGACCATAAACTGTTTCAAACGGAGTAGTACCAGTAGAAACATGGAATGTAGAGTTGTACCAAAATTCCGCCCAGTGAATCCACATAGACCAATTTTTAGGCTGATCAATTGCATAACATCTTAAATAGGCTTCCAAACAACGATTAATGACTTCAGTTTGTCCATCGGATTCGGGATGGTAAGCCGAACTCATGCTCAAGTGAGTACCCATAGAACGAAAGATTTCTTGCCAAAAATTGCTTAAAAACAATGGGTCACGATCACTGACTATGGACTTGGGCACTCCATGATGACGTATGACATCCCTCACAAACACCTCAGCAACCGTTTTTGTTGTGTAAGGATGTTTTAGAAGAATAAAGTGGGCATATTTTGACAAGCGATCAACCACTACAAAAATAACATTGAAGCCTTTGGATGTGGGTAACCCAACTGTGAAATCCATGGAAAGATCTTCCCAAATGGCATCAGGAATCGAAAGAGGTTGAAGTAACCCACCAGGAGCAACGGAGCTGGTTTTGCAACGCTGACACACGTCGTATTCCCGAACAAAACGTTTAATAGTGGCTGTCATGCCTGGCCAATATAAATTAGCAGCCAAGCGTCTATATGTTCTATAAAATCCAGAATGACCCCCTGAAGGTGTAGTGTGAAATTCTTTTAAAAGCACAGGAATAAACACCGAATTACGGGAAATAACCAACCTGTTTTGGTAAAGAAGGACCCCCTGTTGGATTGTATACCCCGGATATTTAGTTGGCTGTAATTGATATTGTTGCATCAAGTATTTAACTTCTTTATCTTGTTGTGCTTCCTCAATAAGTTGTGCCCCTTGTAACCACACTGGAGAAGAAGTAATTTGTAGAAAGTCCCCAGAATCCGCCCGCCGAGACAGAGCATCAGCCCCACGATTTTCACGACCTGGTTTATACATAATGTCGAAGTTATAGCCCAATAACTTAGCAACCCAATTTTGTTGAGCAGGAGAGGTAATACGTTGGTGGAGTAAATACTTTAAACTTTTCTGGTCCGTGTACACAATGAAGCGAGTACCAAGGAGGTAAGGTCTCCAATGTTAAACAGCCAAGACTAACGCCATAATTTCTCTTTCGTAGGCTGATTTAGCCTAGTTACCATCACTTAAAGCTTTACTAAAGTAAGCAAGTGGCTTATGATTCTGCATTAGGACAGCCCCAATACCTCGACCAGAGGCGTCGCATTCCACCATGAAAGGTTGTGTGAAATCAGGAAGAGCCAAAACTGGAGCAGTTACTAAAGCTTGTTTGAGCTGGTCAAAGGCGAGTTGAGCCGCAGGTTGCCACTGAAAAGCATCTTTTTTTGTTAAATCTGTCAAGGGGCGCGCAATACTGCCATAATTCTTAATAAATTTTCGATAGTAACCCGTCAATCCCAAAAACCCACGTAAACCTTTTAATTGCTTAGGAACTGGCCATGCCAAAACCGCTTCCACCTTTTTTGGGGTCCATTAAAACCCCCTGCCCATCAACAGAAGAGCTATAAATTGGTGTTAACTCTAAATTGGTGTTGCATTAATGTAGAGAAAACCAACTGTAGATCAGCCAAATGACCTGTCCAAGAAGAGCTATAAATAAGTATATCATCAAAAAAAATCACAACCATTCGTCTTAATAGAGGGCGAAAAATGTCATTCATAACCGCTTGAAAAGTAGCCGGAGCATTCATTAAGCCAAACGGCATAACCAGGTATTCGTAATGACCGTCGTGTGTTCGAAAAGCGGTTTTTGCAATACTATCAGGATGCATGCGAATTTGATTGTAACCGGACTTTAAGTCGAGCTTGGTAAAAAAACAGGCACCATGTAACTCATCCAATAACTCATCAACCACAGGAATTGGATATTTATCAGGAACAGTGGCCTTATTAAGAGCCCGGTAGTCCACACACATCCTCCAAGTGTTGTCTTTTTTACGAACTAAAATAACCGGGCTAGAATAAGCACTTTTACTAGGCCGAATCATTCCCAATTGCAAAAGTTCCTTCACTTGTTGTTCAATTTCAAGTTTTTGAACATGAGGATATCTACAAGGGCGAACACAAATGGGGTCATTTGTCATTAAAACAATGGAATGATCCTGAGACCGAGATGGAGGTAAGCCCGTGGGAGCCAAAAAAACCGAAGCAAAGGTTGTTAACAAAGAAGAAAGGTCAGATTGCTGATCAGAAGTTAAAAGAGGATATGTAGAACCAGAAGGAGCCAATAAAGCTGTAAGAGTAGGAGAAAGGATGTCATCTAGCGAAAGCCATTGATTAAGAGCTGCTTTGGTGGACTGATTATGGAGAATCCCTTGCAACAACACTGATTTGCCCTTGTAAGAAAACTTCATCCAAGAATGCTGCCAATCGTGAACCACTTCCCCTAAAGATTGCAACCAAGACATGCCCAAAATTAGGTCAAGGGAGCCCGTATCAAACACCAAAGCATCAACTAAAAAGGTACAAGAACCCAAGTTAATAGGAAGTCTGAAGCAACGTTCTGTCACCAAAACCGAATGACCATCTCCCAATTTGATGCAAATTCCAGAAAAGTTAATCGAAGGAATTCCCAGAGCTACAACTAAACGTCTGGAAACGAAATTATGAGTCGCCCCACTATCGACCAACATGTTTATTGAAATACCATGTAAAGCACCATCAAAACGAAGTGTTGGAACACCACCCGTTGCATCTACAAGGCCTGCAAATTCCAATGCCAAACATGTACCTGTAGCAGGATCTTTACCCGGGTCAGGAGGATCCTTCATTTCCAGCAAAAGTTGTTCGCCCTCCTCCGCTTCATACTCATCATCCCCCAACAATAAAACCCGAAGTTTCCCTTCAGGACATTTGTGTGCCGGTCCAAATTGGAGACCACACCAGAAACATAGACCTTTTTTCCGGCGGTCTTCCCATTTCGAACGTGAAAGGGAACAAACCCCACGATCTCGCTGAAATACAGAGGTGCTACTCGAAGATTGAGACATGGATTTGGAAGGAGGTACTGATCGGAAAACGTCTGAGTGAGAGGAAAAAGGTTTATCAGTCAAACGATTGGATTGGGTGTGCTTGGGCTCCGGTTGGCCCAAAGGAGGGAGCCCATCAGCAATAAATGGCCCAGAACGATTGAGACATTGGAAACGTGATTGCGACATGTTACCGGAAAGCGATGACGGCCGAAGCATATTCTCAACATCTTTCGCCAAATGCATCGCATCCAATCGTGAAGTTGGCCGATGTAAACGGACCCATATCTTGACATCCTCCTTCAATCCCGCAATGAAATACCCCCGATTGCTTGGGATTCAGATAAGCGAGGAACAAGGGATAGCAGATATTCAAAATCATCAAGATAATCATGAATCGAATCACCTTGTTGAATCGTAGCCAACTGCTCATACGGATTATGGATTTCTAGACCATTGAAATGCTGAAGTAATTCCAATTGAAAATCAGTCCACGAAATCGACTCCTTCAATTGCGAGATCACCGTAAACCAGTGTTGAGCAACCCCCACCATACTCAACTGAGCCAGACGGATTCGCAATTCCTCAGGGGTATGGTTGATATCGAAATACAGAGTAGCCATTTGAATCCACCCCTGGGGATCAAAACCATTAAATTCCGGCTACTTTATTTTCTGTACAGCCCAAGGAATTCCCGGAGGAGGATCAACTGTCGGACCGGAATTCGAGAATAAATTGCTGGAGGAACCTGAACCAAAAGAACCATCGACCGATTTCTTCTCTTGATTCTTCATCCAAGCCAGAACCACTTTACAAAACTCAGCTGATTCGGCGCGCTCTTCCTCTAGTGAATGCAACGTTGCTTTGATTTCGGTCACATCAGCTTGCAACTGCTGAATCTGGTTTTCATGAGCATCCAAACGAACCTTGGTGGTCCTCGTCTCCATGGATCACGGCAGGTCAAGGGCAGGTCGGACCAATGATAGGAAATTAACACACACAGCAAGCAATAAACAATTCAATCAAAGAATTTAACAATTCAATCAGAGAAGAACAAGAATGAAGCTGAAAAGAGGGTTTTCATGGGGAAGATTACAAGAGTACGACCAGGGTAAAACCCTCTCTCACTACCAAAAGTAGGAGCCCAAAATCTCTGTAAAATCTCAACTGACTATTACAAATTATTCCACTACCATTAATACTCTCCCCCCCACTAACTCTTCATAGCTATTTTGTAGAAATGTCTTCTTTAGTCCTTCTATAATAGACATGTAATATTTTAGGCTTGTCTTTGACAATAATTAATGGACCGTTCGTATCAGACAACATCAGCGCCATTAATTTAATTGGCAATCCAGTCCAACACCAACGGACCAAACACATCGAAGTAGACATACACTTCGTTCGTGAACAGGTCAAACATGGTCGCATTCGGGTTCTTCACGTCCCTTCTCGTCATCAGATCGCTGACATATTCACTAAAGGGCTTCCACGAGTTCTTTTTGAGGATTTTCGCTCCAGTCTCAGCCTCCCGCTTCGACTGCGGGGGTGTAATAGATAATATTATATATAGAATAGATATATGTATCTTGGTATTTATTTAGTCAATCTTTATCCCCAAATAAAAGGGATTTACATTGTTAATTTTATTTAAAGAGATCAATGAGAGAGGAGGCTTTTCATGGGAAAATTATATTCTTTCACCTTGACTCACCAATTTGTAGGTAAATGGGTTAAAATTGCCACATTTGATCTTTGTTTTGTTGATGCTGTGAAAACTGATGTATTAATAGACATACTGATGGCCAAAAGTTTTTATCTTTCTTTTGACAGGATCCCGTGGAAGGTCCAAGGTCGATAATGTCGTTTCGGTCGTTTGATAATCCTAAACATGAGATTACACATGCTCCAGTGCGTAGCAAGAGTGTTTTATCGTCGTTTTTTGTCAAACAAAAGACACCAAAACGAAGGACCGGTCTAGTTTCATGAACCATTCATCACTATGGCATCATAAGGAACCCTCAACTGGCACGTTCGACCAAGGTGTATATTTTCTTGTCCTTTTTTCATCTTGTTAGTGAAATTTCTGTATGTAAGATGACATGAGGAGGTCTCACGATTTCATAAAATTACATTTCTTTGTTAATAAAAATGTTTCTGAGCATTTTATTTAATATTTCTCTTATAATTAATTTGTTTAGGCATTGAAGTCTGTTAACTTTTGAGGTTTACTTTGTATTGTTTTCCAACTTATAAGAATTTTCTTCTCTCTCTCTCTCTCTCTGTTTTTTTTTTAATAATATTGAGCCAACAACTCTTTTGATATTTTTGAAATCAATAATGTGATATTTCAAGTTTCGTCATATGGTTGTTACTATTTAAAGGTGTTATCATATGTTTGTTTGAAACATAATCATCTTATCAATCCCCGCTTAAAACACATTTATTTTCAGAAATTAAAATAGAAACCAATAACACTGTTTCCATTTTTTTTATACTTAAAATTCAATTTGACATGAGTTTTATTCGCAAGTACGTCGCATCAAAGCTCACTTGGTTAACCATATAAACATTTTTTTTTTTACCAAAAAACGCATTTACGTTTGTCTGTATGAAGGAACTGTTTTGGGCATATACAAAAGTGCTACAGCATCACACAAGGGAATTTAGTATATTGTTTACTAATGTTAAAACTTTTAATAATATATATTGAGTTGCTTAACCATAAATAAAAATCTAATGGATGATTTAGGATTCTGAACGTAGTTAGAAAAGAGAAAACTATTACTTTATACGCCAAGTAGTTTTTATTAATGATGCATGCTTTTCTTATCAGCTACAATATAAAAAAGTGTGATCGGTAGTTAAGAATAATTTTTTTTTTGAACGGCGAAGGTCATCAATCGTGTGAGCCCATTGTTTCCAGGTCATGTCACAAAGTCTAGTTACCTGGATCTACCATGAGCCCTCACAGCCACCCCAGGAGGAAACCCCACTGGGAAAAACCCTTGACCTCCCTCAGTCCCCTTTGTCGCTGCAGGAGAGTTTTGAACCCAAGATCTCCCATTTGAAAGAATCCCGAGGCACCGTTGAGGCACTGCCTCGTTGGTAGTTAAGAATAATTCATCCCAAAAATCATAATTAGTTTCATACATTTCATTACCGGTTCTAGACTTGTGACCAGGGTTTCATCAACTACTGTCTCTAACTTGACTTCGAATGCACACCCATGCTGAATCAACCGTTTTCCACCGGAAACCCATTTTATGCACATTTTCTTATTAGCATCGCAATACCAGACTGCTTTAAAATTATTTACCTGACAATTGTTGGTTTTTTCAAAAACATTTAAAAACCGCACTTGCGTTAGACCATATTATTTACTCCAACACTCCCAGTCATGCTTGACAATGTCCAAACGAATTAAGGAACAATTTAGATACAATAAGCACTGACCCACTTAATGTTTTCTTATAAATTCTAGAGTAAATTGCACTTTTAGTCCTTTATGTTTAAACAAAATTTTAGAGATAATCTTTTATGTTTCAAAATATCATAATCAGTCCTTTAAGTTTTCAAATGTTGCAAACTCGGTCCTTTCCCCGTTAATGTCGTTAAGTACTCACATATTAAATGACAAAATTTATGTAAACATAAAGGAACAAAAGTGAAATTTACTCAATAACTTATATGATTTTTTTTGACATTTATGCCCCTATTTTGTTACTACTTAACCGCGAAAGGACCGAGTTTGCAACATTTGAAAACTTAAATGACTGATTTTGACATTTTGAAACATAAAGGACTATCTCTGAAATTTTGTGTAAACATAAAGGATCAAAAGTGCAATTTACTCTAAATTATAACTTGGATAAATTTTCATTTATTGACCAAGCTTATATATATGGAGTATGAGTAGCGTAGCCTCCACAATTTCAAGTTTCTAAGACATGTAAATTTACCTTTCGTCCAACAAACGATAATTCTAACACCATCAACACTAAAAGCATATTTAGTCAAACATTACCAAATATAACAGACAAATACAGACAGCATAAATATCAAAACTAGCGTAATAAATAAATACTAAAAGACCACCCAAGAACAATTTATAGCAAACCATAGATCGCATAATGCATACAACCCATAACACTTTAAAACAAGGTTCGTAAACTCACATTAACTATGGCCAGCAATGCAAATCAATCAATATGTACATGTTTTTTAACATGTTTTTTTATGTATAACCAGCCCAATAGGAAGCGACAATCGTATGAAGAATAGATGCGGGATAAATACTCTTCCAGAGGCAAATTACCCACAAACGAACACTATTTCCCTCGTGTATTTGACCCTTAGTTTGCAGGTGATCTTGAGCCAACTAAAACTGCTCTCGAGCCCTTGCAACATACTTGCTATACCTGGTGTGGTGTCACAACTCTTATGGCTTAAACAAATAACGGTTTTGGCTTCAAAACCTAAGTATTATAATATTTTGGCCTCCAAACCTAAATATAGTTGGAGGTCAAAACCATTAGTTTTTAAACCAAATAGGCAGGGGCGGCCCGGGGGAGGGGCAAACCCGACCTCCGTCCCGGGCCCAATTTTTCGAGGGGCACATTTTTATATATGTATTTATATATATACTAGGTTATAAACCCGAGTATTACACGGGTTTGAGTAACAAATAACTCAGTTAAATATATTTATGATGAATTACGTAATCAATTGTGTATAAATACATTTTATAATTACAAATACAATTTATAAATTTCTAAAACTTCTTTATATATGTATTTATATATATATATATATATATATATATATTATTGTATTTTTAAAATAAAAAATAGAAACTACTAGTTCATAATTGGATAAAAGCTTGACCCACTAAAATACCCAAAAAAATTGGGCCCATTTCATTTCTCAAAAGCCATTTATCCTAACCGGCTCCATGGACGCTCACGTTCAAGAAATTGAAATTCAAAATCCCAAGAAATTGGGCCCATGGATTTACAGTTTACTGATTATTGAATGACTAATTTAGGTAAAATACGGAAGTTAATCCCGGACATATTAACTTATGACATATTAACTTGGGACCGTCACCAGGGGCTCTGCCCCTTGGACCCCGCCAGGGGCGCTGCCCTAGGACCCCGCAAGGGGGCGCGGCCCCCTTGACCCTCGCTTGGTCAGGAGCTCTGAATGCGTTAGGGACCTTTTTTCCCCGATTCGTACTGGGCACCCAATTTCTCAGAGCCGCCCCTGCAAATAGGTTGCATTGATAGAAGATCACTTAAATCGCATAGACTAAAACCATAATTTACTCTTAGTTAAATATTCAGATTAAATAGTTATAGTATGTTAAATTATAAATGCATGTAAATTTATACAATGTTAAAAATAAAATGTTGTATTTGTGTACACAAAGAAAGAAAACGAAAATTAGGATTGGAAGGATATTATTTTGAAACCCTAATTCCCAAACCCACGACACGCAGTCCCACTATCAGATCGCCGCCTCCGGCAGTCGGGCCTCCCTGTCCCCACGGCAAATCGGCAACACGGCATAACGACATCCTCGCCTGTTCGATTGTTCCGAGATCGTTGACTCTCTTCCCAGTTCCACACTGCATCCTCTCCAATCGGCATACTCAACCGCAGCCCTCTCCTTCGCTGACCCAGGTCCGATATCATCAGTTCATCACCAACGGCATACACTCATCAGCACCTTTTTATAAAGGCCCAGCTATCTTGTTTTTGTTTATTGACTTGTTCCTTTCTCATTTTGTATCTAATCTATGTTTGAAGCAGGAATTCTTGATTTGAACTACTAATTTTGATTTGAATTTGAACTACTTCTGTTTATTTGAACAAAGTATATTGGAACTATTATATAATGCTGGAATGTTGAATGCAGCTTATTTTAGTCAATGTTGAAAACATATTTTTATTTGTTTTGATTCGAATCTAAAAAAATTTAGGTACAGATTCGAACAATGAAATTCACTATCTGAAAAACCACCAATTAAGATTGTAAATGGAAGGAAGAAAAAAAAAAGAAAAAAATAGAATATATGGATAAATATAGCGAATATGATGTGGGAGATATTTAGAAAACAAGAGATGAATTTAATGAATGACAATTTTTGGTTAAATTGTATGTATATGCATAAAGAATTTGATGTGAATGCTCTAACATTTGCCAACGTATTGAAAAACAGTCATCCTCTGCCGCATCCTCCCGGAAGTATGGTGGTGGCTTCTAATACCAACTCCTTCGCCAAGGAGATGACCATTCGAAAACGCATTGGCAACATGTAACTATTTCTTATCTCTTCTTCTCCATTTCATTTTGTTAATTTTTCTATGGATACAATTCTAGGGTTCGCTGTATAAATCGTGACTTCTTAATATGGAAATTAACCCCATAAATTAGATGCCTGTAGAATAGAAAGGTTACCAGAGATTTAAGCATGGAGATGTTACTAAAGTCCTAAAGTTGCATTAAATTATTGCTGCAAGTTGTACCTTTGATATTTGGTGTTATATGTGCAACAGTTTGATGTTTACCGTAATACCAAAACCAGTCATGCTATGATCCCGATTTTGAATAATATTATTATGCTATAATTTCATAGATTTAATAAAAGAGTTGATGATTTTTCTTCATTGAGAGATTATAATGATTACTTGGAGGAAGTTGAGGACATGAGTATGTACATCTCTGATCTCTTTCACGGTTCACTATTATGCCCATGTTATGAAAGCCATTTTCACTCGCATCCATTTTTATTTTTCAGTTGTAAACTTGGTAGAAGAAGTAGATGTTCCTGCTATTGAAGCAAAGATTGCGCAGTACCAAAAAGAAAATGCAGAACAAATAATGAATGCTCAAGCTCGTAAGGTCTGTTAAGTTGTGAACCGTTGAATCAATTGGCTTTATTGCCACACATCACACTAACTAATTACTTTTTCTTGATCAATTAGGCTGAAGAATTTGCTGCAGCACTGGCAGCAAGTAAGAGACAACATGTACAAACTGATGTTGATATGGTTAGTCTTCCTGTTCAACTTTGTTTTGACTCCTTATCATTCAAACCACAATGATCACTTTGCGATGGGAGATAGTAGAGTTGGAGGAATGGGCTGGTTGGGTAATGAACTAACTTGCCAAATGGACCTGGTTCAAAACAGGTAGTTTATACGGGCTGGATTGAGTTAATCAGTAACACTTTTTCTCCACAGCTGGGCTCCTTTTACTTTTATTTCCATGAACTGTAGTTAGCAACACACTTAAGTACTTAACTTTGATTAATATTCTCTGTATTGTTTTCACTCTGATCCATTTTCATAAGCCTTTAATCTCCTATTACTTCCTCAGATGTCATGTTTTCTTTATTAGAAATTGATCAATAGAGGCAAGAATCTGAAGATACTTATTTGGTACATAATTAAGCAGCTTCCATACGAGTACATCATTATCAAGGATTGACCCAAGACCGCTTAACTTTGACAAAAAGCCACTTTTCTATCTAGAAATATCTTCAATTGTGTCTGTCTGGATACGTGCTCAGCTGCTTGCATTCCCTCCTATGTGTAGCCAATCAAGCCTTTTGAACTCTTTTAGCCCTACGGAATTTGACCTGAAGTGCTTCCCATATGTCTTTGGCACTTTGGCTCTTAAATTATGAGTAATCAAATCGAACTAAATGTCTAAATCAAAACCAAATTCTAATACCAAAAACTCGACCAATTTAACTTGACTTTCAAGTATTAATATTTCACTTGTGAACCAACTTGGGATTTGTTTCAACAATATAGTTGAGTTACATTGCTTGTTATGGTAATATATATATGCATATTTGAATAATCTGTTATTAATCTAATTCCTTGTTTCGTTTTTTTCTAATTTTTTTGTTAAGTTGATCTCTTTAAATAAAGATAAAGTACCACTTGACTACAGTTCACTACTCTTTATTTTCTTTTCTTTTTTTTATCTTTCTTAATAACATTCTACATCATCAATTCACCTCGCCTGTTCTTCGCCATGACCTTCTAGTGGTTTTATTAATTTTTCTCTTAGTTTCATCATTTATCCTCACCTTTTTCTTCATCACCTTTGCCAATTTGCCTTCACTTGTTAAAATTAAGAAGCTGAGACTCTGTCACTCTGAATCAAAATGCAAACACGATAAAAATTAACCAAAAACAAAAAAGTTGAAATCAATATTGGTATTACAAACTAAAATTTTGAATTTTGATGACTGTTTCTCTTTTTTGGATTTTTTTCTTCTATATGATACTTTAATGGAGAAATTAAAGAATAACTAGGGTTGTGGAAAAAGCGCGCCCGTGGCGGTATTGTTTGGTATTGTTGGTGGAAGTATTGTTTTGCAATGTCAAAAACATAACGGTCTTTTGAAGCATGAAGTTGGCGACCTGGCGCCTTGCATGTTGAAGTGGGCGCTTGAAGAGTGAAGTGCCGAGTTGGTAGCCAACATCCCCTTAGGATCCAGAATTTAGAAAGTAGCAACCTTTGGGTGGTTGATATGTAAAAAATGACCAAAAGGATGAGGAGATTATTAATTATTTATCTAAAGAAGAAGGCCTGATTTGTAAGAGGGATGAGAGAGATGCATCTTTTGATTGTACATAAAGTTTATTTGTTTGTACTTAGCTTGGTTTAACATGAGATTTGAGGTGCTAGGAGCGGTAGTGGAATTGCCTAAGAGAGGTCAGGGTGTAGCGTCAGGGATGAAGGTGTGAGGTGCTAGGACGCTTCATGTACAGGTTGAAATTTCGTATGAAAAAAATCAAAGAAAGTACCCGGTGTTGCTTGGACCTACTCTTGCATGTTGCAGGAGTGAGGGTGGCTGCGGGAAAGGGATTAGGTCATGAGGAGGACGACTAAGAGAAAAATAAAAGGAAATTTTTAGCAAGTGAGTAATTAGGTATATAAGACTCTTTCTTTGAGTGGGTAAACAGGTATATTTGACTCAAATTTTAGTATTTTAATAAGTTGCAGAATAAAGATATTGTTTTTTACTACTTTATATAGCATCAGTCAGATTAGTAGTACACTAGTTACTAGTTAGCAGTGCAGTGTAAAAGATCATGACTACTTACTCTAGAGTTAATTTTCAGTTTTTATATTTTGTGGTTTATTTTTTAATTCTGGATGATTTTGTCATATATTTGTTTATTTATTTTCATGTAAATATTCCTTTTGTTGGTTTTTCTACGTCATTTTTTTTGCTTCAAATTTTTAATCAAGTATTTTTGTTGGACAGAGTTTCTTTTTTCTTTCGACTATTCGAACTTACGTCGTCTACATTAACATAATGACATGTACGCATGTCTCATGAAGACGGATTGGCAGCTCAGTTTTGATTTTGAAAAGGCATGCTTTATACTTTTCATATTAATACCGAGACAACAAAGTGTAGGTTTTTTTGACCAATAAGTTGTATTCGTATTTCGTAACACTATCTTTGCAGTTTTGTGCATGTATCAAATTTCAGTAATACTGCAAACATGTGTCAGTTTTGAAGCTAAAAAGATTATTTTAACATGTCAAGTTAAATGGTTGATTTTTTTATTTACTTTATTTTTTTGATTCGGATATTATCATCAAACAACTTCAATCGAGTTGTTTTTAAATCAACGCGCTAGGTGGTATTTTTGTTGTTTTCATATCTTTTATACTCAACTATTTATTCGTTTTCATATCATGACAGACCACAGGCCCAAGCTCTCAATTTGGGATGTCAACCTCAGATGGGCATTATGTTCCTGCAGTTGCTGGAGGAACAATCCCGCAACCCCGACCCACACAACCACTCCCAGTGGGTTCCGGAGATGACCTGCATGCGTATCATATAGATGATGAAGAAATGATGAGACTGAAAGCAGAACGTGGCGGGAAAGCTGGTGGTTGGAGCTTAGAATTAAGCAGAAAACGAGCCCTTGAGGAAGCTTTTGGAAGCATTTGGATCTAAACTTTGCACAATATTTTTCAACTTAATCTTGCAGGGGTGTAAAGATTGTCAACGTGGTTGTGGTTCTTGACTTGTGTTTGATGAATCCTGCACTGTGTTCATCTTCAACTTCCAGTCCATCCTTGTAACCTCATACCAAGTGTTGACTGATTACTTGCCTTTGGTCGGAACATGTATAACAATTTTGATTGATTTTGTAATTGAAATTTGTAATTGAGGAGTTTATAAATGATTGCAAAATCCTACATTCAACCATGCATATTTTGTAATTGAGTGATTATAATGCAGATTAACCTGATGATCATGTAAGCACTTCATACGTGGTTATATGTTTTTACATATGATAATCTAACTTGTTTTTTAATTTGTTTTTTATAAAGTTTCGAGATACGTGTATGTGAAAACATTGTTTTTAATGTTTTTATCCTTTTGCTATCTGCTTTTTATATCGGTTGGTCATCATCACGAAGTGTGGGTGATTAAACACTGATAATTCTGAATGGGGCTTTTAAAAGAGAAGAATTATATATTTCTTCTTTCTAACTTGAAAAATTATATATTTTTTTAAATATAAATTTCCAATGCATAATGTACAATGCTCTTAAAACATGATTTTAAGAAATATAAAACCAATCACTGTACCGTCAATTTTTTTTTATTGTTCCTTCAAACTTGCAAAGTCGTGGCTGGCTAGCCAGGTTTGCCGTCATCACACGCCTTGTGATTGGTGTTTAGGGATCATACAACATTTGGTTTGGTTCAATTTTATTTTTAAATGATTCAATGTTGATTTTCGATATTTAAAGCATGGTAGTCATGAGTTGGTACACACTTTAACTTAAAAACCTTTAATACCGGACTAGAAAGATCATACTGTGATCATCTTGAATTGTAAATAAAAGACTCTAACCTGATAATTATTCTTTTGACTTTTCTATAAAAAAATTTGAATTTAAAATAAGGTCATGAGAATGTTGAAATCTCGTGTTGAATCCTTGCCTTTCAACTTTCAAGTCGCTAAAAAAAAAATTGAACAAATACCTATTTACCAAAGTGTTTTTAGGTTAATGATACTCTCTTTACTTCTCTATGAGAGGTCTTAGGTAAACCTGTAAACGAACCGAATAGTTCGTGAACTATTCAGGAACTGTTTGGCGAGAAGTTCGTTTATTTAATAAAGGAACAAACACGAACATAAAATTTGTGTTCGTTTAATTAAATGAACGAACATGAACATACATAGTGTTCGTTTATTTATGTTCACGAACTGTTCGGTTTTGTTCGTTTATTTGTGTTTGTTAATATTCGTTAACCGTGTAATGTTAGTTTATGTTAGGTTAACTATCTAATTTACGAATGATATGTATTTACATTCAAGAGACTTATCGTTTGTGTTCCTTTATGCTTGTTCAATTGTGTTCCTTTATGTTTGTTCAATAGTGTTAATGTCCGTTTATGATTGTTCAATTGTGTCCCTTTATATTTGTTCAATAGTGTTAATATTCATTTCGCTGTTCTAAAAAAATAATAATAATAATAATAATAATGTTCATTTATGTTTGTTTGTTTATTTTGGTTTATTTGTATTCATTTATGTTCATGAACAGTTCGTTTAATTTATTAATGAACGAAAACAAACGAACACGAACATAATCATTTTCTTAATAAACTAATACGAACACAAATTTCATGTTCGATAATGTGTTCATGTTCGTTCGGTTCGTTTATAGGCCTAGTCTTATGTTCAAATCCGGGCTGAAAAATATTTGTGAAGACAAGGTCAGGGGAGTTGTCCACCAATTGTAGGATTCCTCATGCGAATAGACTCGAACATACGCCCTAGAGCGTGAAATTCGAGATGACGAATGTTAAAAAAAAAGAAAAAATCTTGAAACAATGAAACCTGTTTTAGTGTCTACAGTCTACACCTATCTGCGTAAGTTAGTAGCAGTGACCACCAAAATTCTGGTTTTCAGATCCAATCGGAAACCTTGAGCTTCATATGTCGCCCACTTAAGCTTAAGCTCTCACACACTCTCACTTCATTCTTCAACGCACACACAAATCTATGAACTGAATCAATCTACATACTTAAATCTATGAACTGAATCAGTCTACATCTTTTCACACAAATTCAATGTCATCACTTCATCAAAGATCACTTCACAAACCCTACAATTTACTATTCCACAAATCATCAACCGATGCCCCCTCAAAACCCTACTATTTCTCAGCGATTTTGAATCGAACCACCATCTTGCTCCTCCTCACACTGATTATAATCCTCGGTGTCTTCTCTCCATGGATCGGTGATCGTTCGACGTTTTTCTCGCCGTCTAGGGTGTCTCTGGAAGCGAAATGGCGAGGTTATACGCTACCGGAAGCGGTGTCGTATGTAGCGAAGAACGGGAGTACGGTGATCGTGTGTGCGGTGAGCCAGCCTTATTTGCCGTTTTTGAATAATTGGTTGATTAGTATCGTGAGGCAGAAGCATCATGAGAAGGTGCTTGTGATTGCTGAAGATTATGCGACGTTGTATGCTGTTAATGGGAGGTGGCCTGGTCATGCTGTGTTGATTCCTCCTGCACCGGATGCTCAAGTTGCTCATAAGTTTGGCTCTCAGGTGAATTTTTGTTGTTTAATAAAATTAAGCATTAGATTGTTTAGGTTTTACAGTTTTGATGAATCAGAGTTTGATGGTGGTTATAGAAACCCTTGACAGTAAGTAAACTTGAAATTTGCACGAGTATAGAACATTATTGCCGTATATATGTAATGTTTTTCGTACCATTTTGTAGGGATTCTTCAACTTCACTTCCAGAAGACCACGACATTTGCTTCAAATACTGGAGCTAGGATATAATGTGATGTACAATGATGTTGATATGGTCTGGTTAGCGGATCCATTTCCTTACCTCAAAGGAAATCATGATGTGTACTTTATGGATGACATGGCTGCTGTAAGAATCATATTTGTTTCTTAGATTCATGTGCTATGTTAATTCTGAAAACACAGGTCAAAATGGTTGTATCTGGCTGACTCGTAAATATTTTTGTCCATTTTTTTGTTAGTTAATAATGTTTTAAATTATGACCAGGTAAAACCACTGGACCACCCCAATATCCTGCCACCACCAGGGAAGAAAGGGCGGACTTATATTTGCAGCTGTATGATATATATGCACCCGACAGCGGGTGCAAAACTAGTCATGAAAAAGTGGATTGAAGAGCTTCAAATCCAACCATGGTCAAAAGCAAAGAAAGCTAATGATCAGCCTGCTTTCAACTGGGCATTGAACAAAACCGCAGGGCAGGTATGTGAATCATTAGTGTCATATTTTCACTAGACTGTTGATCATACCTTTATAGTTTAAAAAAGTTAAGAAAAGGATTTACTTGCAGGTTGACCTGTACCTGTTACCGCAGGCAGCATTTCCAACTGGTGGATTATACTTTAAGAACCAATCATGGGTAGATGAAACCAAGGGGAAACATGTTATTATTCATAACAATTACATTACTGGTTTTGAAAAGAAGATAAAACGGTTTAAAGACTACAACCTTTGGTTGGTTGATGATCATCCATCGGAATCGCCACTTGGCAAATTAGAATGAGCTGAAGAATCTCCTGTTTATAGGTACTGCATGTCATATCTTATTTCTTTTAATTCCTCCATTAAAATTTATATTTTGTTGCATAGTTGCACATCTTTATCATTTATATACTGAACCTTCTAAACGATCAAAACTAATAGAATTTTAATATTTAAAATTCCTTGGTGTCTCCCTTCAGTAGAGTCGTAGATCCGAACAAATGTTTATCGGACAGCCACGGAGCTCATGTTGTTTTAGCAAGTTACCCCTTGATCAAGACTTTCCCACAGACCAAACACTGAAGTATCAAGTTGAACATGAAATCATACAGGAAATCAAGCCATCTATGTGTTCTTTTGTAGATTTTTTTTTTAAAAAATTTTTGAAGTGTGATTTTCTAATTTTCTTTTAATTCTCTCTCCCTGTTTCAACATTTTGAAACCGGTAATATGGGTCACTTTAGAGCTTGAACCTGCATTAATTGTATGTAGGGAACAAAACAAATCTGCAGTTATTAAGATTACATATTGGGTCAACACCAACTATTTTGTTAGCATACCATATTGATGCATTAAAAATCGAGTTAACTCCGGTTTAACCCTTTAGTTTTTGTCCGAGTCTTGAACTACAGTTGTTCAAGAGGCCTTTAGTTTAGCTGGTGTTTTCAAGATACAAATATATTTTCCATTTAACAAGACGGGCTTAGAGCATTCGTAAGTCATCCCCATCCCCAACCCTATG
This sequence comes from Mikania micrantha, assembly GCA_009363875.1. Taxonomy (NCBI): domain Eukaryota; kingdom Viridiplantae; phylum Streptophyta; class Magnoliopsida; order Asterales; family Asteraceae; genus Mikania; species Mikania micrantha. The sequence continues at coordinate 89,837,043 of CM018696.1, forward strand.
ACCTCATATTTAACAATAAAAAAAAGAAAAAAGAAAAGAAAATCACTCCATTCCATCTCCATGCCTCCTGCCTCCAGACCCATATATCTAGTGGAAAGCAAACCGATACTGTCACACACATACCTAACCCTCATATATATGTGTGTGTTTGTGAGTGAAAGAGAGAAAAAATTATGAAAAATAAAATAAACAAGTATTATTACTATCTATAACAATATGAAACTTGTACTAGAGTTAAAGGACACTGTACAACAAAAATACGACTGTTAAAGCATACTTAAGTTGTGGATGTGTATATCTTTGGTCAGACTATTAACTAAAGTAGCTCCATCCAACTGGTTTAGCCAACCAAGGTTTTTGCTTCCAATAGGCGAAGGTTCGATCCCTCTTTGTACCTTTTCTTTCCATCTTTTTGTTAAACGCAACCTGCAAAGCGGGCAAGTCTTCTGATCATGATCCATCAGTCGTTCCAATCAACACCGGTGGAATATAAATCGGCAATTGGTTGACCGTTGGATCCCCCATCTCTGACATCATACTCATATAGACACACGACACAACTTTCTGACGGGTATACAAGTTCGAGAAACTTAACCATCAGAAGAGGCTCACATATGAGTAAAGTAGACGTCGATTGATCTATTCAAGTTGGGTCCGGTAAAAAGGTTAGTTATAAGAAATTTGATAACTTCGTGAGGCAACGTTAAATGATTACATGCACACAACACAGTAATGGCACGGCAATGCGCGCCGAACTTGCCCCATCTAGTTTAATTGAAATAGGGATTGTTATAAAAATAAGACATAATAGATTTTTAGAAAATTGATTTTTTGTTGATATAAAAATGGTTAAGCTACTATGAATGCTCTTATATCCATTAAAAGCTCTTGTGATACATCATACAAAACGGTTATTATACAATTAAAAATGCAGGGTTAACGTTCATAATGACATAATGGCAAAACATACACTAACTTGAAAGAAAAGTATACCTAGTTGTTCACTGTTCTCTTAAGAAGAAGCAGATTTTGAATCTTGTAAGAAAACTATTTCGAATCTAGTAAGAGAACTCGTTTGTTATATAGGGTATATGTTTTTACAAGACTATGAATTCATGAACTTCAGATCACATAACAACCAACATGTTTGTAATGCATCATTTTTTATATACAAACCACCAAAGCATCTAAACTCATGAAACAACAGTCACTATAATATCTTCCAAGAGAATAAACTTGTAAAGACCATTTCAAGTTTCTCTAAACACATACAACTAACATCAAGCTTACTTGAAACAACATCCAGTCTATTCTTGAATGAAGCAGTTTTACTTTCACCTTCAATCTTTCTTCTTTTCTTTCAATGGCCCTCTGGGAATTTTACTCACAACCTTCTCATCAAACAATGCATATTGGTTCTTCAACTTCATCATTGCTTTCTCCACGAATGCATCGACCTCATCCTTGTACCTCACGTACAAAACAGGGACCGTTTGTAGAACCACAAAACCTGTTTTGCCATGAAACAAAAATCACAGTGTTAACAAACTATTGTAAAGCAGTCACAAACAACCATGAAACCAAAAGATCTCACTCGTATAAACCAAAGTTAAGAAACTGCAGCAGCGCCCTACAACTGAGAGCACCCACAATCCGGCAACAACCTGCCAATAATTTCCAACCCATGTCAAATTTCATCTTGTTTTTACAGCAACTTTTTTTAAGATCATATACATACAGCTAAGAACTTCTTCAGATCTCTCCCAGACCCAATATCCCATAACATATGAAGAGAATGATTTATTTCAATCCTCAATGCAGAAGTAAACTGAAGAATAGGGTCTTCTGGAATTCTAACTTCTGGAATGCTTGGGGGAGACCTGTGGCTACATCAGTTAGAATGTGAACTGGGAAACCAATAGACTTTGGAAACTGGAAAGCTTACTTGTACATGATATTAGAGACACTAGACCACAGAAAGAGAACCGCAAACACAAGAATCAAAATGTGGCAAACCAGAGTAACAAGATGGTACTCGAGCAACTCAAATAACACCCACAATGCAGTTGCTCCACCAAGTATGCTGGCAGATATCTTCTTGTTCCTCCACAAGAATACATCAGCAGCTGCATCATTAACCAGAAAGAACATTAGAAAGAAGAGTGGTGCAACTTTGTTTTGCACATCTAAGAACACACGTGTGCTATTATAAGATTCCTTCTTAAATTTAACACAAGGTAATGCCAGTAACTTCAATAGTTTTAAAGTGACTGTTTCTCTATGCCTTGATTTACAACATTCAAATTCACAATCTAGAAAGTATTCTTTGTAATTCCTGAATCCCTACAATCAAGTTGTTCACTAAACTAATATAGGATTTTAAAACATCATATATTTAATAAAAAAAAAGGTCTCCCAGAACAGAAGAATCAAAGATGTAACTGTTGTACTTCTTGTATTGTATTTTTAAGAATAGCCCAATAAGTTATCTAGCCCAAAATCTTAAAGTCTAAGTTTTTTCCTAATGGTTTCAACTTTCAAGTAAAAAACATAAACCAAACCATTCCTAAACCGAAATACCTAATGACCTAACATTTTTGTAATAGTTGTATGATGATTTCATGGTTTCAAATCAAAATATGAGCACGCCTAAAACTGAGCAATTATTCAGTAAAGATTAGTGAATTTACATAATCAAAATTTCAACCTTTGAATATCTAATGCTAAACTAGAGTTCTATCAAATCCCTAATTCTAAAAAAATTATAAGACAAAATGATCAGCTCAAATAATAAAGCAACACGAAGGAATCAACAATCGGATACAAAATTTACCAGAAAACGTTTAAGCATGGGGATTGTAAAGCTCGAAGGCACATATTTGATCTTACTAAACAAGAAGTTCAAATCAACAAATAAAACAAGAGTTCTTACGTTTTACACCGCCAAAAACCTGAGGAACCGGTTGATCTCTACCGGAAAATAGGTTACTCTTTGATTTTAGAGCAGAAGTTGGCTTCTTCACATCATCATCATCATCAACAACATCGATATCATCATGCTTCGTCTTCTTCTCCGATTCAGAATCATCATGATGAATCTTGTCGGTCATCTTTTCAACAGGTGAATAATTTTTAGTCTCTATCTCATCCATAATCACACAAAATTCGAATTTGAAACAGAAACCCAAACTGATGATCGAGGAATGTTATTGCAGTAGTCAATTTTGAGTTTTGAGACGGTGCAAGAGAATAAACACGTGTCCGAATATCGAGAATGAAGGATACCAGTGGGGACGTATCACCGCCTCAAAGATTCAAAATATTTAGAATATTTTAGACCATGATGTCTTGTTTTAATGATAAGATAAATGCATGAGAGAAGTGATAGGAGCCCAGATCATGTGTTCGATTCTTGATTCCTCCCGGTTTTACCGTCTATTAATCGTCGTGTCTTTGGGCGAGTGCTTAGGCCGGGTTTTCCCCGGATATTGGTGTCTGGTGGGCTAGGAGCTTCGTCCGTCTGTACTAGTTGCCAGCTTGGACATCCTTTAACTATTAGAGGCCGCATCCGGAATAGATTATTGACCCTTCAAAAGAAAAATTTATAGAATATTCATAAAATTAACGGCGTTTGATTTGATCGACCTCATTTAATCAAAATTGTCATCCTTTTATCAATTTACATGTTTACAACTTGCTTATAACCATTAATTCATTTATAACCACTCAACTAGTTTAAATTATTTAGATAAGTTCATAAAACTATAAAAAACCGACCCAAAAACCAAAAAATCCAAACCAAAATAACCGAATCCAAATATAAACCAACGGGTTTGGCAAAAGTTTTCTAAAGAACTGAAATTTTGGGTCTGGGTTTCGTTTTACCTAAAATAAAAACTGAAAAAACCGAACACATGCGTATGTGTGTGTGTGTGTGTGTGTGTATATATATTACCTTTCAAAGATTTCAATAATTTATAAACCGTCTATTTTAATTTTCTTAGTTCTTGATACCCACAGTCATACAAAAATCATATATTTTATTATGTTCTTTGAACTTAGGAGACCAAAAACACATGATTTATACCAAACTTAAATATTTTTGTATGTAATTTTAAATGTTTAGTAGTGTTGTACTTCAATTATTTTTTTAGTACAAATACAATAGTTTGGTATGTTTATTTACAAGCATAATTTTAGGTATGAGTAGAAAAATTGAAAAAAACGAAACCCAAACCGAACCTAAATTGGTTTAAAAATATATAAACCAAAAAACTGAACTCAAACTAGTTTAAAAACCCAAAAACGAAATTTTGGTTTTGGGTTGGGACTAAGCAAAAAGCCGACTCAAACCGACTTATGCACACCTCTAACACTAGTTTTTTTTAGCATGGTTGTGGAAGTCGCTAGGCACTAGTCTGGCGGCGAGATACCGCTTAGTGATTAATCGGCGCTAGGCGGATTGGAATTTTTATATGTAATTTTACAAATATATATTATATACACACATTAATATCAATAATTCAATATAATACTTTAAATAATTTAAAAAATGAACGTAAATATACTAAGTCAAGTACTTCTAAGTTCAAACTTAAACACTGAGTTTAAAGTTTAGAGATGGATTTCTATGTTTAGTGGCTGAATTCGATGTTTCAGATGTTGGATTTGATGTTTTAGAAACATATTAAGTATTTTGGGTTGAGAAATGTCTTGAATAATCATGGACCTAGGTCCTTATTATCCGAAAAATAGTAAAAAAAATAGGCCGCTTAGACCAAATCGACAAGGTTAGAGGCCACCTAATGCTAGACGGATTTTTACAACACTGGTATACACACATTTAAGCATGCATGAGTTATGTTGGTTTGTTTGAACACAAATAAATATATAAATTGTGTTGGGTTTGTAAATGTAACCTCAATACCGTCACTGTTGTCACTATTTACACACCTAATGTGACAATTCAAAATTTTCAGGTTAGAATCACATCTCTAAAATAAAGAGAATGAGTGTAAGCGAAATCACGAAACAAGGCTCCGATTTCAATATACACTGAGTCGAATATAGCGTTAAATAAAAGATCAGATATTTTGAACTCTTTAGGTCTTGAGATATAACCATTGGAAAGAGCTTGAAAAATCGTGAACGTAGGCGAAAACCATGCGTAAAACGGAGTTCGTATGCTCCCGGAATCGCGAAAACAAAATCGAGTCTGACTAAGGCGGTGGAGGTACGCCAAGAAACCCTTTACCAGCCTTGGTGGTACGCGACGGACCCAGCAGACATAAAAATTTGAATTTCTTGATCAGAACTCATTTCTATTTAATAAACTCGATTTCCAGACGAACCAGATCAAATTTTAACCCCCAAATCTCGGTTTCGAAGCTACTAAATCATCAGGATCAAGCTAGGGATCGATTCTACAATTCATGATCATCGTTTTCATCTGAAAAATCCGTCCGAAAGGGTAAAGATTCATTTTCTCCTACTAGTTTGATATTGTATGGATTAGATCTAGATTTTTAGCTTAATGTAATGGTTATTGTTGTTGATTATTGCTTAGATGATGGCTAGGAATGGTTAGAAACGAAGAACATGGTATGTTAACGGTTAAATCTTTGTTTTGATCCGTTATAATGCCCGGTTATCATGAAACTATATCTTAGATTAAAATGGTTTAAACCATTTGGGTGTAACAATGATTGTGATTGTCTTGATCATTTCTTGAAATGCTAGGTTAAATCCAAATGTTTCAAACTAATGACAAGCATAAAGATAATCACCGGAATAACGATCTGGTGTTTATGATAAAAGTCATATTAGTACATTGAGCATGATTATTAAACCTTTTATAATATCACATTCTCATGTTTCATGATACCTAAATGATCATTAACAAGGATTGACTATTCCTAAGCCAGAAATTCATCTAGGAACTGTTTTAGTTAAATAATCAACAACAATATCTATTTGATTAATCCAAAAATGTCGTGAATAATTCATTTAGTCATAAACTCCTTAATAGGAGCCTAAATCATTATAGGTTCCTTGTTTATCGCACTTTGTGAAATATTAACTTAAGGATGCTGATTAAGGATTAAGATCAGCTTGATGACTTGAACTGCGATTCCTTATCATCAAAAGTCAAGAAATATTCCGATAATCCAATTCAAATACAAATAACTCATAAAACGTTAATGAATTGCAGAATTCTCTTCATATTTTGCGTGATACTTCTATAACATCAATGCCGGAAGCATTGCCGGAACAGTGATCGGTACAGTAACTTGTACAGTAACTCAGGAACACATTACATGAAACTATGTTTATGCTATTGACACATAATGCTTGACACGAAACTATTATGCTATTGGTCTGAAATCTGCTTTAAACCTTATGGTTTAACAGTCTGAAACACATCAGACAACACAGAACTGACACACAGATGCTTGATTTAATGCTATTATGTATAAACGTATGTAAGGTTAAACAGAACGAAACCATAACGGTTGTTGTTACAGAATGCTAAACCGACGACTTATTCGTATAGGTGACGATCTGTTCGAATAAATCTGAAAGTTTAAAGTTCTGAAATAAAGACTGAAAAAGTAGAAAACAAAAGTCGGAAACCAAAACCATCGTCGTGTCCATTCGGGTGACGATTCGAACGAATACGCATGAAGGTGACGCGTTTTGACAAAACGAAAGCGAAAACGATACGAACGATAATAAATTTAAGGAAATATAATGTTTCCTGTTTTACAATTTTGAAACTCATCTAAATAAATAAATAATTAATATTAAATCCATTTTTAAGTTAAAATACGTAGAATACACGAACAATTAACGAAACGCGTAAAAATAATAAATTACGATAAATAATTCAAGGAATACGATATTTAAAATATTTACTAGTAATAACCACCTTCCAAATGTTTAAAATAAAGTCTTTTTATTTAATTTACAAGAAACGCGCGTAACGTGCCGGAAACGAGAACCAAGCAACCGAAACGAACTCGAACACCCTCGGGGTATAAAAGGCATGAATGAGGTGATTTATCTCATTTATAACACTCTTTTCTCTCTCTAAACTTCCCAAACCGTCTCCTCTCTCTCTCTAAAGTTCATCATCTTCAATTCACCATAACTCCTTCAATCTTGGATGAAATTTCGTGTTCTTGGTGTCCACGCGTAGCTCTCGACCTCCTCTACAAGGAAGTACAGCAGATCTGAGGTTTTATCCAGCCATCTTCAAGGTATGAGGCTAGAAACATCATGAAAAATAGGGTTTTCAACCCTTAGTTTGACCACCTCACCTAGACCGGTTAGAAATCTCATCTCATAAGCCCTACGCCACTAGGAGCTGACCTGCACGTGGAAATACCATGGGAATCACCAGACCAAGGGTTTCGATCGTGGTATAGATGGCAAATACCCAGGGTTCGTTGGGTGTGGTGCTGGCCGAACCTACACTGCTGTTGCATGAGTCACGAACCTCACCCCATAACCTAGCGAACCTGCATGCTACTGGAGACGAACCTCAATCAAAATGGCCGAACCCCAGCGAACCCTTGCACCTCCGAACATCATCACCGAACCTATGTTGCCAGGCGAACCCTAGACATCATCCGAACATCACTCAGCAAACCATGCAGCCGAACCTCACCCTAAGTGGCGAACCTATGCTGGGATGGAAGTAGGTGAACCATAGCCGAACCCTCGAGGACTCAGCCGAACCTTTGCTGTCATGATGGCCGAACCATTGTTACTCAGCCGAACCATTATTAGTCAGCCGAACCCTTGCAAGGCCACAAACCACAAGCCGAACCTATGAGACCACCGAACCAACGGGAGGCTAACCTGGGAGGAACAAATCTTCTTGGGCCAAACCTTCTCACTAGAACCGAACCTCCGTGCGAACCTAATTACTAGCGAACCTAGGCGAAGGCTGAAACTAACTTACACTAACCATTAGGTTCGTTGGGACTCACTTTGTGCCGAACCTCACCTTATAAATCCAAAAGGTTCGCTGACCCAAATATCCTTGATCGTTAATCCAACTGGTTAGCCATGCAACATTTTAAGTTGTAGGCCCACATTGATACTTTTATTCGGCCCAGAAGGAAAATTCGGCCCACACCTGCTTATGAGTCAAGACAAATGTCCTAGGCCATCCATATAATTTAGACAATCTATGGTGGTTAAGTAGGCCCAAGTGTCTTCCGGCCCAAATCATTTGTTTAATCCATTTCATCCTATGCGGCCCAACACTCCTATCCGGCCCACACACATACCCCTTATAGACCATTTACACATAAATGACCCAAGGGATTATCCGGCCCAATAAATGCAAGATGTAAGAAACACACGAACAAACGCTTAACAATCAATGATAAAATCATATGTTAATTATCACTTTAGATATTACAAAAGTGATGATAAGACGATTATACAAAACATGCAAAGACTTAAAGTTTTGATCAGGGGTTATGACTTCTAAACCAAACTCTAAGCTGAGAAATTTCAAACTATGAAAGATAATCAATATTATTTTATGTAATGTTGCGAATTATGGGCAGCATAATGACCGGGACTCACAAGTGTTAGCCAACTTTAGGGATAACACTTACACACATACACATTGACTATAACTTATACTTATAAGTTACAAATCACGTGAAATCAATACAGGATCTTGAACACAACAACGAATACAAACAACGAGCACGTGCATTCTTGTTTTACTTAGTCAACCACTACAAACACAAGGTGAGTTCATTTGTCCCCTTTTCAAACATATTTGTTTTACCTCGGGACTGAGAAGCATGTTACACATTTTAAACAATTATTGAAATGTTTATTAAATGCTTTTACATATAATCATGATGCTTATACCAACGCTTATGCTTGAAACTTTGATTTGGGAAGCTAAAGACTATGACTAAACTATATGTTTGGTGATTATGCTACAAACTCTATGCTCAGACTACATGCTCAATGCTTATGCTATAAACTTAAAGCTTAAACTAGATGCTTTATGCTTATGCTATAAACTAAATGCTCAGACTATATGCTCAAGGCTTATGCTATAAACTTTACGCTTAAACTATATTCACAATGCTAATGCTATGGATTACGTGCTCAAACTATATGCTAATGCTTGAACGATATGCTCGAAACTATGATTGTGTGCGAAATGCTAAGCTTGTATCTAATCATGGACTACGTAATTGCTAAACGACTGCTAGAGCAGAGCTTGTACCCATGCATTGAGATACGTGGAAGCTAAACTATGACGATGCTAAGCTATTATCTATATAAGAGACATGTAATTGCCAAATACTGCTAGAGCAGGGCTTGTGTCTGCTTATATGAGATATGTAAATGCTAAACTATTTGTGTAAATGCTAAACTATTTGTGTGTGCACGGCTTGTGTCTATGTATGAGATACGTAATTGCAAAACGATTGCTAGAGCAAGGCTTGTATCTTGTATATGAGACACGTAATTGCTAGACTATTCGGATACTAAGCTTAAACCAATTCATGAGATACGTAATGGCTAAACACTGCTAGAACAGAGCTTGTATCTAGCCGTGGACTACGTAATTACTAAACACTAGTAGAGCAGAGCTTTGTACCCTCGCATGAGATTGGTGAAAGCTAAACTATGATGTGTGAAACTATGATGCTTGTGAAACTTACTTTAAAGCTAATACTCTTGAATTGTCACACCCCGAGCCGGCGGGGTTGGATCGAAGTCCCCGTCGGGCGGAAGGTTCTTGGGGCGCGATATCGTGAGTGATAATTATAATGATCAGATTGTTTACATAGCATCAATGTTAAGAATAACTAAAGCACAATCAACATTAAATAGGATTACAAAGTTAAATTACAATATCAATATTCAGTAATTTAACTAAGTAAACCTAACAAAAGAATCAATGTTTTCTATCTTGTAATCTGTACAAGACAACCAAAAGTGATTCGTATGATTAACAAAATATGTGATTCCAAAATCCACTAGGTCCTCTAACTAGGCCGCCTAGCATGCAATCCAAAGCCTTAGCTTAAACCTGTTCATCACCTGAGAAAACATGTAAGAAAAACAAAGTCAACACAATGGTTGGTGAGTTCATAAAGTTTATAAGTTTAAAAATAGCTTTAACAAACCTCTTTCGGTAAAACCTTAACCTCATTAACTCCACATGTAATATCCAAATCGGTATGCTTATATATAGGGCATACCCCTGAGTCGAGCCTACAACCCGCCCAGACGTCATCCCACCACATACTAATCTGGATATGACACTGTTGTTAATAATAATTAAGCCTTTTACCTACCAATCAACCCATTCCTCATCATAGCTTTTGTTTTCTGTTTCAAGTTTACAAGTCTATAGCATTCATAAGTATTAGTTTCATTGTATGTTTAACAAGCATCATAGTTTCACACGCACATAGTTTAGCTGTCCCTAATCTCATGCGTGAGTACAAGCTCTGCACTAGCAGAAGTTTAGCAATTACGTAGCTCACGGCTAGATACAAGCTCTGCACTAGCAGAAGTTTAGCCATTACGTATCTCATGAATTAGTTAAGCTTAGTCTAGCAATTACGTGTCTCCTATACAAGATACAAGCTCTGCACTAGCAGAAGTTTAGCAATTACGTATCTCATACATAGACACAAGCCATGCATACACAAACAATCCAGCAATTACATATCTCATATAAGCAGACAAAAGTTCTGCACTAGCAGAAGTTTAGCAATTACATGTCTCTTATATAGATAATAGCTTAGCCTCGTCATGGTTTAGTTTTAATCCAGCAATTACATACCTCATATAAGCAGACAAAAGCTCTGCACTAGCAGAAGTTTAGCAATTACATGTCTCTTACATAGGTAATAGCTTAGCCTCGTTATGGTTTAGTTTACATGTATCTCAATACATAGGTACAAGCTCTGCACTAGCAGAAGTTTAGCAATTACGTAGCCTATGATTAGATACATGCATAATGTTTCATGCGCAAATAATAGTTTCAAGCGCCCACATATAGTTTCATCATGAATTCCATCGCATACCAACAAGTCTCATGTTTAAGCACATAGTTTCATAAGCATAAAGTCTCACGTTTAAGCATATAGTTTCATAAGCATAAAGTCTCACGTTTAAACATATAGTTTCATAAGCATCCAACATATAGTTTCAAGCTTCAAGTTTAAAGTTCAAGCATCAAGTTTATGGCTACTCAAAGTGTACTAATTTCCAAGTATAAGTATCAATGTAAGCATTGTAATGCCCTACTTTTTATATACTTTCCCTAACTAGAAAGTGACGCTTGTAATTCTATTTTTGGAAATCCTTGTATTTTTGTAATCGCCTTTTGTTGTAATCGTTGTAATGTTCGAGACTTGGATCATAATAAAATTCATATTTTCGTACAATTCATGCTTTACACCTTCATACATTTGAAACCATTATACACGAGATACTTGATTCGTGATCCTTGGAAACATATAACAAAGTTACAAATACGTGATATGGTTGCATTTTTCGATACTTAAACTTGATCGCACATGTCATTATTTTTCCCCGGGATTTAAAACTGATAGGATGTACTTCTTATATTCCTATTTTGATCCTAAAACATTTGGCACACTAATGGTGGAATAAGCATGCAACAAGCTTATAAAAAAAAGAATAAAAATAATTCTTTATGACTTGGCACGAATCCACACACTTCCTCCTCCTCCAATGGCCTCCAAACCTCATTTAATCACCCACCAACTAACCCTAACTCATCTCATATAAAACCCATGCCTCCTCCAAGCTTTTTCACTTTACAACCACTCTCACAACTCTCTCAAATCAGCCACAAAGCTGCTGCTAACAAGAAGTTCGAGTAGATTCAGCACTCCTCACTAAAGTAAGCATAACTCACTCATTTCTTAACCTTTTTACTTGATTCTTTTTCCCACTTACTTGGATCAACCTTAGGAACATTTCCACTGAGTTTTCATGAAAAATTAGGCTCTGGAATGTCACCGAAATGGCTCCAAAGTGGACTGCTACTTTCAGTTTTACATTAAAACTTTGTTAAACTTGGGTTCTCTCATCTCAAACCTATGTCCTAATGCTCATAATCAAATGAATGGTTAGTTGAGCTTAAAAACAAGGCTGAGACATGTTAACCTAGGGATTAAAACCTCACAAACTTTCTGTTTTGATTAGGGTTTTACCCACAAGTAGTGTCTAAGCTTGAAGCTTGATGAAAGTGTGATTGTTGGACTAGCTTGGGCTACCCTTCATAGAATCCACTCACTACTTGATGTTTTTCCTTTATATTACTTGTGTTATTTCATTCCTTATTTTAAATGATCATGACCCTCCTTACGTCTAAAACACATGTGTAGTGGTGAATCCAAAAGAGGTCATAAGTGGATGGTACATCCTCCCACCTCCTACTTGACTTACGTGGACTTAAAGAGGTCTTAAGTGGATGGATAATCCTCCCACCTCATGCTTGACTATATTATACTTACACTATATATATATATATATTATCTACACAACTAAACCTTGATGATAGTCTAAGTGATTTCTTGTCAAGTGTTGAGTTGTATCATCTAGAGACCTTAATGCTTGTCACGACTCTAATGGATCTTTGAATCCATGAAAACACACAAACTCCTTTGAGTTTTAATAGTGTCAAGAACAAGTGTTATGTGTACAAGGTGATTATTTTCATAAGCTTATTTTCATGATTGTTAAATTCCGAATCTATAATCTTCCGTTAAAACTCCTCCAAACCCACACACCTATGTTTCTTCGTGTAGGAGGACAAGGTGTTTCATCCTAACTAATTAACAACACTCACGGGATATCAAGTAGGAAGCTTGCAAAGCCGTGAGTATACTCGATCCCATTTTGCTTTTTTTATCACCTTGGGTGCAGCATGTATGCTATATAAATTACACTTCACATGAAACTATTTTTATCACACTCTATCCATGCATTAACATGAAACTTTATGATGCTTGTTGGACTTGAATGCTAATGTAAACTATTTGTGTCGATATATGCTTCATTAACTTTGCTAGCCTACCTTAACAATTATAGCGCTATAGGATTAACGCACCGCCCACGAAACTTGGGGTATTGTTAAGTTAAACATGTTAACCGCCCGTCACTCTTTTGGGATAGGCTACTTTAACGCGTTGGATTCTTGGGTTTGAACATATTGTACACCGTTTCGGCATGCTAGTTAACTTGCAAAATTATGATTCATGTTGGATATGAGACTTTAATCACTTTTATTCTATATTAAACTATGTATGAAAACTTGTATACTCGCCAACTTTTTGTTGATATATTTTAATACATGTTGCAGGATGATTGATGAGTTGATGTTGAGAAGGAACGCTATTTAGGTGGACATAGATACACACCTAGATACATTTTGTTATTTTAAATGTATGTTATGAACAAGGTTGTACTCTATTTGGAATATTTGTATGACATTTTAAGTTTGAAATGAAATTCGAATCTTAATTTATATTGTCACATAGTGTTATGAAGTTTTGAGCAATTTGTTCGTCTCATCCCGATGTTTCCGCCATCGGTTGGGGTGTGACAGATTGGTATCAGAGCCATAACTATAGGGAATTAGGAAAAAGTAGGAATGCTTTGCCCTAGCCTATAGTTTTAGGAACTTGATTCTTATTTGTTGTTTAAAACTTCATGTATTCTATCTTATTTGCTTCTTATTCTTCTTCGTTGGTCTATTAAACTTACATGCCTTTCCTAAGGCTAACACAAATACGCTTGAAAGCTTGAAGGCACTCTTACTTCACCAACGAGGCGATTTGCACCAAGATAGGCCCTATGGCCCACAATTTTTGGTGAAACCCCTCATTCCGCGTATTTGATTTTTGCACGAAGTTACGCCATCAAGCTAGGAGTGACATCCACATCTTGATGGAAGACTTCCATTTCATGCTTTAGTGGACCTTATTAACGAGTCGGAATTCGCTTCTCGTTCTATAAGGAACAACCACATTAGGGTACGAAATCGTCAAGTTAGGGGTGAAACCCGCACCTTGTCGATTAAGTCCCATTTCTCGATTTTCAATCTCGCCAAAGTCCCTATTGTTTCACTCGATTAGAGACGTGTAGTAACTGGAAGGGTAAGATACCGTTAATCGCTTCTCGACGAGAGTATCTTACCTATAGGCCAAAACACGTTTCTCTAATTCGAAAGGACTTTAGATCCACTTTGGAATAGTCGACGTTTCTCTACCCGAAACAATCCGATGTTTTATGAGCCTCTCTTTTATGATATCTCAATTTATATGCGAATTTATACTTGATACTTCGTTCGTTTCAAAACCGTTACACCATTCGCACGTTCCTCGCAAAAATAATAACCTCTCGTGAACCAACTAAATTTACGATGCTTTCATTATTCATGTTATACTATGTGGAATTTACGATTATGTTATGTGAAACAAGTTGAACATTTTATGCTACGTGAATCAATTTGAACATTTTATGCTATGTGAAACTTTGTGCTATATGATGCATTCATGAAAACGATTTTCTTAAAACAAACATTATGATCAAGTTTCACTCATTTGTTCTTTTGAATCTTAGATGTCTTCTCACCACTCGACTAAGAAGTCAAAGACCCGCTCTCAAAAGAAGATGATGACATTCATGGCCAACCAAATCGCTCGTATCGTCCCTAATATTGTCACCGAGATCCAAGAATCCAACACACCAAACTCCTCCGTCGATTCAAAGACAAATGTGCGCAAACCCGTGTTCTTCAACTTGAAGCACTTTTCGTCTTGCATCCCCAAGCCATTCACTGGCAACGATGGGGTGACTGCTATGCTTGAGTGGTTTGACAGCATAGAGGTCACATTCATCAACAGCGAGTGTCCCGAAGAGCTCAAGACGCGTAGCGCGACTGGGGTATTCCAAGCCCGAGCTCTAGAATGGTGGACAAACGAAAGGAACCTTCGTTCCAACGAAGAGGCTTATGCCTTGTCTTGGGAGGAGGTTAAGGCACTTATGATGGAGGAATTATGTCCTATACACGAACAACAAAAGCTGGAAGAGGAGTTTTGGAACCTAAAGCAAATTGGCGACGATAACCTAGCCTACACCACTTGATTCAAGCAACTCAGTTTCATTGTCCCCCACCTGGTTTTCGACCCTTGAACGCAAAAGCCGCAAGTACCTCAACGGGCTACCTCCTACTATGCGTGACACCATCGAGGCGGCCAAACTCGACAACATTGAGGCCATCTATCGTCTCGCCGCTTCCTGAACAGCAATCGCGTTCACGATAAACAAACTGCAACCCCTGTTTCTTCCAAAGCGGCCAATCAAATCACCCAACAATCAAGTGGCAACAAGGGAAAGAAGCAAAAGCAATCTAATCCTGGTTGCAACGCTATTGTACCAGCTGTTAATCCAAACCCTATTCCACCAACAAACGAACGAAAGCCATACACTGGTAGTCATCCCAAGTGTACCACTTGCAATTACCACCACCCTGCCAATGCCAACTGTCGCCATTGCACTACCTGTAACCGCTTTGGCCATACCATCTCTTATTGCAAGAACAACCCTACACCACAACCCCAACAAGCTCAAGCCGCTCCTCAAAACGCTAGACCAGCTAGAGCCTGCTACAAGTGTGGTGACCCAACTCACCTTCGTCCTCAATGTCCTCAACTGAATCAAGAGCAACAACAAGCTGCAAGAGGACGAGCTTTCAACCTCAACGTGAATCAAGCGCGAAACGACAATGAGGTCGTTAATGGTACGTTTCTTGTTAACAACCTTTATGCTTCGATGCTATTTGATACTGGTGCGGACAAAAGCTTTGTGTCCATTGAATTTGAATCCTTGTTAGATTGCACACGCTCTAAACTACCTAAGTCATTTTTCGTCGAAGTTGCCAATGGCAAATCCATCTTAGTCGATTCCGTTCTTCACGATTGCATTCTCACTCTCAACGAACACACTTTCCCTATCGATCTTATACCCATGAAACTGGGTAGTTTCGACATCATAGTAGGCATGGATTGGCTTCGTAAGAACCATGCTGAAATTGCTTGCCACGAGAAATACGTCCGTTTGCCTCTCCCATCTGGTGATACTTTACATGTCTATGGAGACCGACCTTCAAGAGGACTGAAGTTGATGTCCTGCACACAAGCGAATAAGTACTTACGTAAACAGTACTTTGCCTTTTTAGCCCACGTAGTGGAAGAAAAGGGCAAGGGAAAGAGCGTAAGTGATGTTCCAGTAGTGCGCGACTTCCCCGACGTCTTTCCTGAAGATTTACCTGGTCCTCCTCCGCCTCGATCTGTTGACTTTCGTATTGATCTCATACCCGGTTCAACTCCTGTTGCCAAAGCACCTTATCGTCTTGCACCTTCTGAGATGCAAGAATTATCTACGCAACTTCAAGAACTTCTCGACAAGGGTTTCATTCGTCCAAGTACCTCACCTTGGGGTGCTCCTGTGCTTTTCGTCAAGAAGAAGGATGGCTCGTTCCGCATGTGTATTGATTATCGTGAGCTTAACAAACTCACCATCAAAAATCGTTATCCTCTCCCACGCATTGATGATCTCTTTGACCAACTTCAAGGCGCAACTTGCTTCTCCAAGATTGATCTTCGATCTGGTTATCACCAACTTCGTGTTCTCGAGGAGGAAATTCCCAAAACCGCTTTTCGCACTCGCTATGGACACTACGAGTTCGTGGTTATGCCTTTTGGCTTGACCAACGCGCCCGCTGTGTTCATGGATCTGATGAATCGTGTTTGTAAGCCCTACCTTGATCGTTTCGTTATCGTCTTCATTGATGATATTCTTATTTACTCTAAATCTCAGGCCGATCACGAACGTCATCTACGTCTTATACTCGAACTCTTACGTGTCGAACGCCTATACGCAAAGTTTTCCAAGTGCGAGTTCTGGATAAAAGAAGTCCAATTCCTTGGACACGTTATTAGTGAAAAAGGAATCCATGTTGACCCTTCCAAAATCGAAGCAGTGAAAAATTGGACCACGCCTAAAACTCCTTCTGAGATCCGTTCTTTCTTAGGATTGGCGGGTTATTACCGCCGATTCATCTCAAACTTTTCTAAGATCGCCGTTCCTCTCACTTCGTTGACTCAAAAGGAGAAACCTTTTGCTTGGGGTCCTAAGCAAGAGGAATCTTTTCAAACCCTCAAAGACTTGCTTTGTAACGCGCCTATTCTTGCTCTTCCTGATGGAAATGATGATTTCGTGGTATACTGCGATGCCTCGAACCGTGGTCTTGGTTGCGTCCTTATGCAACAAGACAATGTCATCGCTTATGCCTCTCGTCAACTCAAAATACATGAGAAAAACTATACTACCCACGATCTTGAGCTTGGCGCAGTTGTCTTTGCGTTAAAGATTTGGCGACACTACCTATATGGTACGAAGTGTGTGGTTTTCACTGACCATAAGAGCCTACAACATATCTTTAACCAAAGGGAACTAAACATGCGTCAGCGACGTTGGGTGGAATTGCTTAACGACTACGACTGCGAGATTCGCTACCACCCTGGTAAAGCGAATGTCGTGGCCGATGCACTTAGTCGTAAGACTCATGTTAGTAGCATTCGTTGTTTTCAAATCTCTAGTGACCTTCACACTTGCATTCGTGAAGCTCAATACTCGTCAGCCAACGAAGGTAGTCCAATCGTCGAAATTCGTGGTGCTTCTATCGATCAACTTGTGACCAAATCGGATAGACTTCAATACTATCTAGATCGCATCTGGGTGCCAGATCGTGACAATCTTCGTGAACTCATCATGAACGAGGCACACAAATCCAAGTACTCGATTCATCCTGGTGCTGATAAGATGTACCATAATCTTCGTGCATCCTATTGGTGGCCTGGTATGAAGAAGGACATTGCCATCTACGTTTCCAAATGCCTCACTTGCTCAAAGGTCAAGGCTGAGCATCAACGACCTTCTGGGTTACTCGAACAGCCTGAAATCCCCGTTTGGAAATGGGATAGCATTGCTATGGACTTCATAACCAAACTCCCTCGAACACCTTCTGGTCATGATAGCATTTGGATAATCATTGATCGTTTGACCAAGTCAGCTCATTTCCTTCCTATTCGTGAAGACTTCAAAGTTGAGAAACTTGCTCGAATCTACACTGATGAAATCATATGTCGTCATGGTATACCCATTGACATCATCTCTGACCGTGATGGTCGTTTCACTTCGCGTCTTTGGCAAACTTTTCAGTCCTCTATGGGTACTCAACTGAATCTCAGTACTGCCTTTCATCCTCAAACGGATGGACAGACCGAACGTACTATCCAAACCCTAGAGGACATGCTCCGTTCTTGTGTCATCGACTTTGGTGGTAGTTGGGATGTGCATTTACCATTGATCAAATTCTCGTACAACAATAGCTATCACTCCAGTATTCGAATGGCTCCTTTCGAGGCATTATATGGTCGTAAATGCCGATCTCCTATTAGCTGGCACGAGATTGGTGATAAACAGATTACTGGCCCTGAACTCATACAAGAAACAACAGATAAGATACTTCAAATTCGTGACAACTTACTCAAGGCTAGAAGTCGACAAAAGAGCTATGCTGACAAGAGACGCAAACCATTAGAGTTCAATGTTGGGGATCATGTGCTACTCAAAGTATCTCCTTGGAAAGGAGTAATTCGTTTTGGTAAAAAGGGAAAACTTGCCCCTCGCTATGTTGGCCCTTTCAAGATACTCGAGAGGATTGGCAAGGTGGCTTATCGACTCGATTTACCTCAAGAACTCAACAATGTTCACCCAACGTTTCACGTCTCGAATCTCAAGAAGTGTCTAGCTGAAGAAGGACTTCAAGTTCCTCTCGAAGATCTCCAAATCAACGACACCTTGCATTTTGTGGAAAAACCCGTCGAAATCATGGACCGAGGAGTCAAGAAATTGAGGCGCAGTCGAATTCCTATCGTTAAGGTTCGTTGGGAAGGAAAACGTGGCGCTGAATTTACTTTGGAACTCGAGAGTGATATGAAGACTAAGTATCCGCATCTCTTCGTTACATCTTCCTAAATTTCGGGACGAAATTTCCAAAATGAGGGGAGACTGTAACGCCCTACTTTTTATATACTTTCCCTAACTAGAAAGTGACGCTTGTAATTCTATTTTTGGAAATCCTTGTATTTTTGTAATCGCCTTTTGTTGTAATCGTTGTAATGTTCGAGACTTGGATCATAATAAAATTCATATTTTCGTACAATTCATGCTTTACACCTTCATACATTTGAAACCATTAAACACGAGATACTTGATTCGTGATCCTTGGAAACATATAACAAAGTTACAAATACGTGATATGGTTGCATTTTTCGATACTTAAACTTGATCGCACATGTCATTATTTTTCCCCGGGATTTAAAACTGATAGGAAGTACTTCTTATATTCCTATTTTGATCCTAAAACATTTGGCACATTAATGGTGGAATAAGCATGCAACAAGCTTATAAAAAAAAAGAATAAAAATAATTCTTTATGACTTGGCACGAATCCACACACTTCCTCCTCCTCCAATGGCCTCCAAACCTCATTTAATCACCCACCAACTAACCCTAACTCATCTCATATAAAACCCATGCCTCCTCCAAGCTTTTTCACTTTACAACCACTCTCACAACTCTCTCAAATCAGCCACAAAGCAGCTGCTAACAAGAAGTTCGAGTAGATTCAGTACTCCTCACTAAAGTAAGCATAACTCACTCATTTCTTAACCTTTTTACTTGATTCTTTTTCCCACTTACTTGGATCAACCTTAGGAACATTTCCACTGAGTTTTCATGAAAAATCAGGCTCTGGAATGTCACCGAAATGGCTCCAAAGTGGACTGCTACTTTCAGTTTTACATTAAAACTTTGTTAAACTTGGGTTCTCTCATCTCAAACCTATGTCCTAATGCTCATAATCAAATGAATGGTTACTTGAGCTTAAAAAAAAGGCTGATACATGTTAACCTAGGGATTAAAACCTCACAAACTTTCTGTTTTGATTAGGGTTTTACCCACAAGTAGTGTCTAAGCTTGAAGCTTGATGAAAGTGTGATTGTTGGACTAGCTTGGGCTACCCTTCATAGAATCCACTCACTACTTGATGTTTTTCCTTTAGATTACTTGTGTTATTTCATTCCTTATTTTAAATGATCATGACCCTCCTTACGTCTAAAACACATGTGTAGTGGTGAATCCAAAAGAGGTCATAAGTGGATGGTACATCCTCCCACCTCCTACTTGACTTACATGGACTTAAAGAGGTCTTAAGTGGATGGATAATCCTCCCACCTCATGCTTGACTATATTATACTTACACTATATATATATTATCTACACAACTAAACCTTGATGATAGTCTAAGTGATTTCTTGTCAAGTGTTGAGTTGTATCATCTAGAGACCTTAATGCTTGTCACGACTCTAATGGATCTTTGAATCCATGAAAACACACAAACTCCTTTGAGTTTTAATAGTGTCAAGAACAAGTGTTATGTGTACAAGGTGATTATTTTCATAAGCTTATTTTCATGATTGTTAAATTCCGAATCTATAATCTTCCGTTAAAACTCCTCCAAACCCACACACCTATGTTTCTTCGTGTAGGAGGACAAGGTGTTTCATCCTAACTAATTAACAACACTCACGGGATATCAAGTAGGAAGCTTGCAAACCCACACACATTTGATTCTTTTAATAGGTTTACCGGGTTAAATTACTGAACATTGATATTGTAATTTAACTTTGTAATCCTAGTTTAATGCTTTATTGTGCTTTAGTTATTCTTAACATTGATGCTATGTAAACAATCTGATCATCACGATTATCACTCACGATATTGCGCCCCGAGAACCTTCCGCCCGGCGGGGAACACGATCCGTCCCGCCGGCTCGGGGTGTGACAACTTCAATATCAAAACACTTCAATAACACAAGTGAGATTCATAACCCCTTTTCTTTTCTTTTGCTAAAACCGCGGGGTGGAACATGTAAACTTTTGACAACTCAAAAATGTTAAACTATTGTGGAAGCAAACTATTGAGACAATGCAAATCATCTACATGTTTTGTTTATACAAATGCTGAATGATGCTATTCTTATGCAATATCATGAACTTGATTCGTCAAGCCCCCGGAAGTACTGGTATGGTCCATATGCGGGAAACCGCGAACACAAAAACGCGTGCTCCAACTGCGGGTTGGACACCACACAAACTAGATACACGTGGTGTATCAAACAAGGAAAGCTATTGCAATAGGTTTGATATTTGCATGTCCACTGGGTTTGTATTTCAATGCATTTATTTGATGAGCTTGTTCTATAATTGCTACTCAAGTTTATACAAAACATGTGAATTCAAAATATATGTTTCTCACTCAACCACGTGTGGTTGATCCAAGTTTTCTTTACATGTTTCAGGTAATCAAGATCAGGAAATTCAGATAGGTCAAGATGCTATGAATGTTTAGGGTGACCTAGAAACGAGAAACAAACTAGACGTTTTGTAATATTATCATTATGTGTATACTTTGATGTATAATATTGTGTGCGTTTGTGTTAATCTATCTAATAACTATGAAACATTAGTAAATCTTGGGTTATTCTTGAACTATGGCTATGAATTCATTACGTCACGCGCCGTGGATTCCACACGCGACGCAGGGTGTGACACCTAAGTTCATAAAAAAACATTTAAGTACTATAATAGTCTAAAAATAAGGTTGTCAAACAGATGCATTTTACATTCATAGTTGGTGGCAGTTTTTATTTTTTGATAGAATAGTAGAAGAATATACCTGTTAATATATTTTCTAAACCAACAAACTCAATTATATTTGGAAATATAATTTCTTTATATAAAAGTGAGTGTTTTTGTGAATTATTCGTTTTATAGATTCATTGGCCGATAATTACACTATCAAATTGGTTAATGGCGATTCTAACTTTCACTTATACTGTCATGAACAATCATAGTATCACCATAATCATATAGACTCACACTTGATTCTCACTCGATTTCGTTTAATTTGATAACTATAAACGAAATAAGACAAAGTATAAATAACATCAAATTAAAATCAAGTGTGAATTGATAATAATTTTTGCATGTTATCTGAATTGCCTATGACGATATAACTGAAAATGAAAAGTACTATCAACAAAACTATTAGTATTGGATTACGAATTAGATCGGTAAGGTATCGATACCAATATCAAAAATACCGATACCAAGTTTTTAAACACGTTAAATATTAAATATAAATAAAATAGAAAAACGAAGGCAAGCTTCCTAATTTAAAAAAATGATATTTATTTTTATTTAAATATTAATAAAAATATCATCATATCAAATGTAACCTTTAGGTTTAGGCTGTATAATTTCGTCTTGTAGTTGTGTTAAATTTATATTTATAAGACCGACGGGTGTGCCAAGAGAGTGGGCGTGGGTAGGGGCGTGAGTGAGCGTGGCACACCGCCCCCTCCTGGGCGTGGGTGGGGCAACGGGCGAATGAAATGTTACCGTTGGCAATCGACTGTTTGCAAGCCATAAAAAAATTACCTATTTAAACATCACATTTCAAATTCATTCAACAAAAAAAAATTCCCCACTCTTCCCATTTCAAACTAATTTAATTTTCTTAACAAAAGAAATACTTTTCATGGATCCCAACCAAACTCCAAACCAATACTACAACCCAAACACTCCACCTAACCGAAACCTGAACACGCTACCACCGAATTGGTTCTTTAACCCTTACTACATTTTTTTATTAATTTGTAATTTTTTTTATTAATTTGTAATTTTCATTAATTATATCTACTTTTTAATTTAAAAAGGAATGATGACATGAAGTGAGTGGACAAAGGGGCATTTCCACCAAAATGGTGGAGTGAATGGTTGTGGTGTGTGCCTACGTGGCGCATAGGTGGAGTGTGTGAACCATGGGGCATACCCCATGGTCTAAATTCTAATAAATAAAAGCTTTTAGGGACACATGTCATGTTACTAAAACACCTTAATTTTGTTTTTCCTACTCTTTCTTCCATTAAATATATATTCTATTAAATATACTTTTTATACATTTTAGATTAAAAAAAGAGATTTCTTAATAAAATTGAAAAAACATTAAAAAAATTATTTTAAAAATAAAAACGCCTTTTTAGAACAAAATATTTAAATAAACAAACTTTGAAAAAAAAGAGTGTTTAAAAATATAATATAAATATTTTTATTTAATGTGTTAAATTATATGAATTTTTATTCATATTTTAAATAAAAAAATCGTCTTGTATAATTTAAATATATATATCGATAAGTGTTTGCTAATTGCTATATATTTTTTATATATCCCATATAATACAAAGATATTAACCTAGTTAAATATAAATAAAAATAGAAAAACCAATGTTGCACCACTCATTTTTTGGTTAGAAGGTGACCGGAGCCTAGGGTTTTATCTTTTGAGGCAAAACCTTTAAACGAATAAACCTCAGTACCTCACACTGTAGAACAAATTACTCTTCTTGAGATTTTGATTCTTCCAATCATATCAAACTTGAAGCACCCCTGCGACTCAACTGTGTTAATGCATCCGAATCTATGATGATTAGTCGAAGCCGTTCGTTCTCCAGGTACATTTATGTCAATTATCGATTACGTTCATCAATTTCCGTACTTAATAACCACCATAGATTAGGGAACCGCCGTTTGGCGGCAATTCCCGGAAGATTTGATGATGTTTACGTAACAACTACTATACCAAACCCTAAATTTTGCGTTCGGGGTTACTGTCATGGGAAGAACAATGAATGGACAGAAGAGATAGATTATTTGGATGAATCAGGCGGTGTTATTTATACCGGAAAGGGTATCAGATCGGTTGAACCTGGGTTGGATGACCATATAATGGTGGGTGGATTAAAACAACCATTTTCGAACGCTTCTGCGGTTGCTAAAATTGTAGAGATTGTTAAAAGGTGGAAATGGGGTCCTGAGATGGAAACTCAGTTGGATAAACTTCAGTTTGTTCCAAACATGACTCATATCACTCAAGCTTTGAAGGTCACTGGAGATGGTGATGCGTCTATGAGTCTGTTCAAATGGACAAAGAGACAATCATGGTATTCACCTAGTGATGAATGTTATCTTGCATTGATTGATAGATTGAACCAGAGTCGTGATTTTGAAGGGATTCAATCTGTGTTTGATGACCTTGTTCTTGATTCAGCCAAAACAGCAGTGGTTCCTGATTTCAATGCGTTTAGTAGAGTTGTTCAGTATCTTGCAAAAGCTGAAAAATTGGAGGTTTCTTTCTGTTGTTTCAAAAAGATTCAAGAATCTGGTTGTAAAGTCGACACTGAAACCTATAATTCGCTTATAAATTTGTTTTTAGACAAGGGTTTACCTTTTAAAGCATTTGAGATATACGAATACATGGAAGGATCGGGCTGTTTTTTAGATTTAGCAACTTATGAATTGATGATTCCAAACCTAGCCCGTTCGGGCCGGATAGATGCAGCATTGAAGCTTTTTCAGCAAATGAAAGAGAAAAACATGAAACCAGGGTTTACAATCTTTGCATCACTTGTTGATTCATTGGGAAAAGCTGGTAGATTGGATGCATCAATGAAAATTTACATTGAAATGCAAGGATTCGGGTTCAAACCATCTGCAACTATGTTTGTTTCCATGATTGAGTCATATGTCAAAGCTGGAAAGCTAGACACAGCTTTAAGGATTTGGGATGAAATGAAGAAAGCTCGATTTAGACCTAATTATGGGCTCTACACCATGGTTGTTGAGGCCCACGCAAAATCAGGAAAACTTGAGACTGCAATGTCCGTATTTTCTGATATGGAAAAGGCTGGATTTTTACCAACCCCGAGCACTTATTCTTGCTTGTTAGAGATGCATGCAGGTTCAGGTCAAGTTGATGCAGCCATGAAACTGTATAATTCAATGAGCAGTGCAGGAATCAGACCAGTATTGAGCACTTATACCGCGCTACTAACACTTTTAGCAAAAAAGAAACTTTTAGATGTAGCTGCAAAGATTCTTCTAGAAATGAAAGCAATGGGATACTCTGTTGATGTGACTGCTAGTGATGTTTTGATGGTTTTCATTAAAGATGCTTCTGTTGATCTTGCTTTAAGATGGCTTAGATTCATGGGTTCATCAGGGATAAGAACAAATAACTTTATTGTAAGGCAGTTATTTGAGTCATGCATGAAAAACGGGCTATATGACTCGGCAAAACCTCTCCTTGAAAATTATGTTGACTCGGCAGCCAACGTTGACCTCATACTCTACACATCGATTTTAGCACATCTTGTAAGATGTCAAGAAGAACAAAATGAACGACATTTGATGTCAATCTTGAGTGCCACTAAACACAAAGCCCATCAATTTATGTGTGGGCTTTTCACAGGCCCAGAACAAAGGAAGCAGCCCGTTTTAGCCTTTGTTAGAGAGTTTTTTCAGAATATTGATTATGAGTTGGAAGAAGGAGCAGCCCGGTACTTTGTTAATGTGCTTTTAAACTATCTTGTTTTGATGGGTCAGATTAATCGGGCCCGTTGTGTATGGAAAGTTTCATATGAAAACAAACTTTTTCCAAAAGCAATCGTGTTTGATCAACACATTGCTTGGTCGCTTGATGTGAGAAACTTATCTGTTGGTGCAGCTCTGATTGCAGTGGTTCATACACTTCATAGGTTCAGGAAACGTATGTTGTATTATGGTGTGGTTCCTAGACGGATTAAGTTGGTGACTGGGCCCACGTTAAAGATCGTGGTTGCACAAATGTTAAATGCAGTGGAGTCACCATTTGAGGTCAGTAAGGTGGTTTTAAGGGCACCTGGGGACTCTGTATCAGAATGGTTTAAGAAGCCTATTGTTCAGCAGTTTCTTCTGAATGAGATACCATCAAGAAGTGATATTCTGATGCATAAGCTTAATATACTTTTTCCCAGTTCTGCGCCTGAAATCAGGTCACTGAATCCACCTAAACCTCTCGTTGCTGGAAGGGTAATATAGTAATAACAAGTTGCACACTGTGGCGGGATGCTAAAATTTGCTAGGCTTGGATCCGCTGACTTGTACATTTTAAGAGCTTTGCATTTCCATTTGGCTTCCTTTATGGGTGTTTTAAGATATGAACTTTTCGAATCAAGATTCCAAAATTCAGTGGTTTTAATAGGTGTGTGAGAGAGACTTAAATCAATTGTTAATTGGACACAGATTAGTTGATCATATTGAGAAAGGTTTTATCTTTCTGGGTATTTTTTTTTTGAATGCTTAATGTGTTTTAAACACTTATCATCTTTGCTTTCACAAGCCTATAATCAAATTAAAATGCCCTAATTATTATTTATTGAACTCCTGATCGCTATGTTGCAAGTATCAGTTGGTAATTTCCTTTATTTTGTTTCTGATTTCAAAAAGTGTCATTTTAAAATATCTTATGTTATTAACAAGTAATAACTACTTATATGGTACCCTTATGTACATGTTGCAGATTATCTTTAAACCTGGAAATGCTGGACAAGTAATAACTACTTATAGGGTTTAATCTGCCTCTGTACAGGTTCGTGATCTTTGTTTTTAGTTGGTTAATGTTTCACATTCTGCTGCATATATGATGTGAGATTCTTGGTAAATACAATGCATGTATTTTATGTTTTACCTCATTTTCTACCGCATGCTTTTGAGTTTTGTTGACAGCTGTTGCTTGATGATATTTTGAACCAACGACCAACAATTCGAATGTAATATGTTGCTTGATGGTTGGAAACTTGCAATGTGATAGAAACTAGGAATAAGGTTTGGAGTACTGTTGTTGTCTCCATGAACTCAGGTTTATAACTGATCCACGGTAACATTTGAACCAAAACATTTAATGTAGGTACATAACATTCAAAAATCAGATACTCATGCATTTGCCTGAAAAGGGATTATATGTTGAATTTGTGTATTAAAAAAAAAACAATGCTTCTTGCACAACTTACTAAATGTGAATTGCTTCTTATACATTTACGCATCAAGACTTGTACCTTGTTACTAAAAAGGCCTAGGGGGCTTTTCCAGAACAGCAGAAAAGAAGACCTCTCTATCATCATCTTTATCAACCTTTGGTACAACTACCCATTTGTGCCTTTTGTACCTTAACATCTTAAACCCCTCCAAATAGTCCTCCAAATCTTCCTTTAAACAGAAAAAACTGTCAATCCATAACAACCCTCCTGGTCTAAGTACTCTATCCCAATCATAAAGTACAAAATCCAACAACACGAAGTCGATCCAACCGTCAAGAAACCGTGTAGTGTGGATCAAATCCAACGTGTTATCAAAAAAAGGGAGACGTTGATTTATCGTCATGTAGATTGGTACGAGACCCCGAAGTGCAATCATTTCACTAAATGGGGCCCCAAGATTGATAGTAGCGGATACAATAGTCACATTATGTTCCCTCATTCTAGCAGCAAAAGTACCCGTCCCAACACTAAAATCCAGCCCGATACGTATCTCTCCAGGCTTCAGATTGAGAATGTCGGTGATTCTAAAATCAGGAGTGGAGTTTGACAACGAGTCCGGGTAAACAGGTACAACCCATCTTGGGTTTTCGTGGTGGGTCAGGTTGAAACAATTTGAACATTTGAAGAAACCTTTGCTTGTCTTGTTAGCAGCAAGACAAGCAAAGTTCTTGCATCTATATTGACTCCACCGCACGTTTTTATCATCCGGGAGGCTCCAGATTGACTCGGGGAACGGCAATGGTTTTGTGTAGAACTGCGGGGCCCGTGAGAAGCATCTTCTTCTTGGTAACGGATCACACCCATGAACCATTAACCGTTGAGCTAGTTTCCAATCATCACTGCATATATCACCCACATCATAATTCATATACTCTTCAAGTTCTTGTTTCATAGAAAAACAAGCATGTCCAACGCTTGTAAACGTCCCGTTGGCACCCATGAAGTTTTGTTTTCCTAATCTATTGGGTTTTATCCTAATGTATTTCCGGATTTCTTCTGTTAGAAAGAAATCAGGTGAGATATGAAATGATTGTGACTGGTTTGAGCCTGTTAGAACCTTGGCTTCTGGACTGCCCGACTTTGCATACTCAATTAGACCCAAAATGTCTGCAAGAAACGAACTATATCTCAAAGCATCGGGTGAATCTTTGTGGGAATCTCTAATACCAGCCATTTCATGCTCTATCTTCTTGATAACAGTTTCCAATAAATCGATTTGAGGACGACTGTTATCGTGGGGATTGGTACCATAGATGCATTTTGTATCCGAAACGAGAAAAGGCTTCAGGGAGTAGAATTTGAAATAAACAGTACAAGTAAGCGAAAGAATACCTAGTATGAAAACAAACCTGGGAATTCCTCTTGATATACTCAACTTCATTTTCATCATCCCTTGATCACACACACAAAAGCAACAATCATATAACTCCCATTCTCCTCCAAATGCGCAAGTAAACGCTAAAACTTAAATTCCACTTCAACCTTAGACTCTAAATGATTAGCTAGAGAAGCTCTTAGGTAGCTTCATTTTTATATAAAGAAGTTAATTGCACAAATAGCCCCTAAGGTTTAATCAAATTGCAAGGTTGTCCCCAGGTTGAAGTATTGCAAATTTCTACAAATATTTGTGAGAGAAGGTTGCATATATGGTATTTGTAGTTTGGTTAGATTGAATGTTTGGTCATCAACATTAAAAAATTTGTCCAAACATATGTGATAAGAGCACATAAATGGTTTCCGTAGTTTGGTTAACCGCAAAGCTTAGACCCTAAATCAAATTACAATTTTATTGTTAGAAGCCAATTAATTAATTAATCAATATATAAATAGTACGTGGATCCAAATCAATTATTTATACTAATAAAATAATTCATTGCTTATAAATTACATTTTTTTTCATATCGATTAAGATAAATAATACATGAATCCAAACCATGCCATTTATTTACACTATTTTTTTTCGTTTTGGGTGGTTTGATTGTGATTGCATGAAAAATAGGTGGTTTGGGAGCCATCTTTGGTTTTTAGGTCATTCACTACTGTAGCGGAAGTTGGTGATGGTGTCATGGGTGAAGCCACGTCGCACGCTTAAGGTTGGGCCAGGTAGGAGGAGGCTTCCACTACCCCAAGTTTAATCCAAGTTTTATAAATTTTTTGGATTTACAAATTATCTTAATTAGAATTTTTTGGATTTAAAAAAATCTCATCTACAAATTGCTTGGATTAAACTTGCAAATTATCAAATCAGTGGATCAAACTTGTAATTTACTCAAAAAACCATAGCTAAGGGACCAATTATGCAATTAATGTTAGATAAAGTTTACGAATTTAAAATAAATTGTAAAGTTTTCGTATATTTTCCGATAAGAATCTTTTCATTCATGGATTTGGGGTTTAGTTTCAAGATTTGATTTGATTATTTTAAGTAATAATTTAAGCACAATTTGGACTCAGGTTCAAGGTGCTATACCTCTACTGGAGCATTCAAATCTGAAGAATAAAGAATTGAGTTGACAGATGTATCAAGAACAATTAAAAATGTTGTATAAACAATACTGTGTACCTACATTGTGAAGCACGAAGCATAGAATGCAGCATAAGTTATGTAAAATTTGAGAATATACAACAAAAATAGGAATTGAGTAATGCTTAAATAAAGGAAATTCTCACCTGACAAAAGAAAAACATGACCAAATACACCAAAATTACTCGGTTTTCCAAGTGTTGACAATCCATGGGGTGGTTGTTTCTTCCATCTGACTTCTAACACTTGTTAACTATCATGAAAGAAAGGGATTTATTAGCACAGATTCTCTTGTGTTGCATCAAATTCAAATTAATTTTGATTTTCTAATTGCTTAGCATGTTTGTGAAGCAACTTCTCTGTCCTATTTTGGGGTAACGGTTTCTCCAGACCTAACTCAAAAGTAAGAATTTAGAAGGTATGTTTCTCCAGACCTAATACCACATTTGCGGTGTATATATATAATGTATATGTGTTGGTCCTTAAGAGACAAAAGTAAAATTGTCAATAATCGTTAAAAGCGTTGAAATGATTAACCTCAAACGATGACTTTGAGCCGGGGACTCATTCGAAGCAGCCTCTCTATCCCCAACTGGGATAGGGGTAAGGTTTGTCTCTATCCTTCCCCCCAGACCTTATTCTAAGTGGGATTTTTACTGGGTATGCTTGTTGTTGTTGTTTGTTTGTTAATTGCCGGTATGTTGGCAAGAGTTGATGATATAAAACTGTTTTTAATTATGCTTTTTGAAGCATCATACTGCATCTTTGAACCTGCTTTGATAACATTTACCCAAAATATGATATGATAATCAAGTCGTAAATTTCTTTACATGAATATAAAAGTGGCTTATGAAGAAATTTACCATACCCGCACCCGGACGTGGCAAGTCTTTGAATCTGGATTTTGCTATTGATCTTCGCTAATCTGGTCACAAACTGCAAGATTGAGTTCTAAAGAATTGAAAACATGAACAACATGAGTTTAAATTCGATTACACGATTTCGTTGGCCGTTGATTTGAATGAAATGAAATAGTAACAATATTCATTTTGGTCAACCATTATGACTGATTTATGTAACAAGAATCGGTTCATATTTATTCCAAAATCATAACAAAAATTCATCAGAAAATCAAGAGTTTCATGAATGATTTCACTTCCAGACTGTTCAATGGACTTGTTTCAAACATAGAATCAACTTCAATTAAAATTAGGAATTCTAAATTTGTTATTGATCGAATAGAACACGAAATGCCATTAGAACAGAGAATTCAAAGTTTCAAACCTAAAATGATCCTTAATTAACTGTTCGAAACATAATTTGTAGATAGAATTACATGATCAATCAACAATCACCAGTTAATCACCATTGTTTTGAACAGTACACAAACACTAGAAACAAAACACGAGATCTGGCAACGCTTGCATTCATATCATCAACCAATCACCTCCGGCGACGACCGTCGGAGTACTGAGATAACGGAACAACCTCCGACAACGGAGTTGACAACGGCGTCGGAAGCGGCGAGCTACGGCAAACCGGACAACTAGCGTTAAGCTTCAACCAAGCATCAACACACGTCATATGAAAACAATGTTTACAATCCGGCAACATCCTCAACATCTCCGCTTCCTTATACTCGCTCAAACAGATCGCGCAGACGGTATCAATTCCGTTGGAGAATGGAAACTTCGGGTAGGAATTGATCACGGCTTGATCAAGTCCCACGACGGAGTTTTGTTCACCGTTTTCTTCGTTGGTTTCATCGACGAAGATTATGCTCGGGAGAATTACGCCGCCGTCGTTAGGGTTTTGACGAGGGTGATGGTGGCGGTACCGGTGGCGGAAACAGATGTAGGAAGCGAGAAATAGGGATGATAACAGGACGAGAAATCCAAACGCGATGGCGATTGCGTAACCGAGGCCGATGTTTGTCAGGTAGTAATGAGTGGGACTATTGGTTGGTGGTGGTGGTGGTGGTGGTGGCGGTGATAGGGTGGACATTGGGGTAGAATTGGTGGCTGTTGATGTCCATTTGTGGGGAGGAGAGGGGGCGGAGATGGTGGTGGTGATGGTGGTTTTAGAAGTGGGTGGGTGGGTGCATTAAATGAGTTATACAGAGAAAGGTCATTAATGGCGATGGAGAGGAATCAAAGCATAAAAATGACCGGTCGCCATTGAAGAACCTTTGAAAAATAAAAAACCTCAACGCTCCCCGTCTTGCGTGTGTGTTATAATTTTTAATTTTAAAATTTATTTTAAAATTTTTAATTTTTTGTTAGTTAGGTGGAGACGTGATTTGGAGAATATGTTTTAAATATTAATTAATTTGGAATTATTAAAAGGGTGCATGCAAAATCTTATTATATTATGACCGTAATATTGTAATTATTCGAAAGCAATAAAGATAGCAAGATAATGAATAAAATCAATCTTGTGAATTTTATTTATTATTCTAACTAGTTGGTTTCCCACGTGTTAGGGGTGAGCAAAAAACTGAAAAAACCGAATCGGAACCGAATTAACCGAAAAAACCGAACCGAATGAATAACTTGGCAAAACCGAACCGAAAGAAACCGAAACCGTTTTTTTAGGTTCGGTTTCGATTTTTATAGTATGAAAAACCGAAACCGAACCGAACCGAACCGATTTTTAATATTTTTAAAAAAATAATATATATATATATATATGTGTGTGTGTGTGTGTGTGTTGCTATTTTCATACATATTTAACGGGAAAAACACACAAAAAAGTTTACCGTTAGAGATGGTAAAAAATTTAGATGAGATGAAATCTACTATTTTAAAAGGTAAAGATCGGAATTATTGCATATTTAGTTATTTACTTTTGATTTTTTTAAATTTAAGAACATGATGATAATTATTTTGTTTTATTTTAATTAGTTGATGTTCGATCAATTAATTTATTAATTGTTAATCATGTTTGCATTTTCAATGTTGGGCATAAGATAGAACAAAAAAAACAAGAACAAAAGAAAAGTAAAAAAAACCGAAAACCGAACTGAAACCGACAAAAAAACCGAACAACCGAAAACCGAACGGTTTGTAATAAATAAAAACCGACTATGTCGGTTTCGGTTGCTGTTTTAGCCAAAAACCGAACCGAACCGTGCAAACCCCTACCACGTGTTATAGCAAAAATTCTCACAATTTCTAATATCATGACGCAAATATGATATTGTATATCAAACCACGTATATAAAAACACGTCACAATGAATGTCACTTGTTTTGGCTGATCGGGATAGGGATGTATAAAAAAAATAAGTTTTCATTTGTGAATCAAAATGTAGATATAAAAACATGTCGTAACGGTTGTTACTTCGAAATAAAACATTAAAGTGTAGTCATCATATGTGTGGCCATCACACCAAAAA
The DNA here is from genome assembly GCA_009363875.1 of Mikania micrantha. Taxonomy (NCBI): domain Eukaryota; kingdom Viridiplantae; phylum Streptophyta; class Magnoliopsida; order Asterales; family Asteraceae; genus Mikania; species Mikania micrantha. The sequence goes on from CM018696.1 coordinate 89,870,102, forward strand.
AAATAGGCATGCTTAGTCATAAAATGTAACATCAATAAATAAGCACATGACTAGCAAATAAAATGAAAAAAAATTAATAGTTATTATTTATTTAAATAATATTATTGTTTATTTGTCAATATTAATTAATATTAAAAATTGAAAACAACTTAAAACGCGTCGCACACAATATCCTCAAATAAAAAAAATTGACCCATACTGCTCTGCTAGTATGAGTACTATGTCACAACAGTGGTAACAATATCACCAATATCAAAACATATACTCAAAAAACAAGCGTAATATATTTCAATTTGTCCTAAATCAACAAACCAAACCATCGCAAAAATATGAAACGCTCCTAAAGAATAAAAACACAAACATAAGCATGCAATGCTAAAAGTTATATAATGAAAATAATAAAAGACGCTTTTGTATGCGCAAAATCTAATGTATAAAATATAAGCATAGGATTGATAAATAAAATTAAGAAAACATCGTTTAATTATTATTTATATTATTTAAAATTCTTTTATTATTTAATTACTATGTGTAATTTAATTATTAATAAAGCAGAGTAAAAGGAAAAACAAAAGGTCAATGTATTGTTAGGAGTTATAAACTGTCAACCTCCAATTCAAACTCTCAGACTTTAATGGTAAGTCAACATGTGCATGTGTGTTTGGATTTGAAAAAGTTACCTATTTATGTAATAATAGTGATTATTAATTAATTAGTTTTACTGTTAATGTTTTTCGTTTTGTATATATCTAAATTCCTTGTTTAATTTGTAGAATTTATAATTGAAATTCAAATTCAAATTTAATCTAGATCGAAAATGAAAGAAATGAATTTCATAATTCCAACCTCGAATATTTGTGACATTCTTTATTTCAAGTTTAGTGTATCTTATTCCTTAGACCACTTTCATCCATGAACAAATATAATGGTTGTTGATAATATCATTAAAAGAAAAACTTTAATTCATAAAAATGAATAATCAATTTGGTGGACCAACCTTTTGGTTAGGTTTTTTTTATTAATATTTTTATTTCATGTGAAACATGGCAATTTTTAATTGGGTTGGTTGTGAATAAGATTGAAAAATTATAATTCGTTGGATTGATAGTGAATGAGAGATAAAAAATTATGTTTGATTGGTTGTATAAATTAAAGAAAGACAAATTAATTTTTTAGTGAATAGTTTAAGTTGGTTGGTTGTGAATGTGAGTATTTAATTTTTAAAGAAAAAAAGACAATTTGCATCCAAGAATTCAACGTCGACTAGGTGAAATATGAAGAAGTTTTTTTTTAATTTAAAATTTTATAACATTTCAATTTCAACCCTAGTTAAATTAACCAAACACATATTAAATTTATAAGAATTTTACTAATGGCAATTTAAGTTTCTTTAAAACAAAACGAGCCTGATGCATATTTAAATAAATATACAAACAATTTTGAAATTCATATGTTGTTTGGTTTTAAGTTGATCGGGTCAAGTTAGTTGGGTTTTTCCTTGAAAAATATTGATCCTATCATGCGAAAACTTAATATCAGAGTGAAAATTCTTAAATCATATCTGAAACCTTAAAATTTTGAAAATAAATGTGTTGTACAATAAAGTTGAATAAAAAATCAATTTTAGTATGTATCACATATTTATTTTTAAAATTTAAAATAAATGACTCATATAAAATTTAAAAGTTTCCTCTCCAAAATTTTGTTTTCATATTATATAATCTCTATAGACATTGTTTAACCCCTCTAGATGGCATGAAAAATTACCAAAAACTACTATTTCATAAGAATCATGCGTATTCCTGTATTCATACAAGATCCATAGTCCACGGAAAATTGAAAGTACGGGTTGTTTCTTAGCTCTTAATGAAACTATTCAGCACTTGTCATTTAACGCGATTGTTTTAAATTAAATTACTTCTTAATGATTCAGTTCAGCACTTAACCATTCAGCATACCATTTAGCACTTAATAAATCAGTTCAACACTTAATCATTCAGTTCAGCACTTAATGATTCATATCTATCAAACAGCCCCTACCTCAGTGTGCATATAAAATAGATTGGGAAAAAAATTTGTTTTAAATAAACCATAAAAAGTAAAACCAACTTTTTTAGACCATCGGGTATGCCCCATGGTTCATTCACTCTACTTATGCGCCACATAGGTACCCACCACAACCACTCACTTACCAAAAGCAGTGGAAATGCCCTTTTGTCCACTCACTCCACGTCATCATTTCTTTTTTTAAACTTAAATAATTAAATATAATTAATCATAAATTAAAAAATTACATAAAATTATAAATAAACATTACAATTTAATTTAAAAAAAGCTAATTATTAATAATTGTATAAAATATTTAAAAAAACATGACAATAAATATAATTAAAATTCAAGATTAAACTTTATGATTTAACGGTCAAATTAAAGAAAAAAAAGTGTGTGATGGTTGTATATATAGTTTTTTTTAAATTAATTTTTTTTAAACATATGTAACGGTCAAATTGGGGTTCAACCGGTGTGAGAGCCGTTGCCCCACTCACGCCGTGCCCGCCACGCCCACCCGGTGGGCGGTGTGCCATGCCCAGTCACGCCCAATCACAAGGCACACATGTCGGTCTTATCATAAAACACACAAACTCATATGATCTTACTCCTAAATTTATTCTATATTTGCAATCGATATGATGTAAACCGTTTACCTTTATCATGGGTGGGCCGGGGAGGGGCAATCCCGACCCCTGTCTAGGGCCCATTTTTTAGGGGGCACAAAATTTTTTAAATACACGTATATGTAGAAATTTATTCAAATGAGAATCAATAAGACGAATCGAACTAAAAAGAAGCACTTATAAACACATTATTTAACGAGTGCAAAAACCTTTTTTTTAAAGTATAAAAAGTTACTTTCATGCTCTTTGAACTAAATATGTCAATTGGTTTGGTTAATGGTTTATTCGGTCTGGTTTAATCGGTTTTTAATTTTTTTCCCTATAAAAAATCGATCGGAATTCGAGAAGTGGTTCGGTTCTAATTTCGGTTAAAACCAAATAAACAGATTGAAAGCCAAATAAACCGCTTAAACGTCGAATAAACCGATAACAACCAAATAAACTGATTAAAAACCGAATAAACCTATCTGAATAAACTGAATTCAACCGAGTAAACCGAATTCAGCATTGTATATTATTAATAAGATAATAATTTTAAATTTGAATTCGGTTAACCAAACAAATTAAATTTAAAAAAAATCAGAATTAAAAACCGAAATTCGGATATGGTTAGGTACCGAACCGAAAACTGAATTCGGAATTTGGATACAGCTAGAACCAATACGAAAACCGAATTCAGAATTCGGTTCGATTTTTTTAGTTATGAATATGTTTCGTTTTATGGTATTAAACGGTTTTTTGACTTTTTGAACATCTCTACTTTAATATTTGAATTCGCTAGGGTTTTTTTTACCGGTTCGTCCTGGACACGCCAATTCTAAGGGCTGCCCCTGACCTTTATATAGAGAACAAACACCTTTATCATCGTGATGTCACAAGAAAATTTCTTTTTATTTTGTTTGTTTAAATTGTTTTTCAACAAAATATCACCACCGTGTTATAATTAGTAGTTATATATTCTAGTTAAAATCATCTTATTATTCTCCAATATAATTATTATGCCAAAACATTTAACGTACCGATCTTCCCCTAACGCTATGTTCCCGTGATTATTAAAGGAGATAACATAAAGGAAAAGAAATGAGAAGAAATGAAAAGAAAAGAATGAATTTATTTCCTTCCATTTCCTTCCAAATCGGAAGGAAAGAAAAATTAAGTAATTTTCCCTATGTTTCCTTCAACTTCTCTTCTTTTCCATCCTTAAATGAAACTCGAGAACACAACATTTTTTATTTTCTTTTACCTTCCCCGTTGAATGAAACTCAGGAACTAAAAAATATTTCTTCTTTCATTTCTTTCCATTTCCTTTCTTTTCTTTCTTTAAATTAACTTGGGAAGAGAGCGTAATACTGGTGGTGGAGACAAGTTCATATGGAGAAAACGTCCTCTTGAAAGCGAGTTGATGGGAAAAAACCAATTATTAGTCCGACTTCATCATCTTTCTGCAGTAATTTCAATGCTTATTGAATGAGTTTGTGTTATCCAAGTGTCCATTCTCTATGACTTCGTGCAACACATGAAGAATTTCATGCTCATGAATTGTTACATTTTTCTTTTTACCTTTCTAATTATCATAATTCCTTTACGATTTTGATTTTATTGACAGGATAGTCTCGTTTGCGGTGCACATATGTAATATATATAGGAGACGGATCGGATACAAAGGGTTTTTAACATGAGAATGATAGGAAGGATTTCTGGCCCTTGATCAAGTTAATCAATGGTTAGGATCTAGTGGTCCCCACTTTTCATTAAAAACTTCCGTGATTTTAAAGATGAAAGGGCAAAAAAGAAATAACCTACATTTGTTGACTTTTTTTATGGTTAAATCAAGTTCCACCATTTTTTTAAAAATCGAATAACTTTAAACGGTTAATCGTTTTTTTAAAAAAATTACACCATAAAATAGAGAATTTTATTATCTTTAAGTTGAGTATAGTATTGTTGTAGTTTTTTTCGATTTTTTTTACGTGGTACGTGATTTTAGTGTTTGGTACGTGATTATTGGTACGTAATTATGCAGTTGGTCCTTTGATTATGCATGTTAAATGACGGTCTGTGATTTTTATATAACGTGGTACGTGATTTAGTGGTACCTGATTATGCAGTTTGTCATTAATTACATGTGTTAAATTACGGTCTGTAATTTGTTGAGTCATGGTCTGTAATTATATATGGACGATATTGTCCTTTACCCTCATGACACATGTCAAAACCTTGTGGCTTCCTACGCTTCTCATGTCAAAATCCTTTGTATTATAACGCCTAGTATATATATACACATGTGTCGGTCCTTGATGGCTTATAATAAAAATTAAACTAATTTTAATGTTATTTTACTTATTTTTTATGAAAATTATGTTAAAATGTTGAGTTGGTCAGTTAATCAGGCATCATGAGCCGATTGTCTCATTATAAACAACCTCTCTGTTACTACGATATAAAGGTAAAGTTGTCTACATATTTTCCTCCTCGTATCCTAACTTAGCTTTGCTAATTCTGACATATACTGATTACGATAATAATGATTTTATTGATCAGGATGCAAAGAACGCAAATATAATCTCTTTTTTTTATATTCTTTTAATTTACATCTGTGTAACTTAATATACACATGTAAAATGCATCTAGATCATTTTTTGAACATTGTTTATTCATTGTCATGTATGACATATATGACAAGAAAATTAGCCACGCGTTGTGGAGGCACAATGCCATTAAAATTGATAGTATTGCAACATGGTGGTAAGTAAACATATAAAGTTATGGCTTGTTTGGGAGGAGGGGGGTTGGGGGGACAGTTTTAGAACAAATCGGAACTGGCTATTTAAACCGGAACTAGTCCAACCTAAATCTATAGGCATATACAGTTCTAGTTTCTCATAGAAACCGGTTCTACTTCTATCTGGTCAAAAACCCAAATCTAACCAAAACTGGTTTTTGACTTTATTGACTGAATAAGAATTAATATGAAACCAATAAAAACCGGTTTTGCACCTCTAATGACGGGGATAGGCCCTATAAGTTTAGAAACTTTATGGTGTTAAAATAACATTTAACAAATTCAAAGGCTGAGCTTTCCGCACACACTTGAAATTGATTCAACTGTGCTAAAAATATAAATTTTTATCGGAACTGGCTACCCAAACTGGAGCTGGTCCAACCTAAATCTATAGGCATATACGGTTCTAGTTTCTCATAAAAACCAGTTCCACTTCTATCTGGCCAAAAACCCAAATCTAACCAGAACTGGCTTTTGACTTGATTGACCAAATAAGATTTAATTTGAAACCAATACAAACCGGTTTTGCACCTCTAATGACGGGGATAAGCCCTTAAACTTAGAAACTTTATGGTGTTAAAATAACATTTAACAAATTCAAAGGCCGAGTTTTCCGCACACACTTGAAATTGATTCAAATATAATAAAAATATAAATTTTTACTGCACTATAGCTGTATAGCAATTTACAGAAATCAGTATATTCTACAAATATGTTTGAGTCCATTTTCTATCAATGTAAAACTAAACATGATATGCATATTTATAAATAGATAAATTTAAGAAAAAAGAAAATGCGGATGATTTCAGCAACCCCCAAGGCCCCAACCATACATGCAGACATTCAGTTCAAACTTCAGATACCAAGATATGCATATAGACGGCTATGTATATATAAACAGACCCAAAAAATGTATATAAAAGCAATTAAAAGGTGTAAATTAAAAAAATATAAAATATGACAAGACAAATATAAACAATGCAAATACATATCCTTCAAATTAAATTACTTATAAAAGATTTACTGTGGTTTAATTTAAGAAACTTGGAAATTTATGCAATCAACAATCTAATTTTTTATTCTTTAATTAATTAAATCGAATCAAGTAAAGAAGTCAGTGAGCGAAGGAAGCTTGATCTCACCCATTCTGGTTATCGGTATGGTAATGTCTCCAATAAGTGGAAGGTCAATAATTAGGTTGATTTGAAGCTCGTAATCAATGTCCCAATCTACAGCAATGTCCTTCACCAAGCTTATTAAGATGCTATGAGGCACCTTAATCTCAACATCTAGCAATGTGTCACCGTTCCCCTTAAGCGAACCCGGGTCAGGGATCGTTCCCGTTGCAATCACACTGCTCCAAAATTAACCCAAAACTTCTTCATCAATTACTAGGCTAAACATACGTATGCATATGTATATAAAGGAATGAATTCAAATATCTAACATGAACATGCATGATTAGTTTCGTTTGATGATATATCAATACTTCTGATTTCTGTACAAATTTTCTTTCATGAATTTTTTTTACACATATATAATACATGACTACATATGCGCTTTCAAGGAACTAATACGGTGCAATTTTAAACTAAATAGTTGAGGGTTTAAATGCTGCTGAGTTTGATTTTGTGATTTTACATGTTGATGGGTTGATAAACACATTCAGTTTTTATGTATATTTGAGTCGATTCTAGTTTGTAAATATGTCGTTTAAGGTTATTTTTAGTTTCTTTTTACATTTTATGGTTTTACAGGTTTGTCGAACGAAATGAGCGGAAATCGAGGCTAAAACACAAAAAATCGAGCCCTAGATGAATATAGAAGAAAACGAAAAATTTGTCATGTTTTGACAGTCTTGGCGGTACGCCAAGAATTTCGGGAGGCCACCGATTGTTTTGTCGTTGGCGGTACACCAAGAGGGCTATTTTGGGCCTTGGCGGTACGCTACGGCTTTAAAAATTTGAAAAAGTTTACCCTAATTCGAGAAATATAAAAGGGAGCTTTCCAGCCGCAATGGGAAGCATGTTCGGGCATTTTTCGATCCCAGGAGCATTTCTGAAGGTCTTTGAAGCATTTTGAGAGCTTTGAATGCCTAGAGATTGCTAGGAGGCTAGTTTCTTTGTGAAGACACTTTAGTTACATCTTGTTCCTATTTTGTTCTTCTTATTAAGTAATTCTAGTACATTTTATTTCATTGTTTGTGATTGTGTTTGACTGAAAATGATGTTGTTTTGCTAGATCTTTGATTCTACTTAGGTTTGGATACTTGTTTGAATGATTATTGGTTGTTATTGATTATTGGTTTAATTATTGATGGAAAACACTTTTGTAACAGATCTTAGTATGTTATTTTGATGAGTTTTGCATTCTTGATCTTGATTATATCAATTATTATCATTTTCAATATGTGTTTATTGAATATCTTTCGGTGTTAGACGTGTATTAGGTCATTGACTTTGTGTTATGACTAGTTTGTGATTTGTTTGATATCACTAGCAATAGGAAAAAGGTTTAATTGATGTTTTTAGGGTTTTGTATGTTTCAAAGTCTAGAAATCTGAAAGGTGATAGACTTGTCGGGTGATCTTTAGCATTAGAATTTTCTTAGTAACTACCCGGAAAGGATGTTTATTTGAAAGTCTTTGTGTTATTGTCATTTCGTGTCAAAATAGATATTTTAAGATTACTTCTTGCATCTTTGGTGTATTGAGACAGGAAAATAAGAAATGTGACTTGTTATTAGAGTACAAAAGTGTTGTTAGAAAAATCCGGGAGGTGATTCAACTAACTAGTGTGCGTGTTGCAAGATTAGGGTTTCCTAGTTGGTTACATCTGGTAAATGATCCATAATCCATTAGGTTATCTATGTTCTGCTGTTTAAGATCCTAGTTTCATCGTGTCAACTAAAGTCAATAGTTTCCAAGAATCACAAACAGTAATCCAACCTAAGTAGAGCTTTCCTCATTTGTTAAGGTTCATTTCTTTTAAATAAATTTGTCAATCTAATTCTAGGGTTAATATTAGTTAAATTGTCTTTTCCAATTTAATTAAGATAATTAGTTTAATTAATTTAATAATTCTCATTTTTCTTCAAACCCCCGTTTAAGTAATCACTTACTAGTTTTGTTTCGTTAGGTTAGTGTCTTGTGGGTTCGATATCCGGACTTTCATTGGCTATTCTGCAATTGATAGGTACACTTGTCTGTCGTAATGGTCTAGTTTAGGATTTTCGATTATAACTCGTTGTGTTTAAGTTAAGTCTAGGTTAGTGTTTAGAGTCATTTTCTTAAACCACTATAAAGGACATCATATGTAGAGTAGTTTGTCCAAGTCGGAACAAAAATGTGAAATAATATGGCATCAGGAGATTTTACTAAATACAATATTATCTATTACATTATGGTAAACTAAGGTTTTGACGTTATGGTTTAAGTGTTTTAACTATTTTTAACCCAAAATAAGATATTCTACCAATACAGCACATGTGGTTAGTGGTTTAAGCAACTAATGGTTTACCCTTCAACCATAACAATTTTAACAGTTTTGGCCCCCAACCCTCCACTTATGACTATGTTAGAATAGTAATGATTGGGGTAAAAACCGTTAGTTGTTTAAACTACAATGGTTGCATTGATAGTAGATTTAATATTTTAAGTATTAAAATAATATTATTATTTATTTAAACACTAACTTTTTTTTGTAGTTTGTTTTTTTTTAAACATTGTTTTTCAAATAATTGTTCTTGAAAGTTTTATAATTTATAATAAATTTTTAAAAAAAGCGTGTTTTTAATATCAATATATTTTAATGTATTTATTTTTATTATAAAAATGTATAAAAAGTATATATAATAATATTATTATTTAATATTAGATGCATTTAATAGGAAAGAGATGCGAGAAATAAATGTTGAGATTCTCTAAAAATATGTCATGTGACATTAAAAACATTTATTTATCGGTATAGGTAGATTGATGAGATTTTGCAACGTTGATTTGTCTTGAGATAATTGGTGTTAATTCTTTAGTGTTTTTGTATAGAAGACAGCTTGGTTTATTGATTTGTCTATTTTTATTTTTTTTTCCATTCTTTTTCTTTGACAAATTGCAAATTTCGTTTAAGCATTTTTCTAGAGCATTTATTAATTCAGTTATTTTATTGACCGTTTAGAAAAAAAAACATAAAAGAGTTGAAATTTGAGGTTTAATGAAATTTTCACACAATTAATTCAAACAATCTAATATATCTAGGCCTTCAAACAATCAAACGTAAAGTTTTGATACGGCATTTTATATTTCCAAATATGAAGATTTTGATTCATTGTATCTTTACATCCAAAAAAACACCAAAAATTAAATAATTTAATTTAATTTAATTAACGAAACCTTTTTTAAAAACGAAAAAAAAATTAAAATAACAAATAGAAATTCTATTTTGATTGGTTTGACTATTAGTTCAGCCTCGTGATGACGTGATATGCTTAAAATTGTTTTTTATTTTTGTAAATCAATTTTGTGTTTAAAATATAAATTTTTTTTAGGATAACTACGACTAAAAGTTTTTATCTTAATTTGTTTTGTAACACGTAACTATATGTCAGACACCGTTTGTCAACGATTAAACAAAAATACAGGTATCACAAAAAGAGGTATTAACGCTGTTAAATAAAGAAAAAAAACGTAATCTAGTTATATAGGCATTTATGTAATACAAATTGCAATTAATTAAGCATTCGATTAAGATGGCAAGTAAATAAAATATTTAATAACTATATCCCTAATGCAGTATTATATAAATACATTTACGGTGTTATAAAAATATATATTACGTCAAGATATTATAGATGCATGAATGTATGAAACTTATAGGACCCAGTCAAAATTACAATTTGTGAAGAGTACGTTGTGTGCACAAAAATAAATTTATCTGCAATTTTTTTCAGATCGATGAAACATGTAATGATTTTGAGATCTGATATAATATTAGCTGAAGATGAACTTTAATCAAACATTATGAATTTATGATTCATTAGAAATCCAAAAAAAAACTTGATAATCCACAACTAAATGTTTACACGTTCATGTTCAGAGTAATTTTCATATGATAATCAAGCTCTTAATTAGGCCTTAATTAGCTAAAGTCTACAGGTAAGCCGTAAACATGTCAGCAGTGAAATTTCAAACAATTTACATGAACAAACGAATCGACATGCGGAAAGTCTCTATAACGTAACCGATTGAAAAATGTTTTCAGTAAAACTTCAATTAATCATCAATGACTTCCGTAACAGTTAAAACCGTATGTGCAAACAAATGTGTGCAAAAGTGATAGAAAAACCAAACGAAATCAACAGAAATGATAGCAAACGAACCTGCCGGAACTTTTGAGAACGTAACGAACCTCTCCGATCGGAATCGGTGTGCTGTAAGGATTTGAAACGTTGACCTTAGCGTTGTAGGTAATGGAGTCCAGGGCGACGCTTTTCAGATCAACCTCGGTCACGGTCGCCTCCGGCTTGTCAATGCTCGCCACCGTATCGGAAACGACTTGCTTCGCCTGTTCCAGGAAACCGGCCATATCTCCGTTGACGATTACGAACTGCACTTTCAGAAAGTAAGAAGTTGATTGTTCTGCAAGGAGAATAGAATATGCTTTGCTTATGCGCCTTTGTGACGACGATGCAATAAGGTTTTATAGTGGTCAGGTCAAGGTATGGCCGTATGGGGGCTGGTGACAAGGATTCGGGGCCGGGTCAAGATGCGAAGACGGGTTATTTTAAAAATATGGTTATTTTGGTCCAGTTTAAAACGTGTTTTGACAAAAATAGTTTCAAGTTTAGAACGTAACCTCAAAAAACAAAATGCATTGAAGAATACACAATAACAAGATTATATGCTAAAGAACATAATTGACAAATTAATCTAGAATCATAAAAATTATAATTCATCATTGATCAACATAATAATTTAAAAAAAAAAAACCGACAACTGAACCGGAATCATCAAAACAAGTTATACCTTTACCCGGCTAAAACCAAAATTGAAACCGGCCAAAAAGATCGATAAAAAATCTGCCAAAACCGATAAAACACGGTTAAAAACTCGAATACAACCGGAATCGGTTCTTAACTTTTTTTTTGATCAAAAGTGAAACCGGTTTTATGTACCTCTAATGTAAATGTCCTTGTCAGATTTAATATTTAAAGTTATAATGAAAGACAGAAAGACATGCTAGAAAAACTAATCAATAATCAATGTAATATTAAAGTTCAAACTATTCATAAATTACAATTCGTCTTGATAGGGGAGAAATGTTTTCAACCCATTCTGACCGTTTTGATAGGGGAGAAATGTTTTCAACTCATTCTGACCCACTTCTTATATTATTTCAGTGCTTTACAACCCATTTTGATCCGTTGACTAATTTTTGTAACTTAAAACAAACCCATTTTTTCATTTAAAAATACTCATCACAACCCTTAATAATATGCTTGGGTTTCTTTTGCCACACATAATCACAACATGTGAGGTTTTGCAATAATCTATATATAGACGAATCACAAGACTTATGGTTGAGGAAACATGTGATAAATGTTATTACACAAAGAACATAAGAAGATATATGTAAGACTTCTATTTATTTACATGCAAATATAAAAATATATGTACAACTTAAGCGACGCACCAATGAGGCATTGCCTTAATGGTACCCCAAAATTCTTTCAAATGAAAGGTTTTGGGTTCAAATCCCTTCCGTAGCGAAAAAATGGTCTGATGGGGTCAGGGAGTTTTCTCAGTAAGGTTTTCTCCTGGGTGATTGTGATGGCTCATAAGAGGTTCAGGTAACTAGACCTTACATGACATGAAAACAGTGGTTTCACACGATTGAGATTTCGCCGTTCAAAAAAACTTAACCAACGCAATGCCGTTAAAAAAAAAACTAAAGCGACGCAATGATTTGATTGATAAGGACCGACCCTTCATCTCACAACAAACCGCATTCGTGTTATTCTCGGGATACGTGCATGCTTAACCGTTGTTGATCGGCAAATGTGTTCTAGATAAACCTGCTACTGCGTGTGAACGAGGAAGACCGGCGGAAATTTACATGGCAACGGTAGCGGCAGTGGCAGCGGCGGTGGCCGGCGGCGGACGGCGGATAGCGCATATGAAAGAAACGGCGATGAAACTTATGGAAACGAACATAGATCAAGCATCAGTTCGTATTCGAACAGGGGAAATTGACAATCCGAAAGTTTATTGCAATACTTGCATGAAACTAGGAAGGTTTTAATTTTTAACTGCTTGATACATCTTTTTACTATTGCTGAATACTGAAATTAATCTATGCATGCGTCTCAAATCTCAATATCTCTTATGGAATGATAGCTATATAAGCTAAGTGTCGTGGCACTATTTATGCGACTGAAATTGTGTTTCTTCGATATTCACATCAATAAAATTGTCTGTCCTCTTTAAAATTGTGATTTGCGTCAAATAAATGAGGGAAATTACTAAACAAACAAGGAGCATCAGCCCTTTTAGTGCAGATTTGTTTTTGTTTTTTTGTTTGCTAATTAGTATCTGTTAATTTCTTATGGGAGCAAAATGTAATTGAGAATTTGCTAGATCGATTGCCTTAGGAGGGCTGATGCCAAAAACCCTAATGTTCTCCTTTTTTTTTTTGGTAAAGAAAGGCTTACTTCTGTGTTTATTTACGCATCATGTGCTACATTTTGGCATTGGTGTGGCACACTACTGTTTGTTAATCAAAACAATGATGTATCTTCTGTATATTGTTTCTCTTTTCTAGAAAAAGCTGGAATAGTGTCACCATTTTAAAACATTGATATTGTCGCAGGGATTATGAAACCTAACGTGGTTTTTCTGTTTTACTTGACCCTTACCAAATTAACATTACTTTAAAGTTCCTATTTTGGCAAATGCAGTGCTATCGATTTGGCTATCGCTGTGAATGCATTTCCATCATCATCTCATCTGCCTCGGCTACTTTTGATTGTTAGAGAGGTTAGTTGCTGATGCTATGTTTTGTTTCCAAGTTATTAAATTAATTGCTTACTCCTTATCATCGATGTATCGACAATTGTATATGATTGAAGCAAGATATTTGATGTAATTTCAAGAAATATAGTTGGAGACATCTGTTGACAATCATGTAGTTCAGTCCAATTGGAGCAGGGGCGGATGCATGTAATGGCTGGGACAGGCAAATGGTCATGTGCTTTGTTGCTTTTCCACTACCCCCACCCCTACGCACCAATGAATGGTTTTATGGTGCTTAAATTTTGTTTTATATGTAAAAGCCATAATTGTTTGCAAAAATACTCGTAATATATAAATTTGTGCTGAAATCAAGTGACAATTACAGGATAGATTTAGTCCTGCTTCTGGCCCAGGATAATTTGAAAATGAATGTACTATAGTTTTGGGAAATATCTAATATAGTAGGGGGCAAATACTGAAAAACAAAAGATCAGTGAGATTCAAACTTGGTCATAATTAATAAATGAAGAATAGAAAAACTGTTAGATTCTCAATTATGCCTAGGCTCTCCTATTAACTTCTTTATCTGTGGTAATTGTAGTTTTGTAGGCGTAAGAGTGAATTGCAGCTACCGTCATTGATGCTGCTCATGCTAACTATTAAGGTACACGTATAATTCATAGATGCCTTCAATTTTCTGAATCTAGAAATTTTGGGATTGAGCAATTAAAACTTTATGTATTTACTGCCCATATTTTTAATTTAGTGTTTTTTCATTTCATAGTTACTCAGCATTTTCTTGGTGAATTTCTGCTTTCTCAATATTACATTGCCTTTGTTCAGCATATAACTGCCATCAAGACACTGCCCGTATTTTCATAGAAATTTGGTGGTTTGATTTTTATTATCAAGTGTGCATTTGTGCATAATCATTGTGTCAAAGTACAGCACTGAGAAACCTAACATGGAACCTATTGATATTTCCACATTATCGTTATCCTATTTTAAAATTTTTGGGATTTTGCATCAGGTTGGTTTTTGTGACGGGCAGTAGTGTTGATCTATCTCTGGCTATACATCGTAAAACAGCTTGTTCATAAAGTGGTTAGGGTGCGCCGATCTAATTCAAAAACTTTACTTGTTTAATGGATTGATCAGGCCAAATAATTGATTATGAAGCCATCATAAACCCTTTTGAAAATTAATTTTACTTAAACCTGTGTCGACTATATTTTATTCTCTTCTAACTGATCATGTTTAACCTTTCTTAATTCATTTACCGAGGTGATCTAATTTTTCATCATCATTTTTAGATGAAATGGGTGCCTTCTTTGCTACATAATCACGTTCTTTATTAAATTTGTTCTCATAATATATGTATAGATGTGTGGGTGTGTATACATGCTAACAGACATATGGGGGCGTTTATTTCAGGACCATTAATATTTTGATAAGTACGAGAACTGCCTTAATAGTTGAACTTATTATTATATAAATTGACTATCATGCATCTGATTTTTATATATTTTGGATTTTTTTAAATATGATATTTTTGCTTTTTGTCTAAGTGCATATATGCACATACACTATATTTGTGCACATTTTTATACCTAAAAAATTCAGGAGAGAGGAGATAAAATCAAAGAGTAGAAAGAGATAAATTAACCATAGGTTTTCAATTTATTTATTTTTATTTAATTGATATATACACGTCTTATGTTGTTCTGTCGTGATTCGATCATAATATTGGTTTTGAAACACCATACACACACGCGCGCGCGCACACATATATATAGTTTGATTTCTGTATAAATGCTTGCAACAGGCTGCTTGTCAAATTGGCTGGTTTCCAGATGGTGATAAAGATGGGCTCCTTATGATGGCAAAGGAGGTTGGTTGAAGTTCTTTCTTGGCCTGTTTAGACATTGCTATATTGCTATTTGTCGTTTTTCATTAGTGAAAGGGTAAACATGCATTTTAACAATTTGTAGGTAAGCTATGGGCTCTCTGATACAGACAGAATGAATATAGAACCAAGCAATGCACATTCAAGAGTGTTAGATATTGTCTTAAGGTAGTGGTTTAACATACCCTCTGTTTCCCCTTTTTGGTTCTCTATATAATGATGTAATTATAACATTTAGATTAGGTGTACCATCGCAGTTTCATTTAATATTGATAAGAATCAAACACATCATATCAAATAATTGTGTTTCCCTAAACTCTTGAAAACTACCAGCTGACTTAATAAATAAATTTTGAGCCTCCTTAATGATACAAATAGTCTCAATGATCACGGCAGAAATTGTTATTGATTTAGTAAACGCACCGAGCCCCACACACAAGTATGCCAACAACTCAATAAGTGACTACCTTACTATTTGGTGAAGCTTCCTTTTACGTATGCCGTTTCCTTTCTTTTTCTTTCGCCTTTTTTAAAAACCATACTAAAGTTATTAATTGAAATTACCCAAGAATTGAAATTTACTGTCACTACTGTGGTTTTAATAAAGGTTTTTTTTGGTCTATTGACCAAATTAGAGATGAAGTTAAGGTATGTAGGATTTATTGCAATTTTTCACTTGTTTTGTTGTCAATTTGTGCTTTGATTTGTAAATCTCTTCTTTGATGAATTGATATTACCCTGAATTCATTTGTATATTGATTATTTCAGACAATACTGACTATCATCAAATTGTATGTGTATCTTTAATGCTTATATTATTCCATCACTTACTGTATCTTGAATATTTAACCCCCCCTTTCTCAGATAATTAAGTAAATGTAATAAATAAAAAAATGAAGCTCGTCTCATGCCTTTTGCATCCTGTTCTTGAAAAGAATATTCTTTGATAGTTGGTTATTTTCTGAAGCTCATTTATTGGAAGTTATTTTTTCACGTCCAGATTCTATCCAACAATGAAAATTCAACACATACTTACTTCATTTGATGTCAAGGTAAAATTTTATGTTCCACTATCTGTATTCTTTTGAAGGATTAAATGTAGTGTTTTTTAATGTTTTTAGACTGTCAATTTTAATTGATTCACAGGCTGGATATGGAATTTTTGTAGCTGATTTTCACATCTCTATGGGTACTACACCTCGTCGTTGTCAAAATTTGGTAAGCTATTAATATGCATTACAGGTATATGTAATTTGGTAAGCAATTAATATAGTACTACAAATATATGTTCTAAAAAAGGAATTCTTAAGGGAAAATTATTTCACGTGGGCCTAAAACATCATGATGGAAATTTACATGATTAAATAATGTTTATGATATATTAAAAAAGTGTTGATTTTATCTGTGTTTTCAGCTATTGACTTGGAACCATGCACAATTTATTCTAAGCAATCTTATTTCTTTTCGCCTTTTTCCCAGTCTTGTCTTTGCTGCAAAACTTTCAGTTCTCTCAATTCCATATATGATAGTTGATTTTTCAAGGGTAAATTGCATAAATAGGTAACAGACTTTGGCCTGATTGCATTTTTGGTTCACACCTTAACCTGCTGTCACAAAAGGCTTGAACTCTAAAAAAATAATTAATTAATCCACTTTCAGGTGTCACTTTAGAAATAAAGTTAAGATGGTCAATCTTGCCATCACATCTTCATTTTGACCGGGTCACAGGTTCATTGACCTTAACTCAAAATTGTATAGGTTGAGGTTTATTATCAATAAAAAAAATGGTTATGTTTCCGTACATGAAAACAGAGATGGTCTCCCAAGACAGAAATTTGTCCAAACTTGGTTACTTTTTACACAATTTGCTCAATTTATAGTTATCATTACTGTGTGAAACGGATAGCTCTTCCTTTTATCCAGTGATGTTCAATTATGTTTTTCTAGTGAAGTTGCCAAGGGGACTGTCTATAAACACAATTCTGAAGGAAATGTGAAATGGTCCTACATGTCATAGATATACCATTATCATTTGCTTGTTTGATATGATTATAAAGCAGCCTAAAGTTGATGTTATATTTACTTCATACAGTGGCTGTTAGTAGGACAACTGGACAATATGGACACGGCTGCCTGTATTACCAGCCCATTGAATGTGGAGTTGAGATTTATTTTTGAAAATATTTTTTAGTTTTAGCAGTTCTATGTTAACCTTGTTAACTAAGTTTGTGCCTTTTTCTTCATAGCTTTCTCATAAATGGTAACAAAGTACCAAACAGGACAAAAGACGACATGGTTTGTCAACTTACTGAATTCTTGCCCCAAAACTTTAGTTCACATTACTTGTTTTTCATTGTTATCCATGTGCTTGTTACATGTGTATCAGGGAGAGGGACCACAACTCCCATCAAACATTACCAAAATGATCAAGTATGGGTTAAATATACTACAAGTTTTTGGGGAATTTAATGGTATGCTTATACTTTTTACTGCTTCAAAACATATATTATTGGCCTTTTTCATAACTAATTCGGCTTACATTTCATCGGAATCATATTCAGGACATTATATTATTGCCTTAGCTTTTATGAATCCAATATCATCTCCTGATCCTTCTCAGTTGCAAGATTATCTCCGTACTCCCATGTCTGGTGGAGTTAATTCAGGTAAGTCAAGGAAACTAAAAAGATCTTTCATACATTACATTTGCAAAATAGGTCAAAAATATGTTCGGGCCAAAGTGGGTAGATTTTGTGCACATCGGGACGAGCAGACCCAAAAATACTTTATCATCCAGACTTTTGTAACTAGTTATTTGTTATATTTGATTACAAAAACTACATGATTACAGTATTAACCAGCATGTTTCATAAAACAATTTAAGAGGTCATGTAATTAATTACAAATACACTCTAGATGACTTTAGACCCATTTAATTTGTTTTTTCAGCTTATGAATTTTAATTTTGCTTAATTAACGTGAAACATTACTTATTCTGAATTGTATGTAAATAAGGTGAATTTGCCACCTCTAATTTGTGTCTTTATTTCCTCTTTTTAGATTGTGACGTTAGTGAGATGTCATCACAAATTTCGCTTTATTGCCCCGTCAGGTAATTCTTATATATGCTGTTCAAAAAAAAAGGTAATTCTTATATGTCAGGTAATTCTTATAGCTTACCATATGTCACACTTTCCCCTATGTTAAGTCAGTTGCTATTTTTCCAGGCTTCTGGTTATATAGAAATTTAATATTTATATGATAAGAAAGGGACGGCAGGTGCTTTGTGACGGGTTCATGCCATTGGAAACAACTTTTTGCACAAATGTGCAGGGTAAGGCATACATCAGATAGTGAGATAATCCAGCCCTAGTATAGCGGGAGCTAACTCAAGCACATTTAATGCCATTTTTTAACTTTATAAGGAAGAAAAAAATGAAAAAAAATGTTGGTACTCTTACCTTTCCCTTGAAAATAGCAAGCTTTTGAAAGAGATTGAGATTGCAAAATAATTCTGTGTCTTTCAATGACAACCCAAATACCCTTTAAATAGGGATACATATGACCAATAAAGTAGGAAACAAATAACAACCTAAAATACAAGATATCTATGACTAAATTAATAATCAATCTAAAATAAATTAATACATAATTTATATTGCTAATACACCCCCGCAGTTGAAGCGGTCGAGGAGCAAACGCTTAAACTGGAGCGAAAAGTCTGAAAAAGCTGTCGTGATAGGCCTTTTGTGAAGATGTCGGCATACTGAAATGAAGCAGGAATGTGAAGCACCCTGATATGACCAATTTTGACCTTTTCCCGAACGAAGTGAATATCTATCTCAATATGTTTGGTCCTCTGATGTTGAACTGGATTGTTAGATAGATATACAGCAGATATGTTATCACAGTAGACAACCGAGGCATGGCGGAGAGGAGTTTGAAGTTCCAAGAGGAGATTACGAATCCACGTGGCTTCAGCAACAGCATTTGCAACCCCTTTGTATTCAGCTTCTGCACTTGATCTAGACACAGTTGGTTGTCTTTTAGAGGACCAAGAGAGAAGGTTATCTCCGAGAAAAATGCAATAACCTGAGGTAGACCTGCGGGTGTCCGGGCAGCCGCCCCAGTCTGTGTCGGAGTAGGCCACAAGAGAATCATTTTTAGACTTGACAATGCGAATTCCGAACTGAAGAGTTCCCTGAAGATAACGCAGAATGCGTTTCAGAAATGCAAAGTGTGGTTCGCGTGGTTCATGCATGAAGAGGCAGACTTGCTGAACTGCGTAGGAGATGTCCGGCCTTGTAAAGGTGAGGTATTGAAGTGCCCCTGCAAGGCTGCGGTAAAGAGTGGGGTCAGGGAACAGTGGGCCGTCTTTAGCGCTGAGTTTGGCTGTTGTGTCGACTGGAGTAGCGCATGGTTTGCAAGCTGACATGGAAGCGCGTTCTAGTATCTCCTTTGCATAATTTGATTGGGACAGAAATATGCCATTTGGTTGTGGGGTAACCTTGATTCCCAGAAAATGATGAAGCTGGCCGAGGTCAGTCATGGCAAACTCACTGGAGAGATTATTAATAATGGCGTGCAACAGGCGATCATTTGATGCAGTGAGGATAATATCATCCACGTATAGTAGGAGGTATGCAATGTTGGTTGGATCCTTGTGATAGATGAACA
Source organism: Mikania micrantha (assembly GCA_009363875.1). Lineage (NCBI taxonomy): Eukaryota > Viridiplantae > Streptophyta > Magnoliopsida > Asterales > Asteraceae > Mikania > Mikania micrantha. Next base: position 89,890,147 of record CM018696.1, read on the forward strand.
AGGAAGTATCACATGAGCTGCTGTGAAAGCCATGAGAGGTGATGAAAGATGCAAAACGCGTGTACCAGGCACGGGGGGCCTGTTTGAGGCCGTACAAGGATTTCTTCAGGTGGCACACATGTGTGGGATAACGTTTGTCAACGAATCCAGGTGGTTGGTGAATGTAGACTGTTTCATCCAAGTGGCCATGTAAGAAGGCATTTTTAACGTCCAATTGGTGTATGGACCAGGAGCGGTTAACAGCCAAAGTAAGCACAGTACGGATGGTGGCTGGTTTTACCACAGGGCTGAACGTTTCATCACAATCAATTCCAATGGTTTGAGAGTTACCATTTGCAACCAGCCGGGCCTTGTAACGAGCTAAGGAGCCGTCTGAATGAAATTTGTGGCGGAACAGCCACATGCATCTAATAACAGGCTGGTCAGTAGGTCTTGGAACTAATTCCCAAGTGTCATTCTCTTGAAGAGCAGTAAATTCAGCCTGCATGGCCTTTAACCAGTTTGGATCAGCAAGGGCTTTGGCATAGGTTGTGGGAATTGGAGAAATGGAGTTGATATGAAGTGCAGTGGTTGGGGCAGAAGTGGATTTTGACCTGGTGGTCATCGGGTGAGTGTTAGTTGGAGGTAAATTGTTGATGTTGGTTGATGGGCAGGGTGGTGGTGTTGGACAGGTTGATGGTGAAGGGCGGGGGCGCCTGGAGTATGTGATAGGGAAGGATGGGGGGGCTTTGGGGGCAGTACTTGGCTGTTGAAAAGTGAAACCCGGAGGGATTGTGTCATCCAGAAAGGTATATGATGTTGGAGGGTGAGGTATGGTGTATGGGAAAGTGTGTTCATCAAAGGTAACATGACGGGAGATGTGAACTTTGCCCGTGGTGGGATCGAAGCATCTATAGCCGCGGAAATCGGAAGGGTATCCAAGAAAGATGCAACGGACAGAACGAGGATGTAACTTGTGGGGTTGGGTTGCAGAGGTGTTGGGGTAACATGCACATCCAAATATTCGGAGGTGGGTATAATCAGGATGTCTAAGGTATAGGGTAAAGGTGGGTGTATAAAAATTGAGCCGTTTGGTAGGAAGGATGTTGTGGAGATAGGCGGAGGTGTGAAGGGCCTCGACCCAAAATGAAGGAGGCAGGTTGGCATGAATAAGCAGGGCACGAATGATATCGTTTAGGCGGCGTATCATCCGCTCGGCCCGGCCATTTTGGGAAGAGGTTTGAGGACATGAGAACCGGAACAAGAGACCATGTTGAATTGCAAAGTTTTTGAAAGCTTCATTGTCAAATTCACCCCCTAAATCACATTGGAAAGTTTTGATTTTTCTGTTAAATTGGGTGAGTATTAGTTGATGAAATTTGGTGAAAGTGGGGAAAGCTTCGGATTTAAATTTGAGTGGGTATACCCAAACAAAATGAGAAAAATTGTCAATTAGCAGCATGTAGTATTTGTATCCGGTTTTACTAGCAATTGGTGAGGTCCACAAGTCACAATGAACAATATCAAAGGGAGCAAAAGTAAAAGAAGTAGAAGAATAAAATGGTAATCTTTTATTATTGGAAAGTTGACAAGAATGGCAAACACGTGACAGAGTGTTTTTATTACAAGAAATATTAGAAAAACGACTTAAGACATCTAAAACTTGAGCTCCGGGGTGGCCAAGACGATCATGCCATGGTTGAGAAGGAGATGTGATGTAGCATGCTTGAGGCGGGAGTTGAGGAGGAGTGAAAGGATAGAGATCCCCGGTGCTGTTGTGTCGCGAAAGAGTCCGTTTAGTTTTGAGATCCTTCAAAGAAAAACCAAAGGGGTCAAATTCAATTGAAACATTATTGTCACGAGTAAAACGTCGTACAGAAATTAGATTTTTAATGATTTGAGGGCTATAAAGAACATTAGGAAGTATGTATGTGCGGTTGGGCAATGGGTGAAAACCCATGCCAGATCCATGCACTGGTAAAGTATGACCATTGCCGACAAGAATAGAACTGCGGTTAGGAGAATGAGAGTTAGGAAGTAGTATTTTACCGGGATCATTAGTCAAGTGTGAGGAGGCGCCTGTGTCCAAAATATCTGAGGTCCAGGTTGAGCTAGGGGAGTTGAACTGCAGACCTGCCATAGCATTGCTGAGGTCTGAAGGGCTTAAGGCATTGTAGCTACTTGGGGGCTGATTGGGATAATGGGGAGTGGGAGGATCGGAGTAACCAGAAAAATGGGCTTGAGAAGGTGGTTGTGAAGGTGGAACTTAGGAATGGTTTGGGCGCCATGGTGGTTGGGATGGGTAGGGACATGGAGGGGGGGTCCACCACGCCCAATTGGGGTAAGATGTAGGAGGGTTAGACCAAGGGTTAGGTTGATAGCGGCCTGGGCCACGACCCCTGCCACCGCGTCTGTTTCAGTTGTTGTGGCGGCCCCTGCCACGTCCTCGGGAAGGTATGGAATTTTCGGATGGGCTGTAGTTATGGGCAGTGGTATGTTGTGATGGTTGGACAGCAGGTGCAGCAGGTGCAGCAAGAACAGTGGTTTGGGTGTTGGGTTGAGCCTCAAGACGAATGACTTCATCTTTGAGGATGCTAATGGCTTGATCCCAGTCGACCCCTTGCTGATTTATCAAAGAAGCGGTGGTGCGATATTCATTAGGGAGTCCACGAACCAATTGTAGAACCAGTCGAGACTCGGAGACAGGCTGGTCTACATCAGCCAGTTGATTGGCTAAGTCAGACAGTTTCTGACAATAATCATCAACCGAGGAACATGCACTAAGAGTGATGTTACAGAACTTAGTTTCAAGGGTAGCCGCTCGTGCTCGTTTGTTGCTCAAAAAAATCTTTTCCAGTTTCTTCCATGCCGTGTGAGCCGTGGCGTTTGTGTCAAGTATGCGAATAAGAAGATCATCTGACACGGTACTGTAGATCCATTGTAGAACCAGTGCATCTAGTTCCTTCCACGCTTCTAGATCAGATGATGAGGCAATCGGAGTCGGCTTTCCATCAATATGGTCGGAGACTTTATACGCAATAGCATGTAGGCGAAAAAGCTTCACCCAGGAAGAGTACGTCACCTTCGTGCCATCTAGGGTTCGTATTTTGGTATGAATATTGGAAACAGAGTATGCCGGATGAAGGGACGCCGGTTTGGCCGAAGAGGGTTCGGTCGTGTCTTTTGTCATGACGGCGAACAGAAGGAATTAGGGTTGGAAGGGTAATCAGAACCGTAGCTCTGATACCATGAAAGAGATTGAGATTGCAAAATAATTCTGTGTCTTTCAATGACAACCCAAATACCCTTTAAATAGGGATACATATGACCAATAAAGTAGGAAACAAATAACAACCTAAAATACAAGATATCTATGACTAAATTAATAATCAATCTAAAATAAATTAATACATAATTTATATTGCTAATAGCTTTGACTTGATCTATATAGTTGAGGGAAGTTTTTGATAATAGAGACAACACAAATGGTTCTTGTTGACACACCAAGTCACCAATATCATCAGTTTGTTTGTAATGATGATGATAGGCAAGTAATTAATTTTAAACAACAAAAGTTCCACCAAAAGTTAGTGTTGCAATCTTGATGGAGTATCCAAGATAAGAAATTGCTCCAATTTTCATATAGTTATAGTTATACTTGTTAAATTCCAGCGAGTTTATTTATTTACTTTCATTTCCTTATCTGGCAGTCATCATCGCATAAAAACCCCTGTGAAAGGCCATCTCTGCAAGCATTCTCAGGTAAAATATTGGCTCCTCAACTAATTACCAAATGTTCTAAAATCCCCTTCAATAATGGCATAGACCGACCAAACAAACAAACTTACCCAGTATATTCTCACTTTTCAGTAAACAGTAGGGTTTGGGAGGAAGGATAAAGACAAACCTTACCCTTATCCCAGTTGGGATAGAGAGACTACTCCCCGGCTCAAAATTATCGTTTGAAGTTAATTATCCCGACGCTTTTAACGTTATTTTCACAAAAATAAGTAAAATAACATCAAAATTATTGCAATTTTACTTTTGCCCCTTGAGGGCCACAGATATATAACATTATATATGTGCACTGCAAATGAGGCTTAATAATTCATCCATTAAAAATGAATTAATTGGACAGTAGCAGTTTGATGTGAACAAGGGCCAGATTAATTTGTTGTTATTTCATCCATTATTAAACAATCAAGTTTCTCACAAACTGTGCTTACTCTAGTGCTTTGATTACGACTACTTCATGGAAGTCAACTCAATTAAACCGACTTGGAAATGCCCTCTCTGTGATAACCCAGTCTGCAATCAAGACATACGGGTCGATCAAGATTTTCTCAAGGCAAGCGACAGTGCGACACACACACGCTCACACGCGCATCTATAATCCTATATATAATATGTCAAGAGATTGCCGAAATCTAATTGATTTTTTTGATGGATTTTGTTTAGATCTTAAATGAGGCAGCAAAGGATGTTGATTATGTAAGTATATCTGAGGATGGTTCATGGATGGCTGCTGAAACAAACAGGGATACAAGGATGCATGCAACTGCCGTCTCTACCGGTCAAACGCAAGTCAACGTCTGTAAAACCAATCAAGCTCAGAGTACAATCGCATGCACACCATCTCCAATCTCTCTTGGTCAAACTCAAGTTGACATCTGTAAAACCACTCAAGCTAATAGTACAACGATGTTCGTGCCACCAACAGACTCTCCTGGTCAAATTCAAGTCAACTACTGTACAACAAACCAACCTCAATGTACAACCATTTTACCATCACCTGCAACTGTAACAAAACATGCAGCCTCTCCTGGTCAAACTCAAGTCAACCTATGTACAACCAAGCAAGATCAGAGTCCAACCATGTCCACATCACCTGGTCAAACTCAGGTCAATGGATGTACAACAAACCAAACTCAAAGTACAACCATGCTAACACCGCCTGCAACTTTAACAAAACCTGCAGCCTGTCCAGGTCAAACTCAAGTCAACATATGTACAACCAAGCAAGCTCAGAGTCCAACCGTGTTCACACCACATGCAGGCTCTTCCGGTCAGACTCAGGTCAATGTCTGTACAACAAACCAAGCTCAAAGTACAACCATGTTTACACCACCTGCAGCTGTAGCAAAACCTGCAGTCTCTCCAAGTCAAAGTCAAGTGAACATATGTGTAACTCCTCTAGCTAAAAGTACAACCGTGTTCTATCGTTCCCCACATTCCTTTGCTCTAGCTTATAGTGAACTTGGAAAAGGAAGCAAGCAAGGCAGCTACACCACACCTGGTGAATCTCAACCGGATTCAAACATCAGCCGGCTGTTACCAACTCAGCATCAAGAAGCAAGTGGTGATGCAATGCCATCTGGAAGAATGAGGGGAAGTTTGAGAGGTGACCAACTTCAGGCTGCGCGGCTACAATACCTTGCACCGCCACGACAACCAGCTCGAGCTAATGAACCATGGTTAAGACCACCAATACCAAGTCTTCCCTTGCCATTTCTAATGCCACAAACCCCTGCCAATTCTGAAAATCCTGGAAATTTAAAGTAATTTGTCTAACTGATATCAGCGGCATCTTTTAGCTTTATCGAATGCACATAAAATGGTTTAAGGACTAGTGGTCTTACATAGCAACACACGAAGCTGCAAGAAAGACGGTGACATCGGCATGATTAAGAGCTTAAAGAAAGTAGCAATTTATGTTCTTAAGTAGCAAGTTTACCTAGACGATTTACTTGGACAAAAATTGCTCATGAACACCAAATATGCATACAAGTCTACCGAACTTACTTGTAAGTAACAAATTTGCAAATGTGAGTAGCAACTTTGTTTGTCAAATTTACTTGATATTAAAAGCAAATTTACTCATGCTAAAAATCACAAAAAATTCAAAATGATACTCTTCAGTTAATAATTCCAATTCATTTGGCAAACACACATGCTTTTAGAAAAATTAATTCATAAATTTTATTTAAAGTGTTAAATGATACTTGATTAAAATAATAGTAATATTAGTAGTATTATCAATATTAGACTACCAATGTTTATTCCTTAAAAGTGCACAACGAGTCATCAATATTTTTTTCATTTTTTTTCTGCGGCATTGTGAGATCATCATATTCTTTTAACACTTCATTTTTACCAGAACATTACAAGTTTCCCAAACTCATACCTTTTTTTATTTGTTAACTTTATTAACACACATACATACATACATATATACTAAGCACATATATTGATTCAAGAAGACAATCAATGTTTAATCCTGGATTGTTTTTTCTTGGCCTCAAACCAAACGGGACGTTTCTATTTGATAAGATTGGCCTGATGCAGTCTCTGATGCCCACTTATTGTCCAGAAAAAACCTTTCAAATAGTGGTGATGTCCCACCCTATTCGCTCATTCTGCATTCGCCTGTTGTCAAACTTGGCCTAATAAGTGGCTTTTCTTTTTCTTTTTCTTTTTTAAAAACGAATCTAGTTAGAAAAATATTTTTAATATATTTACTTCAATTACACATCACATGAGCGTGATAAATATTTCTTTCTTAAATAAATTAAGATACTAAAATTATTATTTTATTTTTAAAAGTGAAGTCACTGGGAGCATGTGTAATGGCCCGTGACCAGGGCATGGGCGGGGGGCGACCGCCCCCACTCTTTTTTCGTCAGTAGTGTTAATTTTTGAGCCGAAAGGTTATTTTTAGTTAAAAATACGGGTTTCGCCCCCTCGTTTAAAATATTTAACATGTATTATGAGTCTCATAAATTTCCGCCCCTCTTCCCTAACTCTCAAGCTCCGCCACTGGACCGGGGCATGAGGGGTGTGTGCGTGATGGTGGTCACGGGGTGGAGGAAGAAAGGGGGAAAAATGGGTGATGGGTGTGATGACGTGGAGTGATGGGAGGAGTGATGATAACACATGTGATGATGATTTATAATGATAAGCAGGTGATAATGTTGGTTGTTTATGTGACGTCTACGTAGAGTGATGAGAGTTTCATGAGTACACATGGCGTAAAAGAGTAAACAAGCAAAAGTATAATATGTTAAGTTTTAAAACCCTGTAATTTAGCTAAACTTTTTTTCTAGTTAGATAGGTTGAGCTGCTAATAGAGGTGCATAAATCTGCCAACTAGTCGAAAACTAGATTTGAAATAACCGAACCGTTTAGTTGGTCAATATTTTCAAAATGGTTTTGATTATATCTGATTTGACTAATAACTTGTTTTTAAAAAATCTAAAACCAAAATTGATCTAATAACCGAAATTGGTTTCGAAACGATTAACTGTCTAATACCGGTTAATCAGTTTGAAAAATCAGTTTATAACCGGTTTTGCCATTTGAAACCTTAAAATGATTCTAGACTGCTAGTTTCTATCCATTTCAGGTTAAAAACATTTTTTTTCACCTCTCTTTGTTGGGTGTCTTTCTATTAATAATATGAAAGTCCAAAATAAACCAATAATCACCAATAGCCAGACGAACCATTAGATTTCAGTTTGACGATCCATCCTTCACAGTTCAATTTTTTCGGTTACGGAACTAAACAAACCTTCAAATCATTGCTCCTTTTGGCGCACTTTCAGTTCATCGAACAATGAAGACGTCAATCTCTGCATCGAAACAGTACGTTCGTTGTCTTCTTAGTAAATCTTCCATAACCACCCATGTCCGTCCCATTTCCGTCGCACCGGACTCCACACAGTCACCGTCACAAGAATTAACGCAATCCATCATCACCCAGCTCAAGACCACGGATGATTGGACCGCCGATACCAATCTAAACCAAGAACTCCTCTCATTGTCACCCCAATCTCTCATCGAAATTGCTCGTGAATTTGAAACTTCAAGTAAAGCTCTTAAATTTTTCAATTTCATTCGCGACAACCCATCTCCGTCTCCTCATCCGCCTCCGTTAGATTCTATTTTCCAAACTGTTATTGGGCTCACAATACGTGAAGAAGATTACGTTTCCATTGTTGGTTTGTTTAATCTTTCAAAGGAACTAAAGGTCCCCCTCACGGCTCACTCAGCGATCAGGTTAATCAGTTACTTTTTCCGTGTTAAGAAGGTTCAAGAATCGGTGTTAGTGTATGATGAACTAGACCCAGATGCGAAAAACACTAATGTTAAAAACATACTGCTCGATTTGTTGTTGAAATATGAAAGATTTGATGATGCACGCCAACTGCTCGATGAAATGCTTGAACCAAATGCAAAGTTTCCTCCTAATGAAACAACATTAAACATTCTTTTCCCTTTCTTGTTGAGACGGCATTGGGATAACGTAACTGATAATTTCATCGGTTTGATATCGAAATTTGGGGTACATGGTGTGCTTCCTGATAAAGTTTTTCTGACTCAGTTGATCACTAAGTTGTGTAGAAGTTATAGAAATGATAATGCATGGGATTTGTTGCATGAATTGATGAAGTTTGGGAAAATGAAAGCTGCACCATGCAATGCGCTTTTATCAGCATTAGCAAAAGAGCGAGATTACAAGAAAATAAACTTGTTCTTGAAAGAGATGAAGGAGAATGACATTATGCCTGATATTGTGACGTATGGGATGGTAGTAAATCACTTGTGCAAGTCTCGTAGAGTAGACGAGGCATTAGATATGCTTAAAAAGATGAAGGAAGGAAATGATGGGATCTCCATCAAACCTGATGTGATTCTTTATAATACTCTGATTGATGGTTTATGCAAAGTGGGAAGGCAAGAAGAAGGTTTAGCATTGATGGAACAGATGCAATTAGAGGATAACTGTATCCCTAATGTTATAACTTACAACTGTTTGATTGATGGTTTTTGTAAATCCGGTGAAATCGAACGGTCTCGAGAACTGTTTGATCAGATGAACAATGAGGGTGTGGATCCAAATGTGGTTACGCTAAACACTTTGGTGGATGGAATGTGTAAGCATGGAAGAATCAGCAATGCCATGGACTTCTTTAGGAAAATGCAAGATGAAAAGGGTATTAAAGGGAATGTAGTTACTTACTCTACCCTAATCTCTGCCTTTTGCAATGTTAATAATATTGAAAAAGCAATGAGATTGTTTGATGAAATGGAATCCATTGGCTCCCCTGATGCACTTGCTTACTACAGCTTAATTTCTGGTTTGACTTTAGCTGGAAGACCAGATGATGCTAATTCTATTGCTTCAAAAATGAAAAAAGCTGGATTCCGAATGGATCTTGTAACCTACAACACTTTAATTGGTGGGTTTTGTAGAAAAAAGAAACTAGATAAGGCAGTTGAAATCCTTAAAGACATGGAAGAGAATGAAGTGAAACCTGATGGCGTCACTTACAATACTCTAATTGCCTATTTCAGTCAAAACGGGGATTTTGAATCTGCTCATAAGTTTTTAAAACAAATGATAATTGATGGAAATGTTCCTACAGTCGTCACATATGGTACTCTGATTCACGCCTATTGCTTAGCTGGAAATCTTGATGAGGCTTTGGATATTTTTGAAGAAATGCTTATATCATCAAAGGCTCCTCCAAATACTGTTATATATAATATATTAATAGATTCTCTTTGTAAGAATGGGAAAATAGAACATGCTCTTTCTTTGATGGATGGGATGTTGCAAAAGGGTGTTAGACCAAATACTACTACATATAATGCAATGCTTAAAGGGCTTTCAAGTATAAATAAGTTGAGCGAAGCACTTAGACTTATGGACCAGATGACAAATCAAGCTTGTAATCCTGATTATGTCACTTTGGAGATTTTAAATGATTGGCTTGAAAAAGTTGGCGAGATTGAGAAATTGAGGATGTTTGTGCGAGGATATCAAGTGTCTTCTGTTGCATCCACCACATAGAAATAGAGGTATGTATTCTAGCTGTTCGACTTAATTTGACTACAAGACTGTGACTCTTTACTAGAACAGGTACTTTTTCATAAATGAGATTTTGGAATATATATTTTGGCTAAGCTTTTTCGTAATGTTCATTTCATTTGAGGGTGTATGGGTGCACATTTTTAGAGTGATTGTTGAACTGTTAGAATCTGATGCAGAATAAATTTGTATGATTATCCAATATTTGTTAATTCAAAGTCAGGGCCATGCCTATGGTTTTATGCATAATCAGTATTTAGTTAAGGGTAATGATAGGCAATCAGAGTGGCTACGGGTAAAAAATGAAAAAAATATGGAACGATATAAACAGATAAATCTATGACTCGTTTCGGATACAGATTCACCACCAAAACACTTCGTAGGGCTGCGATGTCGAAACCGATAATACAGATACACCACTCCGGTTAAGAAATCGTGTCTAAGAACACAACCCAATATGCCAAGATTGAGCTAGCAAAGACAAGTTAATCTAACTCAAAATCCATTGAGAAAAATTAACCAAAAGGAAAGTATTCTTCATAAAAACTCCACTGATTCTATTTGGGTCAATCGAATACATAATAGTGGAATTGTAGCAAAACTACCTACGTTTCCACATCTTAGAAAATGTAGAAAACTACTTGCAAAAGTCAAATAAATATAAACAACTTGAAAATAAAATAACATGAAAATAAATAACATAAAATAAACTGCTGCATGAATGTGACGTGGTTGCCTTTTTGGATCTCACACTTGTTCCCACTCAACATGCTTAACCCATGCTAGACCTAACACTTTTAACCCATGGTTCCCCATGGTTCTTGGATGATGCAATTTCATCGGCTAGGGAATTTGAATTCCCGGTTAACCGGCTATCATTCTCTCCTCCTTTGCAAAAGTTTGACCTCAAACTTGAAGGCCCAAACTGTTGGGAATTCTAGGTTACTTTTCATTTGATCAATTTCAATTAATCATATTAATTGAAAAAATCAGTTTTCATAAAACCAGATTAAACTATCAGATCAGATCTGATCTGATCTGACACAGCGGAAGCATTTTAAATTTAATAACCTCTCGATTCGTAATCGAAATGATTCCCAAATCAAGATCCAATTACAAACAGTTTAAACAACAATTAAATTCTAACAACACAACCATAGGGGTTTAGAAATCGACCTTTACGAAGCGGTTCCAAATCCACACGATGGATCGGCAACGGTCTCGTTAATTGACTCTATACGATCATCCGGTTCCCGATTTCGTCCTACGAATCATAAAAGGAACTCGAATCCAAATCCGGCTCAATACGGCTCGCGATTCAGTCCACGGCTTGACGGTGCAACCCACGACTCGGCTCGGCTCGACGGTGCAACCCATTGCTCACCACGACTTGACCCGGCTAGGGGCTAGTTGACCGAAACACCAAAATGGTGGTGGTGTTGGGCGACGACAATGGTAGCCCAAGGAGAGGGGGGCGACAGCCACACCAGAGAAAAAGGAGAGTGGGTGAAAGAGTTCATCTTCAAATGTGGGAGGTTGGATCTACTTTTAAAGTCAAAAGTAGATCCACCTTTTTAGGATCTAAGAATACCAATTCAAAATTGGAATTCTCACATTTTAATATTTTATTTCACATTTAATTTAAATTAAACTCTTTTAATTTGATTAAACTCTTTTAGTAATTAAAATATTTAATTACTACTCTCTAATTAGTAACATTTAATTAAATGTCTAAAGTTTAACTAATTCTCAATTATTTAATTAACATTTAATTAACAATCCCTCATAATAAAGTTCAAAACTTTATTTGTTTAACGAATTAATTATCTCTATAATTAATTCCCACCGATTATTATTTCATAAATAATAAAAGTCAATTCGATAAAACCGACAATTCGTGATCGTATATTATGTTTAACAATTAAACATAAAGTCGTTGCCTTCCAAAGTGTAACTCTTTGGATCATACCTTTCATAGCAACGTTGAACTTATCGTTAGTCGGATATCCAATATTCAACACAAACTCCACACGAACTTTTGCCCAGGTGGTGGTTGTCTTGTGACCTTCAAGTATAGTCTGCAACAGCTGAATATCCTTGTTAATACATGGAGAAAACAGGTTAGCAAATATATCTTAGACAAAGCTAGGTGATTGTGTCTAGCGGTAGAAGTCATTGGAAGTAATGTTATCTTTCTCCCCTCCTTAACAAAAGAATAAGTATTTTGATACCCACCATGAACAACCCGACGATCATATAACCAGGGACGCCCCAACAAGACATGACATGCATCCATCGGAATAATATCACACCAAACTTCTTCTTGATACTTTATTCCAACACTAAACGAGAGTGGAACCCGGGTCGTGACACGTAGGCCTTTACCTTGATTCAGCCATTGAATGTCATAAGGTGAAGGATGTGGTTTAGTTGAAAGATTCAGTTTGCGCCTTTGCGGATCATGGTTTGAGAGGTCACGTTAGTGCAGGTTCCACCATCAATGACCATTGAACACACATTTTCTTTAACAGTGCAGCGGGTACGGAAAATGGCTTCTCGTTGTTGAATTGGATCATGATTGCTTGTCCCCTTGAGCGCCCTTTGCAACACCAAACACTCACCTTCATCTGGACCCAACTCGACCACCTCCTTTCCTTTTTGGCAGCTCTCTTCAGTTGGTTCTTCCTCATATAATGGGTTGTCAAGTCTGTTAAATTCAGCAAGTGTAACAATTCTTTTGTTGGGACATTCGGAGGCTATGTGACCCAGCCCTTGACAGCGAAAACAACGTCTAGGAGCCCTTGAGCAGTAGTGGAACTCTTAGGCAAGTTTATAACTTTTGGAGGAGTAAGAATAGGTGAGTCACCTGCAGAATTGACCGATGGAATGGATGATTAGGTTACGGTTTTCCCGGCATCAGGTTTGCCTTTAGTCTTTTGTTGCAAATCAATTATCAACTTTATGGGCAAGTATGGTAAGTTCAGCCAAAGTTGTATACAGTTGTAGTTCCACCACATTTGCAATTCTCGGCTCGAGCCCACCCAAGTAGCGAACGAGGGTTTGCAGGTCATCCTCGTCTAGATCACGTTTCATGATGAGGTGTTCAAAATCTTGGGAAAACTTTTATACTGACTGGCTCCCTTGTTTGAGTGCATGAAGCTTTGAAAAATTGTCATGGACATAGAATGTTGGTAGAAACTTGTTCTTCAAGAGTTTCTTCATTTTGGCCCAACTCTTAACCTTTTCTTTCCCCTGAAGAGCTCGTTTTCGACACACATTATCCCACCATGCAGAAGCATATTTTGCGAAGCTTTAATGCAACCAACTTAACTTTTTTGTCTTCGGTGCTTTGTTTGTAATCAAATGCCCGCTCAACAGTACGTAACCAATCAATGAACACATTTGGGTCCAGATTTCCATCATATCATGTCGATTTTAATGTCATTATGATTTTAAGGGTTATAGTCTCCTGCGTAGGAGTTGTCATCTGTGTCATTATTTTCAGGGTGGTACTGAGGTGGGGATCGATCATACCCTCTATGTCTCTGTATGGTGAGAGTTAGCTCACGTAGTTGGTCTTGGAGATCCTTGATTTGTTGTTCCATACCTGCACGTTAGCAATATGCAACAAAAATATTTCTCTTTTCTCTTTCTTTTTTTATACGATCAAACAAACTAAACAAAGTTTGTTTAAATTACAGATTATAGAGATGCGATGAAACGAAAGAGAAACGGATTAGAACGAGCCAAAAGCTCTGATACCGGGTAACTTCTTAAGTGATTTATTTTTTTGTTTATTTGAAAACAATTATTGTGACATAATTGTAATAATCAGTTTAGTGTGTTTAGCATAAAAGTGTTAGATTTGGATAATAAAAAAAAAAAGAGTTGCTGTCGGGATTGTGGTTATTTAGAATTTTAGATAAATGCAAAATACCTAAATATTTCTAACTTCAAACCTGATGATTCATAAAATAATCTTTAAAAATGCGCTTCGTATCATATCCAACATCAAAATCATGCATTTTAAGGTTATAATAATGTTTTTTTACAAGTTATGTTATTAAATGAGGGAACAAGTTCGTGTTTTCTGGGAAAAATATTTCTTGTAGAAATTCTTTTAAATGTGGCGATCTTCTGAATGATATAACCAAACTATATAACCCGCATGCGGTTTTGCATTTTATTTCTGTTTGGAAGAGTATGATTATATTGTTACACAATCATATTATAATTCTGTGAATTGTGATTAGAAGATTTTTTTGGGATTTCAGGAAGACCTATGTTGTGAGATTTTGCCCAGACAACCTCGACAGAAATGATGCTTTCAAAAAGGCCCTTGAATATTTATGAGGTTTGGATTGATCCCTTTATGTCATGATTGACCTTTTAAAACTTAAATCATTGTTTATTTGTGGCACAAAATTCTCTCTGTTGTTAGTGCTACAAATATATGTGTTTTTCCCATAGAATCCTTGGCTTTTATTTGCACTTTTAGTGAATAATATATATAGGGATTGTATCATGTGAAGACTCAATTATAGAGATAAAATCCTTAAACTCTATCTGAATTTTTCATTTGTAATCTTGAAAATGAACAAGTGGTTTACATTAAAGTTGAATAAAAAAGTTAGGTTTTGAATAAACAAGTCAATTTAAATGTAAAATACATATTTATTTCCAATATTCTAATTGGATGGCCCAGTTAGGGTTTAAAAGTTTCCTATTAAAGATCGATTTTTCACATATATGTATGTCTGTATGTGTGTGCGTGTGCGCGTGGGCGTGCCATAAGCATCTAGATTATTTAGTTTACAAGGCAGAAAAGTTAAGTTTCATTTGTTTTTATTTAAAAAATAAATAAATAAAAAAGGAGGGTACTTTTATGATTCTTGTTCATGGTCCCTTCATTACTTAAAAGGGTGAGCTTGTCTCATCAAACAACTATACGTGTTTACGATAGAATCCAACTCTTTGGATCAGCCAATGTACTTTGGTTTGGTCGGTTACCATTGGTTTATGACCACCCTTAGCCTTAAGTGGTATGACGGGTGAGTACTCACGTACACATAGCACGGTGTGAATAAAGAAATATAGCATAAGAGTATGCATTTTAATGCCATAATGGCTCAATCCGACGGGTTTGGGCGATCTGCCTTTTAAAAGAAAATTTATATAAACCTGTTTTTAATTTTTATGAAATGATCCATAATAATCATTATATTTATACCAATTAACTTCTTAATTTTGACATCTCTTGCTTTTGAAAAACATCATCATTGGCTTGAAGAATAAGTTAAAAAGAACAACCTAAAACCCATTTCTCCAACCATTGAGAATATATATTATTTTTATTAAAAATAAATAAACATATGGATACCTTGGACTTGTAGCACTAGCAAGGTTCACATGTACCTGTTTGTTCCCCATTATAGGGAGGGGGTGCGATTCTTTGTCCCACCGTGACCATATATATATGGTTATTTTAAATATTAAAAAAATAAATAAATATATAAATAAAAAAGTCACAAGAATAATTTTGTTAGTCGATCTTGTACCTTCATTCACAAAACATAACATTATTTCAGGCATATAATTTATGTTTACGCATTGTCACGAATGCAGAAACTTTATCTATTTTTTTTAATTTTATTTTCCTTTTTGGACATAAAGTTTTTCTCTAGAATGCTTTTGTATTTACTTTATTTTCTTAAAGGAGTTTCATTGATTCTAAAATATTTCTAGTGACAGAGAACAAAGAGAAGATACCGAACCCGTTCGTTAAAATCACATACTTTATTTATGATACAGAAAAAGGTTTATTAGATGATGGTTTTCTTTTTACCTGCCACGAGTGTTCAGAAAACCGTTAACTGAATCATATCCATTACCAAAAAACCCAATTGAATTGCAAATTCGGTTTTCGGTTCGGTTCATAACCCTGTCCAAGGCAACAACCCTGTTGGTTCCTTGCCATCCAGCCGCTCCCATCTCGTCATCCCAATTCTCCAACAGGTGTTTCGAGTCAGCATCCCAGTCTCTGCTGATAATGGAGGGTTACTCATTTATGATCTCTTAGATTTATTATTCGTTTCGGAATATATTGAGTTTAGATTTGTTATTGCCTGTTTCTTAGATGTGTTCTTTCTTAGAGTGTCTCTACTGATAATGTGGGGCCATTCATTTGGATAATACGGTTGAACCGAACCGAACCTGAACCGAATTGAGTTGCATGTGGGTAACCTTGTTCTGAATTTGGTTTGATTTTCCAATTGGGGTTAAAAATATCAAAAAACTTTAAATTGAACCGAATAAACAAATTAAAATGTTAACAGAACAATTGAACACAACTAATTTGGTGAGAGGTTTCATCTAGAATTGTACAACAAATAAACATACACACGCGAACGCATGGACACATATACTAGTGTTATGCCCGACGCAACAGACCCGAGAATTACTCTAGTTATTTTTTATCGTCTTTTTTAATAAATTTTAACAAGAGAGGCTAAACTGTAATTAATCAGTGATTTTATATCAACTTTAAATAAACTCGGATCGATTTTTAACTTCGAAAGGTCATAATGAAACTTTTTATCCACCACAAACACCCATATAACATGCAAAACACTTGAGAGTCAATCAATATTATCCATCTACCATTTTTCAGTTATCATCATTTTGATTTATATAAAAATAGTGTAAAAACATAAAAATATTCTGATATTAACACTAATTATGTTATTTTATTGTGAAAAGTAATGCTAGACAATATTTGGTAGTTGTAAATTTTTTTATATCAGAGGTCTCGTTATTTCTTGTTAAAAAATTATATCAATAGTCTTTGTTGTTCTCTCATGGGTGATATGTCTGGTCTTTCTCAATTTTTTTTACCGTCAAATTTGTTTTAACGGCTTGTTACGACAGCACGAGATTTCAACCGTTCCATCAAATTTGACGCTCTGGATGTATGCATGAGCCCATCTCAGGCTAAGGTAAATCTCTTGACATTAACTTAATAAATATGTCTTAGCTTGAATTTAAGCACATGAACTTTCATAAAAAAGTAAAAGAGTAAATTGAGGTTTTGGTCCTTTGATTAAAATTTTTTTTAACTATTTTGGTCAAAAATAGAATCTTGTATCAATTCAGTCTCCGTGGGTTAGACAACTAACGTTTTTGGCCCCTAACTATAGGTAGATTTTGGCCAAAACCATTATAATAGTGAGGTTTGAGGGGCTAAAACCGATAATTATCTAAATCACAAGGGCCGAATTAATAAAAGATTTTATTTTACGTCGAAATAGTTAAAACATTTAAACTAGATAAGATTATTTTATAATTTACTCGAATAAAAAGAGTACCTATTTGATTACAAGACTAGTAATTCTTGTTATTATTCTTTAAGAAGAAAACTCACTCTTTGAAAACCGTCACCCTACTAGTTCAAAAGCAGAAAACCCACGCTGGTCATTTCACCAAGTGATCAAAATATCTACTCAATTCATATGAATTGACGATTTTAACCTTGTGTCCAAAAAAAAACATAATCTAAGCATTCAAGCCCTCGTCCTTTTTGTTTTATTCTTTTTATTATATCTCCTCTCTCAATGAGTCATCTATAATTGACCTCCACTGAATTAACTCGATCTTCCTCTGTTATTCATGTGTAATTTAAGGAGGTACTTAGAAATAGAGTTCGGTTTTCTTCTTCAACTAAATAAATCCACAATTGAAATTAATAACAATAGCAATAATAGTAGTTGTAAGTAACAAATTTTCTGAATGTGCTATAAGCACAACTTTTTTTTTGTAACAAGTACTTAAGATTTAAAATGAACGGGATCGGACAAGCGATCAGAAATCATTATAAGAATTTTAATTGACAAATTATATATATATGGATTGAATCCTATAAAAACGAAATCTTAGAAAGAAAACCCTTAAACCTTATTTTGAGCCATTGATTTGAAATTTTGAAAATAAATATGTGGTACACATTAACCCACATTAAAAATGATTTGTTTATTTAAAACCCAATTTTTTTATTAATGTTTAATTTGGACCACATATTTATTTTCAATATCTCAAATCAATAACTCACATAAGGTTTAAGAGTTTTCTTTATAAAATTAGGTTTTCATATATATTAATTAATCAAATATAAATTAGTAAATTGTAAAACAAATATATATCGAGTCTCATAATTTAAAATTACAAAAGTAACATTATTTTACTTTGATTTTAAAATAATAATTTTATGCCTGTAATTTTTTATTCTTAACTACTATTAGTTTTCAGTTGATCATTCTTCTATACACACACACAATGACACACACATACTTACTTACCGGATTAGAACATGTATCATACAAGTTGAATAACAAAAAAATGTAATACATAAATCGCAAAAATATTATGTCAACTCATAAATTACCAAACAAAAAATGATAGAAATGGTAAATTAGATTAATAAGGAGTGATTATTTAGGTATATCAATTGATGAAGATATAAATAAAACAAAAAAAGACTACAAAAAACAAATGAAAGGCTAAAAAGATGACATGTGTTATCTTTATATATTTATTTATTATTTTAGATACAACCATAGTGAAAACTCACTTAAGTAAAAAAAAACCCACAAAAACCCAATGTAATATTCAGACTTTTTGTGTGTGTTTAGGTATGTAATATATTTTGTTATAATAAAATAAAAAAGAATAAAAAAAAGTTATATGTGTTTGTCAAACATATATTATATATTTTGTTTTTAATGTTAAACAATACGTTATCATTTATGCATATAATAGATATTAGAAGAAAAAAAATATATTTTCATCAAAATTTAAGAGTTTTACTTAAATATACCTTTAAGTCACAATGCTTAACTTTTTAAAGCATACCAAAATGTGTTTTTTTTTGTTTCATATTGAATTTAAGCTAGTGTGATAGAATAACTATAAAAGATTGTCTCAAAACAAATGTACTACCCATTGACAGTTTTACATATTTGACTATTGTAGCACATTTGACCTTTTAATTAAGACAAGCATAATACTAAATTTTAATTAAATATTAAAACTAAATTGCAAGACTTCGTGTGCGAGTTGCCTTGAGCGTTTAATTAGTCACTAGTGTGTATTAAATTGAAACTTAACAAATGTTCGCTAAAACCAAAATAAAATAAAATAAGTTTCTTTTACGCTTTCTGAATTATGTGATTATAAATTTTATATATATATATATATATATATATAGGGTTTGAATCCTTTGGAAACCCGATCTAAAAGAGAAAACCCTTAAACCCTCTCTGAACCGTTAGATCAAACTTATTTTAATTTTTAATTAATTAAACAGAAAAAACATGTGGTCTATAATTAAAGTTGAATATTTTAATGGGGTTTTTGACTTTAAGGGGTATAAATGACTTTTGTGATGAGAGAGGAGAGAGAAAAGAGGAGAGAGAATCTGATAGAGAGAGAAGAGATGAGAGAGAATCTGATAGAGAGAGAAAGAAGAAAGAGGAGAGAGAATCTGACATAAAAAAAAGTAATTTTTTTTAAAGTAATTTTTTTAAAGTAATTTTTTTATAAAAAAACAATTTTTTTTAAAAAAAACAAAAAATATACACAGGTGTATCAAAAAAAAATTTCACCACACAAACACAAAAATTACATATTCTCAACCGTAATAAATATTACACATGTGTATTTTACATATAAAACAAAAAATTACACACGTGTAAATTTATAAAAAAACATCAAAATTAACCAAAAACTACACATGTGTAGTTTTAATATTTTATAAATATTAAATATATAAAATATACACATGTGTAGTATTTTGAGTAAAGTGTACTTTGTGTATTAAATCTTGTACATTTTTATTTATACGCATGTGTAATTTTTTATATTTTCTTGTAAAAAATATGTTTTTTTATTTTGTATAATAAAATATACATTTTTGTTGTTGTTTTGAAATTTAAAAAATATTTTTTTAAATGGATGGAGAGAGAAGAGATAGATGAGAGAGAAATTTGATATTAATAAATTATTATATATATGAGTGGTTTTAAATGAGAGAGAAAAAGATAAATTATTATATATATGGGTGAGTGGTTAAAAGACTATTATGCCCTTTTCAGATTAAAAAATTAGAAAGAAAAAAATGTTGATCTAACGGTTGAGATAGGCTTTAAGGGTTTTCTCTTTAAGATCGAGTTTTCAAAGGATTCAAATCCTATATATATATATATATATATATATATATATATATATATATATATATATATATATAGTGGAGTTATCGTACAAAGTGCTACTTTTGTAAAAATAGTGAGAAATGATCTGGGTCATGGATATGCTATCATCAACGGTTAATAACACATTGATGGCAAAACTGTTAATTGTATTGGTCTTCACAGTTAACAAAAGGGTAGAATGGTGATTACGGTTCAATTAACTTGCTGATAACAAGGAAATAAGAGATTATATGGGATTTTGTTACGCTAATTAAGGTAAATTGGAAGGTAGTCTTCTTCATCGCATGCAATTACAATTGTCGTATATTTTCATATTACATAAAAAATATTAAAAATTCAACTAATATCCTTTTTATACATTATTTTCACATTTGTCATATATTAGCACATGATATCATATGAAATTCCAGATCTAAAAATTTATTACTCATTTACTACAAATGATTTTATACAACAACACCTGTTACTCTGTTAGCATACATAAGTAACTAATATGACAACACCTGTTAGCACATATATAACATTAATTATTTAACAGCAAATATCAACACAAATATAATTTTATAACATTAATTAATAAACAACACATATTAGCACAAAAAAGTAACATTATTTATTTAACACATATAAGCATATACATAATTTCATAACGTTAATTAATAAGCATACATAGTAGCACAAAAGACGTAACATTAGTAAACATTTTTATTTAATAAAAAATTAACATTTTTAATTTAGCCACACATACAATCGCAAATAATAAATTAACAATAAAAATGAAGTTTTGTTTTGTTATTTATGAAGTTTTGTTTTACTATTTGCTGGTAAGTGTTAAAACTGATATTTGAATACAAAATAAGAATTTTTGGAATAATATTTCTTTTTGTGTAATTGAATATCAAACTTTCCTTGTTTAATGGACTATTAATTCTGCATTAATATTAAATTGCCTAAATTGCCCTTTTCTAATAATTGAATAAATAGACAAATGTCAACACATGATTGGTTCTACCATTTTTACAAAAAATCAATTTTGTATATGAACATACCTCTATATATATATATATATATATATATATTTGTGTGTGTGTGATAGAAGAGATGTATCCGGCACACCATAACACCAAAAATGTTCATTTTCATAGAAACAAACCCAAATTCAAACAGTAAAGTTAGCTTAATGGTTAATGCCTGGCTTTTCTCTTTGAAAACCAGGGTTCAACTCTCACCGGAGACATTTTAATGGATATCAAGTGAGAGGAGAAATCTTGATCTTAATCTCGGGTTCTGAACCAATGGGGGCGAGGATTTATCTATTTCACAGGGTTCCGGCGCATCAAGAGGTACGGTCTCACGGTCGACGATTGAGGAATCGATCTTAGTTACCAACCGCTAGAACAACTGAAAAGAGCACGACGGGACCCTATATCATTTAAAAAATTAATTAGCCCTAAATTATCCATATGTTTCGACCAAGAAAAGTTCTATATATAAATCATGACTTAATTAGGGATTGCATTACAAAACTAACTTGTAAAATCGATATCAATAAAAGGATTTGAATCTTGCTCTAAATCTTTTTTATTCGTCACCATCCATACTCTCAGTTAGCACCCACATCGATGTAGACCTTTCATGCACGTTAATTCCAAATATTCACAAAAGTAACAATATGGCGGTCCTTCATGTCACATTGTCACTATTGCTTATTTTTAATTTGCATCGTACTTTATATATACAACATAATCTCACTTTTGAAAATTGAAATAATAATCGGTCACTATATATGATTGATTTTTCTTTCTTAAGTTATTAAAGTCAGACGACGAGGGGCCCTAGTATCTTTGGGTGATTTATTAGAAAATATGGAGAAATGAGTAATTTCAAACATATTAAAAGTAAATTTATAGAGTTGTTAAATGCACATTTTCACCATGTTATATATGGATTTTTCATTTTTCACTAACGATCCAAGTTATAAGTAATGTTTTAATCATTGGATAAGTTGACTAATTTATAAGTTTGTTTTCAAATTTTTTGTTTACTTTAGAAAAAAATCTTAATTTCAATTTATTTTATAAAATCAAACCTTTCTTGTTTAGGTGCACTCCATAATTGTAGAAATTCAAGTAATCTCAAATGGTTTGTTTTCCTTAGGTGCAAAGGTCGTATTTATATTAAGTTTAATTAACAAAATTTTATATTGTTTGAAGTGGATAAAAAAATTTTCCAAATTTCATTTCCAAGTTGAATAATTTTTATAGTATTAAAAAATTAGGGTATAAAACTAAATTACCTGGTAATAAAATATTTGATGGCATATTGGCATCCATTACCTCGACAAATTTGATGTATATTTATTTTAAAATAGAGGTATTTGTTTTATGTGAAGGGATATACACAGTACTAACACAGAGCTACCTACTCAAATTAAAATAAAATAAAATAAAAATGTTCGTCTCTATAGTGCAACCTTTGATAAAATATTAACCTACGAAAAGTTTATAAACATTTAAATTATGAAGACTGTTACTAGTATAATTATTATCATCTAAATTAATCACATATGCAGCTTTCTTATTGAAATATTAAAGTTAATGATTATATATTATTAAAATTAATTACACATTTAACTTTTAAGTATGAGGCTATGTGTTATGGTGTGTGATAGGGGCGTAAGAGGGGCCGGTCAAGCCCCGGTGGCGCCCTCCCCCATTACACAGGGGCGTGAAGAGGGGCGTGAGAGGGCAGACATGAGGGGCGTGAGGGGGCAGACTTAAGGGGCATCACGGGGTGAAAGAAAAAGAAAGGGAAAAAATGAAGAAAAAAGGGGTGATGATGTGGAGTGACAGGGGAAGTGATGGGAGAGTGATGAATAACATATGTAAAGATGATGTGGAGTGATAAGGGGTGATGATGTTGGTTGATTATGTGACGCCTTCGTGGCGTCTACGTGAAGTGATGGTGCTCATTCCATAACACATAGCCTGATATTATATGCGTTAAAATTGATGTTTACTTAAACACTTAACAATTATAAAAAATTACGTTTTTAGTCCTATTCATGTGTATTGTAATATAATATTGATATATTTATGTCAATTATTCATACACACATTTGTAGAGAATTTCCGGAACACGAACGCAATTGAATCACCAGATGAATTAAAAGTCGTGGATCACGCTTTTAGGTCAAACTATTTGTGGTTCACTCAAATTTTTGATCGGATAAAATCCAATTCAATTTCGATCAAGAACTAGTATGAATTTTTCTGTGAATTTCGTGAATGGACCAGAGTGAAGAAGAAGAATCATCAATCAATTTTAATCAGCAGGTTTTTTGGAAACTGCTTCCAAGCATTTTTCAAGTTTTCTATTTTACAAAATTGTCACTAAACTATCATTACGAATTTTAATATAAAATTCGTAAAATCAAGTTTTCTATTGATTTTTCAACATAGCAACTTATCTTAGAAAAAAATTTTCCAAGCTGACCTGGCAGCTTCCCCGCCAGGGGCTGCCGCCCCTTGGATCCCGCTATTCGGGGGCACTGACCACGCTATCCGGGGCGTTGCCCCGGACCCTTGTTGAATCATAAAACATTAAACAAGCGTGCACCCCACATCCAACTTGTTTTAATGATTTTCATAATTCATATTAATCGATAAATTAATCTCAATTACACTAAAATATCTAACAACATTTGTGATTGTTTAAACTTTAAAGCGCTTGTGGTGTTTTCTAAAGCATATTTAGAGCTCTCCTCACTTGGATGCATACTTTAGTATAAATAAACACTTGGAAATAAGCCTATTACATATTAATAAAAATAATAATACGCATTATCATCCATCTTTTTACTCATTACATATTGCTATTACATGTTTTTTTTATATTTATACCCCACTAAACATTACTCCACTTACATGATGCTTATGTGAGACGGCCAGATGGGATTAAATCCTGATCATATTTACCATAATTATATATTTTTTTAGGCTATGTGTTAGACCACCATCCGTCACGCCCTTACGTCTCTCACCACCATTACACCTTGGGGCGTGACCAAGTGGGGGTGCCACATATGTGACCATGGTCACGACATGAGAGGAAGAATAAAGGGAAAAAAGAGAAGGGGGTGATGGAGTGAGAAGAAGGTGATGATTACACATGTGTATATGAAAAAGAATGATGAGAATAGCTATTTATGCGACGTCTACGTGGAATGATGAGGGCGTGATAAGTGGCATAACCTTATAGCATTATTGGTTGTGGTACCCATGTAATATGTGGCAATACCAAATACAACATATTTAGGAGCAGATGTAGGTTGGCCCGTGTGTTGGTAAAACTAACTACTATAAATTGGCACACTTGGAAAACTATTTTTATATATTGTCAGGCATTAAATGCTCATGTTTCTTTCAGGATCATCGAGTGTGCAAGATGTTTGAACATACATGAACAATGTTTCAGAGGGGCCGAAAATTTCTAATTTTTTTTTACCGTCGATTAACATATATAAAAAAATTATAAACTTATTGCTAATAGCATTTTTTTAAAATAAACTCAAATGCTTGATAAGTTAAAAAAAAAACCAATAAATCATACGTAGAACAAAGACGGAATCAAAAAAGAAACAGGGATGCTCAACTCTCTCTTGAGTTAAAAATGATAGATATAATAGGTTTTTGATACATATTTAAAGACTTTAAGCATAGGACACTCGAAAATTTCAAATATGACACTGGTTTCTTCACGAAGATTTTAAACATCAAGTGATCTAGGCATATGTCAAGTGCTCTAGGCATCAAGTGCTCTAAGCATTATGGGGGTTAAACATTAGGTGTCCTCAACATTAGGAGGTTCAAAAGTGCTCTATACATTGGTTGTCTAGAATATTATAAGATACATTAGATGCTTTACACATTAATTGTTTTAAATGTTACGAGGTTCAAACATTAGGTGCTTCAACTAGGATGATGAGGTGAGGGATGTGGGGAGTTACTCCTTTATGAGTTAGAAAGATTTAAAATTACTATTACTATTACTATTTATAACAATTTTGATGTTATCCACAATAAACGACAAGCCCTAAAACTTAGTGTACTTCACAAGTATGTGTGTGTGTTTTTCCTGTAAAGGGAGTTTTTTATTAAATAGGTGTAGTTGAAAAAATTATTTACCAAATAAGTGTTGTTTAAAACTTATTTACCAAAACGAATGTTTTACTTTATTTAATTACTTTTAACTGATCAAAAAGAAAAACAATAATAAAGAAAAACACTCATTTTTGTAAATAAGTTAACTACACTTATTTGATAAATATTTTTTTCAACTCTGCTCATTTGGAAAATAACTCCTCTAAAGGACAAGAACTCAAGATCGCAGGCTAATCTACCCGTTGCCCTTTACTTTGGTTTGTTTGTAAATTGTTTCGCCACTTGCAAGAAGCATAGTTTTTTATTAGGTTTCTTAAAAATCAGTTCTCCTATCTCTTTGAGTTTTTTTTACTAGTTAACCCCAGTCACAAGACGAGAATGTAAATTTTACGCTAACAGCGGTGTAACGCACGCCTTAAGGAAAATAGAATCAACTCTTTCAGTTCAGTTTGGTTTTACACCTGCACAAACTGCAAAACAAACCGTTCATTGCGGTCTGAAAATTTTAAAACCGACCAACTAAAGTAAAAGAAAAACTTACCGTAAAACCAAACTAATGATTGATTTTAGCAGTTTCATAATTAGGTTCTCAAACAAAGGAATCGATCAAATTCTTTTTCTTCAAGACTCTTCATTATAAAAAAAAATGATATAAAAGAATTATGCTCTTTTACCATATACAAAAGTTCTTTGTAATTGGACAAGATTCTTCAACCCACAAAAGGGTTTGATACCCATTTGCCTAAAGAAACAATAGACATATGCCAACCCTTTGTACACTTCTCAATGCATATGCTACAACCCGTTTTATGCTTTCAAGATTATCTTGGCAAAAGCATATTTTTACTTTTTCTCTCTAAAAAAACAAAATTAACAGTAAATCGTATTTAAAAAAAAACACACAAAAAAATAAAGTTAACAGTAACATCGTATCAAAGATCATGTGTTCAAGTCGTGAAATTAAATTAATTAGTTAACTAACTTCATACATATATGATTTAAGTATAATTTAGGCTTGAGTTAACCCAAACATCCTTCAAAATCTTGCATATAAAGGAACCTCGTAAAGAGAATTTACACCCCTCTCTCTCTCTAAAAAAAATATAAAAAAAGAACAAAAAGAAACGCCACGAAAACTTGAAAAGTCAGCCAAAAGAAACGCGTATCATCTCATCACGCAAACGTCACAAAGCTATAAAACAAAAAGTCAACTTCCACCGGCTGCGGTGGTGCTTGAGGTGGCCGCATTGTTTGATAACCACCGGAATGACGGAGGTGCCACTGATGTGGCCGGAAAAATAGGTGAACTGTCTCCGGTGGCCGGAGCGACAAGGTCGTCTAATCCTTCAAAGAAGTCATCGTCCATTACCATATCGAAGTTGTCGTCGTCGGTGTCATTATCTTCTGGCTTTTCCGTCGCCGGCGACTGGCAGGCAGGTGGAGAAACCGGCGGTGATGAAATGGGTTTGTTTTTTGTTGGGTCTTCTTCGCCGGAGGTGGTGGGTTTGTTTCTGGTGCTTCCGGCTAATGAGTTCCGGTGAGTCGGAACTGGGTGGCTGTGCTCACCGGTGTAGGTGACGATGAACATATCCGGGTCGGATCTATTTCGCTCTACTTGTTTTCGGGCCAAACAACCCTTTGAAGTACTGCATCTATAATATCCTCTGTCCATTAAATTATTAAAACAAAAGTCAATTTTTAATAATTAATTAAGTTAAATATTCTAAACTCTTCGATCAAGTTGAAGAAAAATTTTAAAAAAAATTAAAAGTTTACATGCTTTTCGTTCATCCTTTTGTGTATCATAAGTACTAGAGTTCTATAATTTAATGAATAAAAATTGCAAGAATTCAGTCCCTTAAGCAAACAAATAAATAATTATTCCCTGTTTTTACATTATTTTTTAAAAATGCAAAAAATGAATGTAGAAAATCACATTTTTACCCTTTTTTCAATAAAATTTTATCGAATGAAAACCTTCTATATATATAAGAGATGATGAATGAATGACAACATTTTCAGTATTTTTATATCAAGAAAATTCAATTTAATTTTGAAAAATAACAAAAAAATTGAGAAATTACAAACCTTGGATATGGAGAACCTTTGATAGGTTTTTGACCATATTTTCTCCAAGACCACACATCAGAGGATAATCCCTCAGCAGGCACTTGACAAACCCTTTTCATCTGATTTTTCCTGTGAAATAATTTAAAACCTAATTAAAAAAAATAAATTAAATCTAGGGTTGTAAGAAACCCAAAAATAGTATTAAAGATTTGGCTTTAATTATCAAATAAATGAATAAACAAGTTTCCTACATATGGGTATAACCTAAAATCATATATATTTCTGTCAGAGATCATAAAAATAAAAATGTTTGTAAGAAATCACTTAATTTTTTAAAAAAAGGTGTTTTCTAATCCATAAATCCAAATTTAACCAAAAGCCCAAAAAGATGTCAGAAAAATGCCTTCTATACCTTTTTTTGGACCTTGTACTCTGTGCATTAGAAGTTGTACATCTGGATATACCAAAAGCTTGATGTTTTCCATGAAGTTGTTTGTTATCTTGCTGATGATGTTCTTGCTGGTGGTGTTGATGGTGGTTGAGGGATGGATCCTGTAACCCTCCAAGAACAGAGAGGGGTGAGATTGGCAAACTCTGTGGAGATTGAGGTGGTTTCTGTAACTTTGGAAAGTCCAAGGGGTGTTTAAGATTATACAAAAGCTGTTCAATACTGTTGTCATTTCTTGTTTGAAATGGATCTGGAAAAAAACCCATCAAGTTTTCATCATGAAAACTTATATTTTGATGATTGTAAGCATCTGTAGGCCATGTAAGAGATGCTCCGGCGGTGGTAGCGGAGGTTGTGGCGGAGGAAGAGGAGGAGGCGGTGGAGCAACAGGCTCTGACCACCGCATGCAAATCCCAATCAACCTCCATTGTTTGACTTTTATTTGCAGGTTTTTAGAGAGAGAAACTAAAGCGCTGACTTTTTAGAGAGAGAGAGTTAGAGAGAGAAGGTATGGAAGAGACATTGGAGGTTTAAATGGAAAAGGGATTCAATTTATAATATTTTTTAGTTAGAAGAAAGGGTCGGGTAGGAGAGAGAGGGATACGGGCAGGAGAGAGAAAAGGGCAGCTGGCTTTCACAAGAATTTGAGAGGGAGAGCTCTTTTAATTCTTATCTTTTGCTTTATTTATTTCTATCATATTACATTTTGGTACACTAGTTTCAAGTTTAATACAAAGTAGAATATTATATTTCGTAATTAAATTTTAGCTTGTTCATAGCTCCTTGACTTTTCTTAATAAATGTCTTAGGTTGGAGTCTTATATACAAAGTAGACACTGTTGTAAAAATCGGCCTAGGCGCTAGGCGGCCATTTACTGTGTTGATTTTGGCCTAGGCGTTAGGCGGGGCCTAGTCGGCCTAGTCAGATTTTTTTTTTCCGACTTTTTTCGTCTTTTTTGACTTTTTTCTAGTAAAAATGATCAATTTCATGATTATTTAGACATTTTTTAACTCAAAATCCTTAATATGTCTCTAAAACATCGAATTCAGCAACTTAACATTGAAATTCGTCTCTAAACTTTGAAGTCAGTGTTTAAGTTTGAACTTTGAAGTACTTAACTTACTATTTTTAAGTTTATTTTTTAAAATTATTTAAAGTATTATATTTAATTATTGATATTTATGTGTGTATATAATATATATTTGTAAAATTACATATAAAAATTCCAATCCGCCTAGCGCCGATTAATCTCTAGGCGGTACCTCGCCGCCCGACTAGCCCATAGCGACTTTTACAACCATGGTTGTAGGTTTCCTCCTGTACAGGTGGGTCAGGTTACCACGCTCTGTTATTCGGGGCGAAGGATGATCTATTTGCCAGGGTGATCCCGGGTGACCGGACGTTTGTTGTTCAGAAAAAGAAATTAAATTCTAACCTAACGGAATCGCAATTAAGAGAAAATGTTGCATCTCAGTAAGGTTAGGGGTTGTTCAAATATGAGCTGGGAAGAGAGTTTACGAATTTATTTGGTTCTTACCTATGTGACGGGTATAATCTCCAAACGATAAGGGTTACCAACATTTGTGGCGTGACCTGATGACCCGTTATTTACACGTTGAGATCCTCTGCTTTGAAAAAAAATAATAAATTAAATCTTAGGGTAACAACATGCATTTGTTTGGTTAAAACCAAATGTATTATTGTTTTAGTTTATAAATATCACTTTTAAGATTATTCATTAATATCTGTAGAATGATATGAAAAGTTTTAATTAATAGAATAGTTAATGATTAATGTAATGGTATAATGTTTAAAAAAATCGTATTTATTGTTATCTATAATATGAGTTATCAAACGAAATAAAATACTATATATTGACTATTCCCTTTTCATATAAGCCTCCTATAACACTAAAAACATCTAAAGAAAACATCAAGATTATAATGTTATAATTATCATAAAAAATTAAATTTCTATTGGTATACTTTTATGAATTACTTACATTATATGATTAAAATTGATTGAATTATCCACTCAAAATGTTTGTCTAACATGTGTTCTACTTAACATATTGTATCAAATGAGTGTTAATGATATAAATTCAGTCTTTAGAATTGATTGTTTCTTCACTAATTGATGTACAACTTTGAAAAATGAAATTGGTTTGCTTTCCTATGCTAACACCACTGAAATTATTTCTACAACTCAATGATGATGAACCGATCCCGGATTATACTCAAGGAATGGAAAACTTATCTCAACGAATCGGTAAGTTTAACGAATTAAAACGGGAACGTCAATGGTTGGTAAAGCTACAACTTCTATTTACCAACACCGACCACTTAACAGGAATTGACAATGAAATTGCAGAGCGTGAGAAGGAAAAAATTCGAAATAAATATAGAGATAATTAGCTATTTTTTTATTAATTTGTAATGTTTATTTATAATTTTATGTAATTTTTTAATTTATGATTAATTATATCTAGTTATTCTAATTAAAAAAAATGACATCATCAACTAACCAAGGGGCATTTTCACCACAAAAAGTGGAGTGGTTGGTTGTGGTGAGTGCCTACGTGGCGTCAACGTGGAGTGGTTGGGACCAAGGGGCATACCCCATGGTCTTATTGTCTTTGTGTACTGATCCGAATTAATAAGCATGTATTTTGAAATCAAAATATATGAAATATTAAGATAATTGTTAATGGAATTTATTAGGGGTGTAAACGAACCAAGGCAGCTCGTGAAATGCTCGAGATCGGATCGGTAAAAAGCTCGAACGAGCCGAGCCTTAACGAGCCCGAGCCCGAGCTCGAGCCCGAGCTCGAGCCCAAAAGTGTGGCTCGTTTAGTTATCGAGCCCGAGCTCGAGCTTTACTTAACGAGCTCGAGCCGGCTCGCGAGCCTTAACGAGCTTTTTGTTTATATATTTTTTATTTATTATATTAAGTGTTTATTTATTATATTAAATGTTTATTTATAAAATTAATTATTTTTATATATAAAATTATGATAAATATATTTAAATTAAATATTTTATGTTAAATTTATAAAATCTAGTTATAAATATAATTAAATTAGTAATTAAAGTAAATAAATTAAATAAATAAAATATAAATGAGCCGAGCCGAGCCGAGCTCGAGCCTAAAAATTCTTTAACGAGCTGAGCTCGAGCTCGAGCCCTAATTTATCTTAACGAGCCGAGCTCGAGCTCGAGCCTTAATTTTTCTAAACGAGTCGAGCTTGAGCCTTAACGAGCTCGGGCTCGGGCTCGGCTCGGCTCGTTACACCCCTAGAATTTATCTAATTTAATCATAAATTCATGAATTTATATATTATATCAAAAAATTTTCATGTTGAATAATTTAGTGGATGAATTTAAAATTAAATTTTATCATTTATTAAGGGTTATTTTGTAGCATTTGAATGTGTCTGAATCTAAATAGTTCAGATTCAAACCGTTTGTTTCAACAAAAAAAACGCATATTAATGAAATGAGAATTTCTAAATGAAGGTCTGAATGGGAAAGATGCATCCAAACCATTCACACACTGTCTTTGATGAGGCCTGGCTAACCTTCGACCGACCGAATCACTTCGCCGTTGTCCCTCCGGCGCACATTACGCTCCCTCCGCTACGCCATTTTTCCCGTCGTCTCCCCCTCTCCCACGCCCGTCGCCGCCCAATTTGAACCAGTCGCTGCAAACCACTTTCAACGCCATCGCAAACCCGGAAGCGTCGGTGACGATATTTTTTATATTTTTCTTTATTAGATTTGGTTTGGACAAATTTTTCTTGATTATATTTTTTATATATATGAATGATGAACTTTCATCTGAATTAATTTTTCTGTCATTCAAACCTAAAAAATATTATCTACACAATTATTTCATTTACTTATACTCAGGGTTGGTGATAAGAATTTAGGTGTTTAGGGCAAGAAGGAAAACATGTCTCTGTTCTCAAATTAATTATCAATTGCATAAACTCTTTTTTTTAAACGACAAAACAATACACGTAGCAAAATCATAATATTAAAAATGACAAACTGGAATAGTTAACCCATGATTCGTGAAGGTCGCCTACCAATCTTAGTAGCAAAGTCTTTGATCACATTTTCGTAGTCTATGGTACTTTCTTGAATTGTTTAACTTACGTGTCAAAACAAGTAAATTTTTGGTTGTAAAGTTATAAACTTCGAACAGTCTTAGCACGTTAATGAAATGGAGAAAATTATTGGTTAAAAAATGATGTCTTTAATTAAATTGTATATTTCAAATTAAATTTATTTGGTTAATAATATATAAATTAATATTCATATTCATAGTCTAAAATACTTAATTTTTATTTATATCCATGACCAATAATGAATGTGAATAATTAAATTCAATTGAAGAGAAAGTCATGAAAACAAAAAAAGACGTGACTTAAAATTGTAACAAGTGTCTATGATTTTATTTATTAGTATTATTTATTAGCCTTTTTATTTCTAGTAGGTTTCAAACTTGTTCAAACCTATCATTCCTCATCAAACTTTATGAGCAATTGACTTCAATTACCAATCAGTTGTTAAATTACTACAACCGGAACTTCTTGATCGAATGTAACTTTGTAACCTTGCACCTCCTTGACCAAACTTCAATCGAACCAAACTCTAATTTTATTGAATCTAAACTTTTTTGGTTACACTAAAATAATTAAGAGTTCTCTAACCCTATTTATGTCGTATATTTTAGTGTGATAGGATGTAAAGGAATATTAAAGATTTGGAGGTGCGGAGTGCACACTCGTTTAATATTTCTGAGCTCCTGACCAAGCGCGGGGGTCAATGGGGCCGCGCCCCCTTGCAGGGTTCTAGGGGCAACGCCAAAACCAACCGCCAATAACTACCTTGTGGTTGGTTGGTGATGAAAAAGATAAACGAATTCACAGACTTTTTTCATTCAATCGAAATTCATATCACTGATTTACTCTCTATTGGATTATTACAAAATCAAGATTCTTGAACTCGAAAGGGAAGAAATACTGATTTCGGATGGTGACTCTTACACGTTCCGATTGAATTCTAAGTGATTTAGACGAATTTCTACAACAATTTATAATAAACTTAAATTTAATCATACTCTAAATCAAAGACTAAAACTAATTAAGACTCGAATTCCTAAATCTTTTTCAGTCGGTTTAATTGAATAAAACAATATAAACACTAAACTAAACCTTCCATTTTTTACTCATCTAACTATCTAGTTATTTAATATTTTATAAGATTAATCTAACAATATAAAGACCGAGTGCATGCTACATAGGTGGTTAAAATGTTCGTGTTTCACGTGTGGGGGGTTCAAGTCACCCATTGTGTTCTTAACATGTTAGTAGCAATTTTGGTTAAGGCTACACAGGTGAGGAACCCTTATCCAATATTTCAGAACTGGACCGGACATTGAACCGGCCACCTTACCGGTCAGAGGTTTAGCCGGTCGGACCGGATTTAAGAACCAGATGAATTTATAAACATTTTATAAATATATATATATATATAATTAAAAAATTAAAAAAAAACGGTTCAACCACTGGTTCGCCGGTTCAGCCGGCCGGTTCGCCCAAAACGACCAAGAACCCCTAACCGAACCGGTTCACCCACCGGTTGCCGGTCCAGCTTTCAAACAGTGCCCTTAACTATGTATCTGGTCATAATCCACCACCTAATGTTGCTGTAATTTTTGCCGGTCACAGGCATGTGTAGAATATCACTTTTTTTTTATTCTATCATAATGACTATTTACATTTCATTAAATTAAATTCATGCATACCAAAACTACCTGAATTATTAAATAATATGTTAAATCTTGAAATAAATATGTTCAATGATTTAAAAATTAATTATAATACTTTTTACCAAAAAAATTGTTGTATACCGTCAATATTTTTATTTTTGTTGCCACGTGTTAAATTATATATTTAGCGCTTTTACTCTTAGTCTTTTAACATTTTGGTTGATTTACGAGCTTTCTTTCTTTCGTAAACTTATCAGCCAATCAAATGTTACTATTTAAAAAAATAACATTGTGGGCTCGTATTTAATGAGACCCATGTTATCCGGGCTCTTTGTGTTTAACACGTTCCTCCTCGCTATCTCCTACACGTTCAAAAATTCTTTTTATTTTGCAAGTGTGTTTGTTTTTTTAAATGATCGCATGTCTTGTACAAATAAAAAAATTCGCCCGTACATGATGTTGGTTCCAACTTTGTATTAAACATTTAACCATAAAAATAT